>CAJQUW010006611.1:0-306151 GCA_907163375.1 Prostheceraeus crozeri | reverse complement strand
TTGTTGTTGTTGAGAGTGAAAAATGTTGAAAATTTTTTCTCGCCGATTGCCTTGAAACTCACCATACAGATAGAGAATTTCACGCTGATTCCAAATCTGAAATCCGTTTTCCAATCCGATGCTTCGTTTTGAAACTACAGCCCAAAACGTCCCAAATTCTAACTCTGTCGTTTTTCGCCAATGTCCCAAAATATTAAATGGCGTCTCACATCTAAACGAAGACAGATATGAACAAGCCGATTCTTTCAGTGAATTTGTCTCACTCTTAGCTTTCAAACGAGCTATGGCACGACTAAATCCGTCCACTGGAAGCCAAAATCGAAGCGAGCTGTCCAGAGGGGGGGACGTCAGCGAAAATTTTTTCTCTCCGATGGCGTTCAAATTCACCATACCGATGCAGAATTTCACGCTGAATCCGAATCCGGCCTCCGTTTTCTCATCCGATGCTTCGTTTGGGCGCTACACACCAAAACGTCCCAAATTCTAACTCTGTCGTTTTTTCGAAAAATGTTGAAAATTTTTTCTCGCCGATTGCCTTGAAACTCACCATACAGATAGAGAATTTCACGCTGATTCCAAATCTGAAATCCGTTTTCCAATCCGATGCTTCGTTTTGAAACTACAGCCCAAAACGTCCCAAATTCTAACTCTGTCGTTTTTCGCCAATGTCCCAAAATATTAAATGGCGTCTCACATCTAAACGAAGACAGATATGAACAAGCCGATTCTTTCAGTGAATTTGTCTCACTCTTAGCTTTCAAACGAGCTATGGCACGACTAAATCCGTCCACTGGAAGCCAAAATCGAAGCGAGCTGTCCAGAGGGGGGGGACGTCAGCGAAAATTTTTTCTCTCCGATGGCGTTCAAATTCACCATACCGATGCAGAATTTCACGCTGAATCCGAATCCGGCCTCCGTTTTCTCATCCGACCACTCCTTCCACTCGAAACAGCCCATTTTACAACCCAACATTCAGCAGATTGCACGAAAAACATCACACACTATAGCCTCAAGACTAATCCTGGCGGTCGCCCAAGTCCACCACGACACTCTGTCGTTCCAGAGGGGGGGGAGTCAGCGAACAGATTGTGAACGTGGACCCACCTGGCCGGCACACCACGACACTCTGTCGTTCCAGAGGGGGGGGACGTCAGCGAAAATTTTTTCTCTCCGATGGCGTTCAAATTCACCATACCGATGCAGAATTTCACGCTGAATCCGAATCCGGCCTCCGTTTTCTCATCCGATGCTTCGTTTGGGCGCTACACACCAAAACGTCCCAAATTCTAACTCTGTCGTTTTTTCGAAAAATGTTGAAAATTTTTTCTCGCCGATTGCCTTGAAACTCACCATACAGATAGAGAATTTCACGCTGATTCCAAATCTGAAATCCGTTTTCCAATCCGATGCTTCGTTTTGAAACTACAGCCCAAAACGTCCCAAATTCTAACTCTGTCGTTTTTCGCCAATGTCCCAAAATATTAAATGGCGTCTCACATCTAAACGAAGACAGATATGAACAAGCCGATTCTTTCAGTGAATTTGTCTCACTCTTAGCTTTCAAACGAGCTATGGCACGACTAAATCCGTCCACTGGAAGCCAAAATCGAAGCGAGCTGTCCAGAGGGGGGGGGACGTCAGCGAAAATTTTTTCTCTCCGATGGCGTTCAAATTCACCATACCGATGCAGAATTTCACGCTGAATCCGAATCCGGCCTCCGTTTTCTCATCCGACCACTCCTTCCACTCGAAACAGCCCATTTTACAACCCAACATTCAGCAGATTGCACGAAAAACATCACACACTATAGCCTCAAGACTAATCCTGGCGGTCGCCCAAGTCCACCACGACACTCTGTCGTTCCAGAGGGGGGGGAGTCAGCGAACAGATTGTGAACGTGGACCCACCTGGCCGGCACACCACGACACTCTGTCGTTCCAGAGGGGGGGGACGTCAGCGAAAATTTTTTCTCTCCGATGGCGTTCAAATTCACCATACCGATGCAGAATTTCACGCTGAATCCGAATCCGGCCTCCGTTTTCTCATCCGATGCTTCGTTTGGGCGCTACACACCAAAACGTCCCAAATTCTAACTCTGTCGTTTTTTCGAAAAATGTTGAAAATTTTTTCTCGCCGATTGCCTTGAAACTCACCATACAGATAGAGAATTTCACGCTGATTCCAAATCTGAAATCCGTTTTCCAATCCGATGCTTCGTTTTGAAACTACAGCCCAAAACGTCCCAAATTCTAACTCTGTCGTTTTTCGCCAATGTCCCAAAATATTAAATGGCGTCTCACATCTAAACGAAGACAGATATGAACAAGCCGATTCTTTCAGTGAATTTGTCTCACTCTTAGCTTTCAAACGAGCTATGGCACGACTAAATCCGTCCACTGGAAGCCAAAATCGAAGCGAGCTGTCCAGAGGGGGGGACGTCAGCGAAAATTTTTTCTCTCCGATGGCGTTCAAATTCACCATACCGATGCAGAATTTCACGCTGAATCCGAATCCGGCCTCCGTTTTCTCATCCGATGCTTCGTTTGGGCGCTACACACCAAAACGTCCCAAATTCTAACTCTGTCGTTTTTTCGAAAAATGTTGAAAATTTTTTCTCGCCGATTGCCTTGAAACTCACCATACAGATAGAGAATTTCACGCTGATTCCAAATCTGAAATCCGTTTTCCAATCCGATGCTTCGTTTTGAAACTACAGCCCAAAACGTCCCAAATTCTAACTCTGTCGTTTTTCGCCAATGTCCCAAAATATTAAATGGCGTCTCACATCTAAACGAAGACAGATATGAACAAGCCGATTCTTTCAGTGAATTTGTCTCACTCTTAGCTTTCAAACGAGCTATGGCACGACTAAATCCGTCCACTGGAAGCCAAAATCGAAGCGAGCTGTCCAGAGGGGGGGGACGTCAGCGAAAATTTTTTCTCTCCGATGGCGTTCAAATTCACCATACCGATGCAGAATTTCACGCTGAATCCGAATCCGGCCTCCGTTTTCTCATCCGACCACTCCTTCCACTCGAAACAGCCCATTTTACAACCCAACATTCAGCAGATTGCACGAAAAACATCACACACTATAGCCTCAAGACTAATCCTGGCGGTCGCCCAAGTCCACCACGACACTCTGTCGTTCCAGAGGGGGGGGAGTCAGCGAACAGATTGTGAACGTGGACCCACCTGGCCGGCACACCACGACACTCTGTCGTTCCAGAGGGGGGGGACGTCAGCGAAAATTTTTTCTCTCCGATGGCGTTCAAATTCACCATACCGATGCAGAATTTCACGCTGAATCCGAATCCGGCCTCCGTTTTCTCATCCGATGCTTCGTTTGGGCGCTACACACCAAAACGTCCCAAATTCTAACTCTGTCGTTTTTTCGAAAAATGTTGAAAATTTTTTCTCGCCGATTGCCTTGAAACTCACCATACAGATAGAGAATTTCACGCTGATTCCAAATCTGAAATCCGTTTTCCAATCCGATGCTTCGTTTTGAAACTACAGCCCAAAACGTCCCAAATTCTAACTCTGTCGTTTTTCGCCAATGTCCCAAAATATTAAATGGCGTCTCACATCTAAACGAAGACAGATATGAACAAGCCGATTCTTTCAGTGAATTTGTCTCACTCTTAGCTTTCAAACGAGCTATGGCACGACTAAATCCGTCCACTGGAAGCCAAAATCGAAGCGAGCTGTCCAGAGGGGGGGACGTCAGCGAAAATTTTTTCTCTCCGATGGCGTTCAAATTCACCATACCGATGCAGAATTTCACGCTGAATCCGAATCCGGCCTCCGTTTTCTCATCCGATGCTTCGTTTGGGCGCTACACACCAAAACGTCCCAAATTCTAACTCTGTCGTTTTTTCGAAAAATGTTGAAAATTTTTTCTCGCCGATTGCCTTGAAACTCACCATACAGATAGAGAATTTCACGCTGATTCCAAATCTGAAATCCGTTTTCCAATCCGATGCTTCGTTTTGAAACTACAGCCCAAAACGTCCCAAATTCTAACTCTGTCGTTTTTCGCCAATGTCCCAAAATATTAAATGGCGTCTCACATCTAAACGAAGACAGATATGAACAAGCCGATTCTTTCAGTGAATTTGTCTCACTCTTAGCTTTCAAACGAGCTATGGCACGACTAAATCCGTCCACTGGAAGCCAAAATCGAAGCGAGCTGTCCAGAGGGGGGGGACGTCAGCGAAAATTTTTTCTCTCCGATGGCGTTCAAATTCACCATACCGATGCAGAATTTCACGCTGAATCCGAATCCGGCCTCCGTTTTCTCATCCGACCACTCCTTCCACTCGAAACAGCCCATTTTACAACCCAACATTCAGCAGATTGCACGAAAAACATCACACACTATAGCCTCAAGACTAATCCTGGCGGTCGCCCAAGTCCACCACGACACTCTGTCGTTCCAGAGGGGGGGGAGTCAGCGAACAGATTGTGAACGTGGACCCACCTGGCCGGCACACCACGACACTCTGTCGTTCCAGAGGGGGGGGACGTCAGCGAAAATTTTTTCTCTCCGATGGCGTTCAAATTCACCATACCGATGCAGAATTTCACGCTGAATCCGAATCCGGCCTCCGTTTTCTCATCCGATGCTTCGTTTGGGCGCTACACACCAAAACGTCCCAAATTCTAACTCTGTCGTTTTTTCGAAAAATGTTGAAAATTTTTTCTCGCCGATTGCCTTGAAACTCACCATACAGATAGAGAATTTCACGCTGATTCCAAATCTGAAATCCGTTTTCCAATCCGATGCTTCGTTTTGAAACTACAGCCCAAAACGTCCCAAATTCTAACTCTGTCGTTTTTCGCCAATGTCCCAAAATATTAAATGGCGTCTCACATCTAAACGAAGACAGATATGAACAAGCCGATTCTTTCAGTGAATTTGTCTCACTCTTAGCTTTCAAACGAGCTATGGCACGACTAAATCCGTCCACTGGAAGCCAAAATCGAAGCGAGCTGTCCAGAGGGGGGGGACGTCAGCGAAAATTTTTTCTCTCCGATGGCGTTCAAATTCACCATACCGATGCAGAATTTCACGCTGAATCCGAATCCGGCCTCCGTTTTCTCATCCGATGCTTCGTTTGGGCGCTACACACCAAAACGTCCCAAATTCTAACTCTGTCGTTTTTTCGAAAAATGTTGAAAATTTTTTCTCGCCGATTGCCTTGAAACTCACCATACAGATAGAGAATTTCACGCTGATTCCAAATCTGAAATCCGTTTTCCAATCCGATGCTTCGTTTTGAAACTACAGCCCAAAACGTCCCAAATTCTAACTCTGTCGTTTTTCGCCAATGTCCCAAAATATTAAATGGCGTCTCACATCTAAACGAAGACAGATATGAACAAGCCGATTCTTTCAGTGAATTTGTCTCACTCTTAGCTTTCAAACGAGCTATGGCACGACTAAATCCGTCCACTGGAAGCCAAAATCGAAGCGAGCTGTCCAGAGGGGGGGGACGTCAGCGAAAATTTTTTCTCTCCGATGGCGTTCAAATTCACCATACCGATGCAGAATTTCACGCTGAATCCGAATCCGGCCTCCGTTTTCTCATCCGATGCTTCGTTTGGGCGCTACACACCAAAACGTCCCAAATTCTAACTCTGTCGTTTTTTCGAAAAATGTTGAAAATTTTTTCTCGCCGATTGCCTTGAAACTCACCATACAGATAGAGAATTTCACGCTGATTCCAAATCTGAAATCCGTTTTCCAATCCGATGCTTCGTTTTGAAACTACAGCCCAAAACGTCCCAAATTCTAACTCTGTCGTTTTTCGCCAATGTCCCAAAATATTAAATGGCGTCTCACATCTAAACGAAGACAGATATGAACAAGCCGATTCTTTCAGTGAATTTGTCTCACTCTTAGCTTTCAAACGAGCTATGGCACGACTAAATCCGTCCACTGGAAGCCAAAATCGAAGCGAGCTGTCCAGAGGGGGGGGACGTCAGCGAAAATTTTTTCTCTCCGATGGCGTTCAAATTCACCATACCGATGCAGAATTTCACGCTGAATCCGAATCCGGCCTCCGTTTTCTCATCCGATGCTTCGTTTGGGCGCTACACACCAAAACGTCCCAAATTCTAACTCTGTCGTTTTTTCGAAAAATGTTGAAAATTTTTTCTCGCCGATTGCCTTGAAACTCACCATACAGATAGAGAATTTCACGCTGATTCCAAATCTGAAATCCGTTTTCCAATCCGATGCTTCGTTTTGAAACTACAGCCCAAAACGTCCCAAATTCTAACTCTGTCGTTTTTCGCCAATGTCCCAAAATATTAAATGGCGTCTCACATCTAAACGAAGACAGATATGAACAAGCCGATTCTTTCAGTGAATTTGTCTCACTCTTAGCTTTCAAACGAGCTATGGCACGACTAAATCCGTCCACTGGAAGCCAAAATCGAAGCGAGCTGTCCAGAGGGGGGGGACGTCAGCGAAAATTTTTTCTCTCCGATGGCGTTCAAATTCACCATACCGATGCAGAATTTCACGCTGAATCCGAATCCGGCCTCCGTTTTCTCATCCGATGCTTCGTTTGGGCGCTACACACCAAAACGTCCCAAATTCTAACTCTGTCGTTTTTTCGAAAAATGTTGAAAATTTTTTCTCGCCGATTGCCTTGAAACTCACCATACAGATAGAGAATTTCACGCTGATTCCAAATCTGAAATCCGTTTTCCAATCCGATGCTTCGTTTTGAAACTACAGCCCAAAACGTCCCAAATTCTAACTCTGTCGTTTTTCGCCAATGTCCCAAAATATTAAATGGCGTCTCACATCTAAACGAAGACAGATATGAACAAGCCGATTCTTTCAGTGAATTTGTCTCACTCTTAGCTTTCAAACGAGCTATGGCACGACTAAATCCGTCCACTGGAAGCCAAAATCGAAGCGAGCTGTCCAGAGGGGGGGGACGTCAGCGAAAATTTTTTCTCTCCGATGGCGTTCAAATTCACCATACCGATGCAGAATTTCACGCTGAATCCGAATCCGGCCTCCGTTTTCTCATCCGACCACTCCTTCCACTCGAAACAGCCCATTTTACAACCCAACATTCAGCAGATTGCACGAAAAACATCACACACTATAGCCTCAAGACTAATCCTGGCGGTCGCCCAAGTCCACCACGACACTCTGTCGTTCCAGAGGGGGGGGAGTCAGCGAACAGATTGTGAACGTGGACCCACCTGGCCGGCACACCACGACACTCTGTCGTTCCAGAGGGGGGGGACGTCAGCGAAAATTTTTTCTCTCCGATGGCGTTCAAATTCACCATACCGATGCAGAATTTCACGCTGAATCCGAATCCGGCCTCCGTTTTCTCATCCGATGCTTCGTTTGGGCGCTACACACCAAAACGTCCCAAATTCTAACTCTGTCGTTTTTTCGAAAAATGTTGAAAATTTTTTCTCGCCGATTGCCTTGAAACTCACCATACAGATAGAGAATTTCACGCTGATTCCAAATCTGAAATCCGTTTTCCAATCCGATGCTTCGTTTTGAAACTACAGCCCAAAACGTCCCAAATTCTAACTCTGTCGTTTTTCGCCAATGTCCCAAAATATTAAATGGCGTCTCACATCTAAACGAAGACAGATATGAACAAGCCGATTCTTTCAGTGAATTTGTCTCACTCTTAGCTTTCAAACGAGCTATGGCACGACTAAATCCGTCCACTGGAAGCCAAAATCGAAGCGAGCTGTCCAGAGGGGGGGGACGTCAGCGAAAATTTTTTCTCTCCGATGGCGTTCAAATTCACCATACCGATGCAGAATTTCACGCTGAATCCGAATCCGGCCTCCGTTTTCTCATCCGACCACTCCTTCCACTCGAAACAGCCCATTTTACAACCCAACATTCAGCAGATTGCACGAAAAACATCACACACTATAGCCTCAAGACTAATCCTGGCGGTCGCCCAAGTCCACCACGACACTCTGTCGTTCCAGAGGGGGGGGAGTCAGCGAACAGATTGTGAACGTGGACCCACCTGGCCGGCACACCACGACACTCTGTCGTTCCAGAGGGGGGGGACGTCAGCGAAAATTTTTTCTCTCCGATGGCGTTCAAATTCACCATACCGATGCAGAATTTCACGCTGAATCCGAATCCGGCCTCCGTTTTCTCATCCGATGCTTCGTTTGGGCGCTACACACCAAAACGTCCCAAATTCTAACTCTGTCGTTTTTTCGAAAAATGTTGAAAATTTTTTCTCGCCGATTGCCTTGAAACTCACCATACAGATAGAGAATTTCACGCTGATTCCAAATCTGAAATCCGTTTTCCAATCCGATGCTTCGTTTTGAAACTACAGCCCAAAACGTCCCAAATTCTAACTCTGTCGTTTTTCGCCAATGTCCCAAAATATTAAATGGCGTCTCACATCTAAACGAAGACAGATATGAACAAGCCGATTCTTTCAGTGAATTTGTCTCACTCTTAGCTTTCAAACGAGCTATGGCACGACTAAATCCGTCCACTGGAAGCCAAAATCGAAGCGAGCTGTCCAGAGGGGGGGGGACGTCAGCGAAAATTTTTTCTCTCCGATGGCGTTCAAATTCACCATACCGATGCAGAATTTCACGCTGAATCCGAATCCGGCCTCCGTTTTCTCATCCGACCACTCCTTCCACTCGAAACAGCCCATTTTACAACCCAACATTCAGCAGATTGCACGAAAAACATCACACACTATAGCCTCAAGACTAATCCTGGCGGTCGCCCAAGTCCACCACGACACTCTGTCGTTCCAGAGGGGGGGGAGTCAGCGAACAGATTGTGAACGTGGACCCACCTGGCCGGCACACCACGACACTCTGTCGTTCCAGAGGGGGGGGACGTCAGCGAAAATTTTTTCTCTCCGATGGCGTTCAAATTCACCATACCGATGCAGAATTTCACGCTGAATCCGAATCCGGCCTCCGTTTTCTCATCCGATGCTTCGTTTGGGCGCTACACACCAAAACGTCCCAAATTCTAACTCTGTCGTTTTTTCGAAAAATGTTGAAAATTTTTTCTCGCCGATTGCCTTGAAACTCACCATACAGATAGAGAATTTCACGCTGATTCCAAATCTGAAATCCGTTTTCCAATCCGATGCTTCGTTTTGAAACTACAGCCCAAAACGTCCCAAATTCTAACTCTGTCGTTTTTCGCCAATGTCCCAAAATATTAAATGGCGTCTCACATCTAAACGAAGACAGATATGAACAAGCCGATTCTTTCAGTGAATTTGTCTCACTCTTAGCTTTCAAACGAGCTATGGCACGACTAAATCCGTCCACTGGAAGCCAAAATCGAAGCGAGCTGTCCAGAGGGGGGGGACGTCAGCGAAAATTTTTTCTCTCCGATGGCGTTCAAATTCACCATACCGATGCAGAATTTCACGCTGAATCCGAATCCGGCCTCCGTTTTCTCATCCGACCACTCCTTCCACTCGAAACAGCCCATTTTACAACCCAACATTCAGCAGATTGCACGAAAAACATCACACACTATAGCCTCAAGACTAATCCTGGCGGTCGCCCAAGTCCACCACGACACTCTGTCGTTCCAGAGGGGGGGGAGTCAGCGAACAGATTGTGAACGTGGACCCACCTGGCCGGCACACCACGACACTCTGTCGTTCCAGAGGGGGGGGACGTCAGCGAAAATTTTTTCTCTCCGATGGCGTTCAAATTCACCATACCGATGCAGAATTTCACGCTGAATCCGAATCCGGCCTCCGTTTTCTCATCCGATGCTTCGTTTGGGCGCTACACACCAAAACGTCCCAAATTCTAACTCTGTCGTTTTTTCGAAAAATGTTGAAAATTTTTTCTCGCCGATTGCCTTGAAACTCACCATACAGATAGAGAATTTCACGCTGATTCCAAATCTGAAATCCGTTTTCCAATCCGATGCTTCGTTTTGAAACTACAGCCCAAAACGTCCCAAATTCTAACTCTGTCGTTTTTCGCCAATGTCCCAAAATATTAAATGGCGTCTCACATCTAAACGAAGACAGATATGAACAAGCCGATTCTTTCAGTGAATTTGTCTCACTCTTAGCTTTCAAACGAGCTATGGCACGACTAAATCCGTCCACTGGAAGCCAAAATCGAAGCGAGCTGTCCAGAGGGGGGGGACGTCAGCGAAAATTTTTTCTCTCCGATGGCGTTCAAATTCACCATACCGATGCAGAATTTCACGCTGAATCCGAATCCGGCCTCCGTTTTCTCATCCGACCACTCCTTCCACTCGAAACAGCCCATTTTACAACCCAACATTCAGCAGATTGCACGAAAAACATCACACACTATAGCCTCAAGACTAATCCTGGCGGTCGCCCAAGTCCACCACGACACTCTGTCGTTCCAGAGGGGGGGGAGTCAGCGAACAGATTGTGAACGTGGACCCACCTGGCCGGCACACCACGACACTCTGTCGTTCCAGAGGGGGGGGACGTCAGCGAAAATTTTTTCTCTCCGATGGCGTTCAAATTCACCATACCGATGCAGAATTTCACGCTGAATCCGAATCCGGCCTCCGTTTTCTCATCCGATGCTTCGTTTGGGCGCTACACACCAAAACGTCCCAAATTCTAACTCTGTCGTTTTTTCGAAAAATGTTGAAAATTTTTTCTCGCCGATTGCCTTGAAACTCACCATACAGATAGAGAATTTCACGCTGATTCCAAATCTGAAATCCGTTTTCCAATCCGATGCTTCGTTTTGAAACTACAGCCCAAAACGTCCCAAATTCTAACTCTGTCGTTTTTCGCCAATGTCCCAAAATATTAAATGGCGTCTCACATCTAAACGAAGACAGATATGAACAAGCCGATTCTTTCAGTGAATTTGTCTCACTCTTAGCTTTCAAACGAGCTATGGCACGACTAAATCCGTCCACTGGAAGCCAAAATCGAAGCGAGCTGTCCAGAGGGGGGGGACGTCAGCGAAAATTTTTTCTCTCCGATGGCGTTCAAATTCACCATACCGATGCAGAATTTCACGCTGAATCCGAATCCGGCCTCCGTTTTCTCATCCGACCACTCCTTCCACTCGAAACAGCCCATTTTACAACCCAACATTCAGCAGATTGCACGAAAAACATCACACACTATAGCCTCAAGACTAATCCTGGCGGTCGCCCAAGTCCACCACGACACTCTGTCGTTCCAGAGGGGGGGGGAGTCAGCGAACAGATTGTGAACGTGGACCCACCTGGCCGGCACACCACGACACTCTGTCGTTCCAGAGGGGGGGGACGTCAGCGAAAATTTTTTCTCTCCGATGGCGTTCAAATTCACCATACCGATGCAGAATTTCACGCTGAATCCGAATCCGGCCTCCGTTTTCTCATCCGATGCTTCGTTTGGGCGCTACACACCAAAACGTCCCAAATTCTAACTCTGTCGTTTTTTCGAAAAATGTTGAAAATTTTTTCTCGCCGATTGCCTTGAAACTCACCATACAGATAGAGAATTTCACGCTGATTCCAAATCTGAAATCCGTTTTCCAATCCGATGCTTCGTTTTGAAACTACAGCCCAAAACGTCCCAAATTCTAACTCTGTCGTTTTTCGCCAATGTCCCAAAATATTAAATGGCGTCTCACATCTAAACGAAGACAGATATGAACAAGCCGATTCTTTCAGTGAATTTGTCTCACTCTTAGCTTTCAAACGAGCTATGGCACGACTAAATCCGTCTACTGGAAGCCAAAATCGAAGCGAGCTGTCCAGAGGGGGGGGACGTCAGCGAAAATTTTTTCTCTCCGATGGCGTTCAAATTCACCATACCGATGCAGAATTTCACGCTGAATCCGAATCCGGCCTCCGTTTTCTCATCCGACCACTCCTTCCACTCGAAACAGCCCATTTTACAACCCAACATTCAGCAGATTGCACGAAAAACATCACACACTATAGCCTCAAGACTAATCCTGGCGGTCGCCCAAGTCCACCACGACACTCTGTCGTTCCAGAGGGGGGGGGAGTCAGCGAACAGTTTGTGAACGTGGACCCACCTGGCCGGCACACCACGACACTCTGTCGTTCCAGAGGGGGGGGACGTCAGCGATGGCGGCCATCTTGCGCTATCTGGTATTTGTCACTTGCTTACTACTACCGTTCATAGACAACAGATGTTTAGACCTCAGTATATGTTACTGGACGTTAGTCGTCATATATCTAGGTGTGCAGCGAATATCTCCTCACCATATGATAAATTTGAGGCCGCACCGATTTTTAAAATGCCACCCACATCAACTAAGGTTGAACGTGAGGTAAAAGAACATTTTTTTATTTCTATGCTTCAGCCCAAGCTGAATACGAGTTGATTGCTTTTTATTATTTATCTTAAAACTATGTCTTATTTCCATGATTTTGAAATAAAGTTTTCATTCCCATGATTAGCCTCAAGAAATGAGGTGAAACCGGTCGGGAAGCCAGATCTTAGTTTTTCCTGAGTTATTTCTTATTTATATATATATATATATAATTATAGTATAACAATATATTTGAAATATGAGCAATCAGCAGCAAGCTTCTGTCTATAAAAGCGGTAGCCTACTCAGGGCTTGTTGAGTCGTAGAGCAATGCATTTACGGATTCATATTGTAGTTTTGTCCAACTCACGTTTTTTTGTTCAAACGTTCAATTTTTAATCATTCTATTAATTTAGATTCGATCTCCGGATAAGAAGGTCTGCGTCCACCTCCTGGATGTCGGTGCCTTTTCTGCTTCGTTAAGGTCTTTCTTAGCTTGCGTTCTTCAGATATCCAAGTTCGGAGTTGCTTCCTTGAAATTCCCATCTCTCTTGAAGCTGCACTCAAGTTGCTTTATTTTGACAGTCTCAATTATTTGCAATTTGTCGAAAATTGTATAGCTTTTCCTCTTTAAGCGAGTCTTGGGAATTGTCTCTTCACTTTCTGATGATGCCATGACGCAGTTGATATCGAAGATATAGATAGAAAAAATAGAGTAAGTGTTAAATCGTAGGGCTCAAATGCCTGTGTGACTCTGACTCATAAGGCAACCAATCTGAGTTCTTATTGTTGCACAAACCCGCGCGCTTGTCTTCATGCCTACTTGTGTATTCTTAGAATAATAATAATAATAGTAAATCATATATATTGCAAGAAAAAATGAGAATCAGTACAGTTTCGGAGTACATTTCAGGCATGATTAAGACATGAAGTCAAGATACATCTAGTTCTGTAAAAGTCAGAAAGAAAGAAAATCAATCAACGAAAGTATTGTTCAAAATGATGACTGCTCTCGGAAAAAAGGAGTTCCTTCTACGAGATGTTTGACACAATGGCTGCAAAAAACCCTTCCGGATACAGAAGATGTTAAAGGACACAGAGAATGCAACGGATGATTTCGGTTATTAAAAATTTTAAAGAAAAGCTTCAAAGTAGCAGATTCACGTCTATGGTGTAGGTTTTGGAATGAACCACAAGGACAGGAATACTCGCCACAAATTATCAAATGTGCCCGTCTCTGTAAATTTTCTAAAAGAAACTCGTTATGTGAGGACAGTCCAATGAACACAGGCGAAAAATACTCAATCACCGAACGAATTAAACCGTTATAGACTTGCATCAATTGAGATCGTGCAAGAAATGGCTTTAAAGAACGAAGAGCATATAAGCGCCGAGACGCACATCGAATTATGAATTCAGTTTGCTTGTCCCACTTTAAATCATCACTGAGATGAACGCCAAGGATCTTACGATCAGTCACAGCGGTGATTTCCGGTATCAAAGCCGGTTGATAATTCCTTGATCTGGGTATCCAAAGGAACTTGCACTTCTTGAAATTTAACTTAAGACCAGCTTCCAGCGACCAATTAAAGATATTCTTGTGTTCTAGGACGTGGGAATCCAAATTGTTTTTGAATTGAGGGACTATTATTGTGTAGTCATCCACGTATTTGATGATTGAAGTCGTTCGATAAAGGGGATTTAGTTGACCAATTACAAGGTTAATCAGAAAAGGACCCATTAATGACCCTTGAGGAACTCCAGATGACACATTCTTTTGTCTGCTGAAGATATTATGGATTTTAACCATCTGTACACGATTCTGCAGGTAATCCAAAGTCCATTGAATGAAAGGTAAGGGAAATTTCATCTTCATCAATGTATTTAGGATGACGTCGTGTCCCAATTGGTCGAAAGCCTTGGCAAAATCGTAGACTATGATAACTACTCCAAGCACGTTCAGGTCTTCCAAGAGACCAGTAGTTATATCATGAACTGCTATAAGAGCAGAAGTTGTGGAAGATGATAGGACGTTTCCAAATTGAAAATGATCAAATGATTCACGTAAAAGGGATGACATACCGGACTCCAAAATCAATCTTTCACAAACCTATGGATGGTGTAGTAAGCAAGGAAATGGGACGAAGTTGATCGACTGATACCGGAGAACATTTTGGAAACGGAGCGACAAGACTTTGCTTCCAAAACGACGGATGCTGCTTCCGAATAATCGAGACATTGATAATATGACACAACGGTGAACAAATAATACTGTTGTATAATAGACTTGGAATGCCATCAATACCAGGTGTCTTGTTTGTCTTGATGGACATAAGAGACTTGTAAACCATTGCAACTTCAATTGTTGGACACCACTGAAGCTTGTTATCGCGATTGTAAACAACTGGAATGGAAGGGGTAGGACGACTCGACTGGTTTGAGATGAATGCTCTGTTTATTTCTTCAACTGCAAAGAAAATTGATGGGAATTTGAGAACAAGAGAGTCAATAGCTGAGGCTCGAGAATTTCTTGTGCCTTTGAATTCATCAACCACCTGCCAAAGATGCTTTGAATTTTCGTTGGCTTTTGGGCCCATCTCATTTTCTCTTTAAAGATCATAGACTTTATTTTGACACTTAGATGATGGTATACAAAGAAATTATGCTGTCGGTAAGCTAACCAGCGTCGATTTATCAACGACTTCATTAAAGGAGTAATGAAAGGCTTGTCTTTTGGTGTCACAGCTACTTTTGTTGATGGAATTGTCTCACAAAAGCTGGAATATATCGCGTTGGTTAGATAATTGCATTTCTCATCAGTAGACAGACTCATATCGTAAATAGGTAAAAAATTCACACCACCAACCTTGACAAAAAATCATTGACATGGGAGTCCCGAAGATCATAAACGGTGCAAACTTTGAAATAAGATGGCTTGACAGTATCGCTGGGAGTGCAAAGAATGCAATTGTGGTCTGAGTTTGCAATGGGAGGTCCAACGGTACATTGGTACTCAGTTTTCAGAGCAGGAGATATGAGAAGAGAATCCCTAGTATACCCCCTATAAGAGAAGTATACCCCCTGACTTCTTGGAATAATGGGGTTCGTAACAGGATGGGACGATTCGATCAACGGCAACATCAAGCAAACACATCTACACACACACACACACCAGGGATGCGGAGTCGGAGTCCCGGAGTCCTATCATTTTTGCTGGAGTCGGAGTCCTATCAAATGATAGGACTCCGGCCTATAGCTAGACCCGAAATATAATATAAGTAAATTATTTATTCCCGTGCATAGCTGTCACTGTCTTGATGTCAATTTTCTCCGTCAAACAAAAGTACAGAGATATCAGTACATACAAAGCTTATAATAGTTGAGGGAATGAACCGTGATAGTGAAAAAAAGGATTTTTTTCACCAGGTGATTTAGTAGAGAAGACAAGCCTTCCTAGTCTCGATCACACTTACGTACTAAAGGTCAGAGACAAAAATGAAATACTAGTTTGTTTGAGAACATTACCTCTTACCCTCACGCTAATCGTGATCGTGCGTGATTTCTCCTCCAAAGCGCATATTAATATCAAAAGTGTACTCATATTTTTTGGAGAAGGATGGGGATTTTCCTGCCTGGTAGAGACTGGAGAAAAACCGTGTGCAGCACACATCAACAAGATGGGAGGAGCCGAGTCGCATACATGCAACTTCCAGCTGCATTTGATAAACTTTCATCGAAAATGATTGTTAATTGATGCAACCACAGAATTAGACAGGTCGTCTCTTCTTCCGTTTGACTAGAAGGGAAACATTGGAACATGTAACGTTATTGAAATGGCACAATCTCCTGACTAAATACCATAGCAATCGAACAATGAGCAGCCAGTTCAACATTAAACACGCCAAATTGTGCAAAGTTTCAGTGACTGTTATCAACCGAATCACACAGCAAAGAGACGCAGTCGATGTCAAGTTCTACAGAGGAGTTTGTGAACGTTTTTTCATGCGCCTGCTAACTTTTTGTAAAATGATCGGAGGACCCAACATTATCGAGAAAACTTTTGCGCAATGATCTGAATTCTTCGAATCTGAAGGAATCGTGGCGATCGGAGCATTTTGAAGGAATTCAGAGCAATCCGCAAGCGACGCACGACTATTTTTCCTATCTCTGCAAGGTATTAAAAATTTCTTTTTGCCCACTTATTAAGTTCCTGCATGTGCCATCTGTTTGAATCAGTTTGCACTTCCAGCAAAGTGATACGATTAAACAATCTAATTCTGTGGATGCAACAATGATCTCTAAAAATAGGTTCAGGTAAGCCTATAATGATCTATGATGTAGGTTACCAGCTTATTTAAAAAAAAAACTTCGCTTTATATACTTGCCACCCGGAGTCGGAGTCCTATCAACCCCCGCAGTCGGAGTCGGAGTCCTAAAAAATGATAGGACTCCGCATCCCTGATACACACACAGACAACCAATGACTAATAAGACTTATTGTGAGAATAATTGGAGATAAATATTTGATTTCCTAAATTGTATTTTCTTGATCACAATAAATTCTGTTTCCAAATATAAGCCGATGGGCCTGTATTTGGGTGGGCTTATATATGGAAAAATGCGGTGCATAGAGTAACCTACTCCAGTACAGAGTAGGGATTGAAATACGAATAAAGGCTAGCCGACCCAACTTAAGACGGGAAGGGAAATGAATTAAAACTTGCAATCAATTTGTATTCATTCTTATAATCAATTGTAAAAAAGTGTATAATATAATTTTCTTTTAATCGAAAAAGCCTTGTTGTTGTTTATATGGCATTAACAACATAACATCTTATAGATTTCAAATTTTAAGTGTTTGTAGAATATCCTCCTTTTCACCCCTGAAGCGGCCTGAGTAGGCGAAAATTTGGGCAATAAATGCCATATAAACAACAGCAACGCTTTTTCTATTAAAAGAAAATTATATTATAAACAACATGCTGTTCAAGCGGAACTATAAAATTTTATGTAAAAAAGTGTTTTATTGCCCATCGACAGTGGTGTCGATATTGCCCGACATTTCTGCGTCGACTCCATTTAACAATATAGCTTAAAACAACTAAAGAATTAGACGGAGTCATTGCTATTCAGTGAAACTGCACCCTCCCCTTATGCTTTGGAATAACCTAGCTTTGCTGTCAGATGGCGCATGAAGGAACTGACTGAGTTGCACTGATCGGGGCGATATACCGTCGAATTCGGCGATTCACTTCACGCTTCGATATCTGTCAGGATAAAGCAATCAGAAGCGCTTCACCTATAGCTTCTGCTGTACCCGACACTAACTTTTTGTTGGTGCAATTTACTGCACGTATGGATGAGTTTCTAGAGTTATAGAGCATCATTTTGGAAAAGTGGCTTGACTGTCGATTACCCGATTTACCCTAAGATAAAATAGATTGAAAACATGAAGTGAGTTACTCACCCCACAATGGACGAACTCGCCCCACTTTGCGGTTTAACAAAAATATCAAAATAATATAAATATCGCCGAATCATTTTCGAAAAATCTGTCTGTGGTATTGACTGGGTTCGCAAAGGTTAATCTTTCACAACTAAAAATTGGCCGAACCGATTTTGCTTTGTTACTACACCGTGTTCGAATGGCTATACGTAACGAAAAGTAAACTTTATCTGCTATTCTTAGTTTATTATGGTTAAATTCGAACTCGCACTTTTAAGTATTACGGCACTAATTATACATCACGACTATTCAGAAAAAATCAACCAGGCGCGGCACGAATGTAGGCCTATTAATATGCCATGCATCTTATATATCGCAGCAGTGCGCATAACGGGTTGAGCAGCCGGAGATGGGCGGGCCTGTGCCTAAAAATTCTCCACAAAACGGGTCTGTGCATGGAAATTCAAGTTGTTCTTCTGTTTCTAGGATAAATAGAAATTTAAGGGCGCGAAATTCATTCGTAATATTAAGAAATAGGCCTGTGTAGTAGGCCTATATGACTTCATATTTTATCCTCAACTGTCACTAATGTAAATGTATCAATTTTCTATGAATTATGCTTGCATTTACTGTAGATGATTCATCTTTCATAACATAGGTTTTTCGAATATACATGTGCATATATGCCTTTAGGCCTAGGCCCTACATTAAACTCAAGTGTGATAAACATTTTTGTCTTGAATTTGCAAAACCACATCAGATTTTGAAATTTTTCAGTTAGACGTAGTAGGTTATATGCATAGCCATATCAAGCAGTAGAAGGGGCATATCTGAAACTCATTGATACGCTGATTCTGTCTTAAACTACATGCATTATAAAAATATATAGGCCTACTTTGGTTAAGTCGAAGTCAGTCACCCACGTGTATAGAAATGTTCATCACCTTTACTAATTTTTATGTATCAAATGCAAGCAATTGCACAATCAAATATATTTCAAACCCATTTCAGAAGTATTTTCTGATAGGGTTTCTTTCTGTCGCAAAAGTCATGAGACTGTGCTGCCATCTGTATTCATGTAACTGAATATAATTGACTTCAAATACGAGATCACTTTCAGACAAGGTATTGTTTCAACCCCTTATCTTTATATAAGTTTCACTGACACACTTTCAGGTAGGCATTACGTGCATCATAAACAATAGAATTAAAATGAATTAAATCTCATCAGTCTAAAGTGAAACAAACATTATATGCCTATCACAAAAGCATCAAATGGCAGGGTGTAAGCATATTTAAAGAAGTAGAAATTGAACTAAGGCCGCAGCAACAGTAGTATAGCAGTACAGCCTGCAGGAACAATTCGATTAACAAAAATTTGTGGAGAGTGTGATTGTATTTTGAATCCTGCTACGGATAGGTCTTTCACTTGTCATCAATTTCACAAGCACTTTACAAAAATAAATTGATAAATACTCGCTTATGGTTGGTTTCAGTATTGCACCTAAGTATACATAACTGTATTCATCATGTCTATTCATTGATTCTATATTGATGATCTAAGCTCACACGATCCAGTAATGATTCCGACCTTCAACAAATGTTGACATTGCCTGTAATACAACGATAAGAGATTTGACTTCACACCGCAGCCTCTATTGAATTAGCGCTGTCTGCTGGTTGCCATCACTCCATTGGATCAACAATTGAATCATCACATTTACCCGGTATAAATTTCACGTGGATTGATTTCTATACCTGCATACACTACAGCATGTATGGTGGAAACAACGGCCGTAAAATTATCCGAACAGAATCAGAGGTGATGAAGCACCACTTTGAATCTTTATCCAGAACAAGAAAAGCAAACAAAATGGAAGACCGAAGACATGCTATGAAACTTGAGGATGAGTTAGCCATGCAAACAAATTATGAACTTATGACTATGGATCGTGAAAGACGACGTATTCAGCGTGATTTAGAAGCCTTGAAACGACGGTCGACAAAGGATTCAAGTATTCGACAACTTCGACGGTTGTCCATTGATCAAGAAAAAATTCGCCTCTCGAAGTCGGCAGCTGATCTTCCTCGACGAATTGATAACAATTCTGTGACGAGCAATTCTCCTTTCGCACCTGCAATGAAGACAGCCAATGAACGCACTAAAGATTTTTTAATTGCATCAGGATTACTAGTGAAAAAGGAAAAGTTGGAAAAGAAAAATCTAACAAGCAAGCATGCACTTGTTATTGAACGACCGAGTGATGCCCGCAAAATCCTCAGTCGCGAATCACCTGAAGAGGACATTGAAACCTGGTTGCGATCTGATGAGGAGGTTGCCATTGGAGATGATGACACCACGGTTTTACCTCAGTGGGAAGTGGAGCATTTGGAAGCCGATGGTAAGCCCCGAACCCGCTTTACTATGCCCCCATTCGAAGAAAGGATGACAGAGGCAAGAAAAGCTCGTTATGTTCGGTCATCTGAAAAAGCTTGTGTAGAACGAGATCGTGAGCTAACATTGACAGAAATATTCAGTAAAAATAAATGAGAAATAGATGATCTATTAATGGTTTCAATAATAATTTATTTGTACATAATCATTAAATTTCATTTTTCATTGTCGAAATAATTTATAATTCATCGTCTTATTATATAGGAAATTTTGAAAGAAATTGATGGTTTTCTCTATACACCGTTGAATTACCTGTTTGAAATTACTACTCAAGTTCATGCTTCATGATCCATCAAATCAAGCACATTATTTCAGTATACATTTAACATTATGACTGAAAATAATAAAACAGCTAGCAGACTATTGCGTGAAAATTTGATCTCAGCATGTAATATGTCGCTACCTGATAATCTTGTTTTAAATCCACACACCCCACAACATCTATGTGGTGAACCATGGAGTCCTAGAGACACAAGAGATGACATGAACAGAGACATGTGGCCACTGTCAATGTTTTATGTGTGAGTTCAACAATTTACCTCTAAGAAGTCACTCATTCACCTTTCAGTTGTTATCATTCCTATATTCGACCGCAAAGTACTTTATTCGGCGCAACCTTGTCCACTGAGAGTCACAAATGCGATGTTCTCGAAGTTTAGTGGGACGTGTAGGAGGACATCGATCGAATGATGCGTGAATCAAATCGTTTCTTTCACTGGCCAAATGTGTCAGCCATATCTATTATCCACTTCTATGGTGTCAGCAGACGGCTTTCTATGTACAGCCACCTACCAATGGTTTGTGCATAGAACGCAATCATGAAATAGCAATTTGCATTCGTGTTTGCAAGTTCAAATTTTGAACCCGAGCTCTGAGAATGAGATTTGAATTATTTCATTAGTTGTAGACATAGAAATTGACAACAGTAAAACCTCTAGAATAGAAGTTGAGCTTCATGCAATACACAATAGTGGCACATAAATCGCGCGCATTTTCATTTAGATACACTTGTCAACGGCTGAGTTGGGCTAGAATCAGTCATATGTATAATTCCAAGCTTTTCATTGGTCATTCATGCCCCAACTTAGTTCCCCCGGATGTGCCGCGATCTTGAGTCAATTTTCATTCTGGTCAACTTCAGATAAACAATCTATTTCTATGGTTGTAGATGTCTGGAGGTCGGATGAAGATTTCTATCTGCATCTGATTTACTGATTCTTTACAATAGGGTGTACTGAACTGATGACGGCAAACAAGCCAGAAATATTTGTAGTTCCCGTAGTGATTTAAGTGATATCTCATTCTCACTCCTTGAATATATATATAAAAGAAAAATGAGACTAGACCAATTAACTGATAAAAGTTTTATTATTACGTATGACACTTGATCACGTCTAAAATTCGTCTGAACAAGTCATCTGAAAATCATATTCAAATACATACAGGGTGTCCGTAAATTTGCTTGACTTTTAAATTGAATATCTACATGAGTAAACAATAAACGTTTACGTCAGAAACCCTGTTATATTACGCAACATGAAGGGAAATTTACGAATCTAACAATAAGAAATGAATATTCGATTATTTAACTGCTTAAATGTTACATTCTGCATGCAGTCATTTTTGTAATGAATATTATATGTGCAATTATGGTTCACTGATGATCTAAGATATAAAAGCTTTAATACTATGGTAGGATAAAATACCTATACGATTAGAGGAAATAATTAGTATGAAAAAATGTTTAGGTTATATGGTCTAGCTGGATGAAGGGCCTATAGAAAAAAATCAATTATGCACAATGTTAATTTGAGGTTTACGAGATTGAATAAAAACTTTTCAGCTGCCTTTCTTTCACAAACGATCTTAAACTTTTCTTGCATTATTTCACTGCTAACATCTTCATTTGTTGGTTTCATTTGATACTTTAACTTAAAATGTTGGCAAATCACACTCTCTTTTTGGTTGAGATGTTCTAAAACCCGCTTGCGTAATGTGCATCGACTTTCACCAATATAGAACATTTTTCAGTGAATGCAAGTGATCTTATAAACCAAGTTCTTGTGGTTGCACATACCCCTGTTTCCGCATTGAGAAAGAACTGATAATGGAGGTAAGCCAATGAAGGTTGGTATGACTCTGACTTTTTAATTTTCTGCAATTCAATTTTGATTTTTCGTGCCTGAATTTCATTAATAAAAGGCTTTCGAATATATATTGTTGGTTTGTTTTGCACGTTATTGTTGATAATGTTGTTGTTCAAAGGATTAGTAGGGCTATTATGGTTATTATAGCGCAGATATTTGTTAATGAAATGATAAGGATAAAAGTTGTTGGCGAAGCGAATCTTCATCAATCTACTGCCTTCACTTATTTCTTTGCTAAATTATTCAAGAAAATAAAGACATAAGTGAAGGCATTAGATGATGAAGATTACAATCATCATACATTATACTTTATTACAAGTAGCCGAAGCCATTGAGTTCAAAGACAATTCTCCGTCACTTAACCAACACAACAACGGGTTGACTCGTCACCTGAATATACAGTAGTGTAGATCTATGTTTGATATATCTTTTCTTTTAAGAATTTTATGATTCTATGCTATAAGTCAGCGTAGAACTTTTTAACTGCAGTTGTTATATTCACTCATATCTATCATTGATATCTTTGTTCAACAATTTTGTACCGTGCATTTTGTAGGAATATTTGTAATTTGGATATAATTCAAATTTTATATCCTTTAGCATGCACTTCACTTAATGTTAGCTTGATAATGGACTAAAATTCATGTCGGTACATGTCCAGCATTTGGATCACCAAAAGAATTATGCACGACTGGCATGGATATCTCGATAACCTTGCAATGCATAAACAATAAGAACATGACTGTCTAAGAATCAAATAAGTAGTAAAAAACATAAGTAGCAAGACAAAACGCAAAAATCTGCATAAAGCTAAAAATCCAGACTTAGCGAGATTACGTGTTCCTTTTGCACACACAGTGCATGCTTTTCTCTCTTAATGAAAAGAGCCTCCAAGACTTTCAGTTCTCTGACAGATCTCACCCTTCTGACAATTTTAAATCCATTTCGAGGATCTGCATGCGGATTTGCACAGGTAAGGAGGTGTCTTGTGATGGCTGAGGTACCTGGCTGTCTTTTATTGTCCAAATACCATTTTGGCACATGCTCTTTTATTCGGTCGCCCAGTCTCCGTTTCGTCCTACCAATGTAGTTGTCACCGCAACAGCAAAATCTGTAAATGACGTTTGAGGTGGCAGGCATCGGAACGGGGTACATGAGCGACTTTGACAGAGCAGGCGTAGTGGGGAACATCACCATGATGTCAGCTGCATTGAATGCATTATTGATTGCCATTTTAATTCTCTTCTTGTGATTAGCTGATTGCTCACCGAGAAAAGGGATTTTGATGTATACCTTCCTCTTATCTGGACCTTCTATGACCTCTTTATCTTTGGCTTTCATATATTTATCCACGAAATTTGCAGGGTAACCATTTTGCCAGAGTGTCTTGCGCAAGAATTGGACCTCTTTGTCGATCATATCGCCTGAGCAAATCATCCTTGCTCTGTGAAACAGACACTTCACCAGGTCAATTTTGTAGTGCAGTGGCACGAAACTCCGAAAATGTGCGTAAAGCCCCGTCCAAGTTTCCTTTCGATAGACTGATGTTCGGATTTCACCTCCTACCGAACGTTGGACCAATACATCCAAAAAGGCCAACTGATCACTTGCTTCTGTTTCCAAAGTTACCTTTATGTTTGGATGGAAACTGTTGAAGGCTCTCATTGCTCTATTGCATTCTATTTGCAATAGAGAAGATAGAGCATTATGATGAACGATGATTGAAAAATGAAGTGTTTACCAAAAGTGTCAAAGACCGTGTTGCTGGCTGCCGTTTACGATTAACTTCACAAAATTGCAAAAATCTGCTGGAAATTATAATCAAAGAAGAGAACACGCAACTTCAAGTATTAAAAGGCGTAAAATTCGAGATTCAAATTGGATTACATTGCTTCCACCGTCGCTGTCATGCCTTTGTCGTGTCATGAAGTTTTTCCACCAAACTCTGGCTCGTAGCAAAAGTCGTGAAAAAGAGAAGCCGCAAAGACATTTCTTCGCTGCATGATCTAATCCTCTAAATGACATGGATGCTGAGAGACATATTCACAACTTCTCCAAAAAGTATTGGACAAATTTGAACGTGAGGCTTTATGCCGTGGCTTGGAATTTTGCATTCCATCCAAGAAAGTTGATCGAGTGAGACTGTATGGGGAATTTGAATCTCTTTACAATACTGTGACTGATGGTCAACTGACAAAGCCAGGTGAGGACCGACTATCACTGTTGAAGTCTGATTTAATTGGTATTGCTCATTCAATATGCCGAGCAAAGCCAGATACTGGTATGCTTTCTCCCAAACATCTTGATGCTTTGGATGGATTGAAGAAAGACAATTCCATAGTTATTATGAAGCCCGATAAAGGTAATGGAGTGGTTATCGTAGATCGGTCAGAGTATTGCTCAAAGATGCTCGATATAATTGATGACAAGGCAAAATTTGAAGAATATTCCGAGAAGGCTGATGCCCTACCCAAATGGGAAGCTGAGGTGTCCAAATGGATTTCACACTTGGTGAGCCACGGAAAATTGTCATCATCACAAGCAAATGAGTTGAAGCCGGTGGGTTCGATCATGCCGAAGTTATATGGGATACTGAAGATCCATAAGACCAGTTTACCCCTCAGGTCTATACTTTCAATGATTGGATCACCTGTCTATCATCCCTCCAAGTGGTTGTCTAATTTACTCAAACCGATTGAGGACATTTTGTGCAAATTTAACTCTAGAGATTCTTTTAATTTTGTCAAAGAACTGCGAGCTCACAATATTTCTGATTTGAAGATGGCTTCACTAGACGTCGTCAGCCTATTTACTAACATTCCGCTTCATTACACTATTGAAGTTATACTCGTAATTCAAACCGTGCGTAACCATGGTATTTATTTGCCAATATCGACAGAGGAGTTCGAAAAGCTTTGGAATCTCTGCACTGAGAATGTGCCATTTATTTTTAACGAGAGGAATTATCGTCAAGTGGATGGCCTCTTTATGGGCAGTCCCCTGAGTTGCAGGACGAGCAACATATTTATGGGATACATTGAGAGTCAATATCTTGACCTTATATCTGAAAACTGCGAATTTTATACTCGCTTTGTGGATGACACATTCATACTGGCAAAAGATTTTTCTCGCATAGAGAAAGTGTTGAGAGCCTTCAACAGTTTCCATCCAAACATAAAGGTAACTTTGGAAACAGAAGCAAGCATGACGCCATTAACAAGAAGCAAGTGATCAGTTGGCCTTTTTGGATGTATTGGTCCAACGTTGCGCAAGACACTCTAGCAAAATGGTTACCCTGCAAATTTCGTGGATAAATATATGAAAGCCAAAGATAAAGAGGTCATAGAAGGTCCAGATAAGAGGAAGGTATACATCAAAATCCCTTTTCTCGGTGAGCAATCAGCTAATCACAAGAAGAGAATTAAAATGGCAATCAATAATGCATTCAATGCAGCTGACATCATGGTGATGTTCCCCACTACGCCTGCTCTGTCAAAGTCGCTCATGTACCCCGTTCCGATGCCTGCCACCTCAAACGTCATTTACAGATTTTGCTGTTGCGGTGACAACTACATTGGTAGGACGAAACGGAGACTGGGCGACCGAATAAAAGAGCATGTGCCAAAATGGTATTTGGACAATAAAAGACAGCCAGGTACCTCAGCCATCACAAGACACCTCCTTACCTGTGCAAATCCGCATGCAGATCCTCGAAATGGATTTAAAATTGTCAGAAGGGTGAGATCTGTCAGAGAACTGAAAGTCTTGGAGGCTCTTTTCATTAAGAGAGAAAAGCATGCACTGTGTGTGCAAAAGGAACACGTAATCTCGCTAAGTCTGGATTTTTAGCTTTATGCAGATTTTTGCGTTTTGTCTTGCTACTTATGTTTTTTACTACTTATTTGATTCTTAGACAGTCATGTTCTTATTGTTTATGCATTGCAAGGTTATCGAGATATCCATGCCAGTCGTGCATAATTCTTTTGGTGATCCAAATGCTGGACATGTACCGACATGAATTTTAGCCAATTCTTAAATTAAATCATTTTGTGAAGTTCTGTCATTGCCATGTTAATCCTTGACAAGAATGGCCTAAAACGTTCGGAAACAATTATTGGTTTTCAATTTCATTTACAAAAAAAGTATAAAAAGGCTTAATAAAAGGGCACTATACAAAAGCCTTAAAATATGTTGTAATGCTTAACATTCTATAACATGCCTTTGAGAAGTCGCAGTAAGACAAACTTCATACATGCCAAGTCTCCCGCATTTTTAGTCAATCTCCCGCTCAACCGCATAATTGCTTAAATCTCCCGCATCGTCATTTATTTACGCCGTATTTTAAAGTAGGCCAACAGTTTTTATCCTTCTAGTGTGCTCTTTCCATCATTCAAATGTAACAGCAAGCGTTCGGACTGATTAGCCACTCACCGCTAGCCTATTCTTCGATTAGCCCTCCTCCATTCCCTCACAACCAATGAGAAGCATGCAATCATACGTTTATTGAAAAGATAGATCTTCTTTTGATTCACGAATTCTATCTTTTTTATTGGAAATGTGACAAATTAATTGTCTTCAAAAATAAATATTCTCCATTTATTGAAGGAAATATAGGAAGTTGATAGGGCTTTTAAATATGATTTAATCTAATTTTACTATTTTTGTTGTTGGATCATTTGATGTTGGGTCTCCCGCATTTTTTTTTAAACCTTGGCATCTCTGAAACTTGCTATTTAACAAAACCCCATGATGTGCAGTTTCTACTGCGAAACTGTCAGATCAATCGGTATAACAGGAGATCTACCATCCACAGAGTTTTTAGCGACTTTTGGGACACGCTGGACTTTTGTCCTACATTTTATCAGGTTCCTCCTACTTATGGGCTTCCTAAAGTGCACAAAGATGGTCTGCCATTGCGTCCGATTGTTAGTTTTACTAACAGCTTATGGGCACCAATATCAAGACATTTGGCAAATATTCTGAAGCCTTGCGTGAGTAAAGCAAATTCCTATATATTGAATTCTGCGGATCTCATTAATAAGATAGACAGTCCTGAATATTTGGATGGTTTTCTCGCGTCACTAGACGTTGACTCTCTCTTCACAAATGTCCCGCTGAATGAAACGATTGGCGTTTTTGCTGATCTTCTTATCAATGATGACAGCCTCGCTGATAGGAGTTCTTGGTCTGTTCAAGAAATCGTACAGCTTTGCAAAATTGTCCTGACCTCATGCTATTTTCGTTTTGGCGAGTATATGTATGTACAAACGGATGGAGTAGCAATGGGCAGTAGCCTTGGCCCTGTAGCGGCTAACTTGTTCATGACACGACTTGAAGAGATGGCCTCCCATGCACTATCTTTTGGAGTTTATCCTCCTGCATTATGGTTACGCTAAGATGATGACGTTATTTTAAACTGGACACACACAGTAGTAGAAAGGAATCCTCCCAACTGCGCACAGCGTCCCCCCTCTGGAGCGTGAGATGGGTTCTTGTCGTTCTCGGTCGACCGTCCGTGTGTGTCGTGGTCGACCGTCGTTGTTGGTCTTGGGCGGCGGTCTATGTTTTTGGTGTGTAGGAGTGTTTGTAGGCGTGTTTTGTGTTAAGATTTGGCTTCCTGATGAAATTCTGCGTCAACATGTTGAGTTTCATGGGTGTAGGTGTGGTTCTTGTGTGCTTTAGGTGGGTTTAAGAGGTTTTTTGAGTGAGAAAATGGCTGTAGCGGCTAAACGAAGCCTCGTATGTGAAAATGGCGGGCACGAAGACCGTAAATCCATATCATTTTTGCGTTTTATTACAGTAGGTCCATGTTTGTAAACAAGTCCATGTTAACATGGACTTGCTTTTCGAATAAATAAGTCAAATTTTATAAACAAATAAAAACCTGCAATTACTGAAGAGGGAAGAGTACTTTCCGAAATTTTTGTGACAAAATCTAGTGTATATACGAAGAAAAACGTTTCACAATTGTTTTTTTCTGTAAACAGTAACTCAATGTTCGTGTGTAAATTTGAACACTTCTTTATTAAGTAAGCTAAAGGCAATATAAAAATTATATTTCTTGATTTGAAATATCGATATAATTATAACCTTATAACTTAATTTTCCAGTAACGACTTTCTAGCAACCATTCAAAGACGTGAAAGCAATTTGCACCCTAAGACTTAAATCTACTTAAATTGTAATCATCCTAAGACTTATCAACTCACACATCAGATGACAATAGCGCATGTCCGATACTATAGTTATATTCGAGTATATACATATATAATTGCTCATTGATATTATATGGCAAAACGGCTATTAGTAATAGCCCTTCAATCATCTTACACACCAAAACGCAAAAGCACAAGTCCATGTTGAGTAAGATAAGAAGGCTCGATAGGGGTCTCGAAGACTCTTATCAACTTACACACCAGAAAGCATTAGAGTGTGTCTGACACTAAGTTTCCCCTTTTCTCCCTTCTCGAAATTTTCAGCAACGCTCTTTCTATCGCTCCCTATGTAGTAATAAACACCAGCACAGTGCAGTAGGCCTACTTACCGAATTCTAAAGGTCACATGCAGAAGTGATGTGACACATCCATCGCATGCATTTATCAACATGCAGCCTAGCGTTCATGGTGCTATGCTTCATCTCAGCGAAATCGCATTGGTAGGCCTGCATACATAGGTAGACTACACAAAACATGGGCTCGCGTGGTCAAGTAGTCGATGCCGTTATAGACCTTAGGACCAAGCTACAACTAGTCCTCTTTTCGACATGGGCATGTTTTATGCATCCTGTGTGTAATGCAATGGAATGAGTGACTAGAAGAAATGCCAGCTCATGAAGATATTCTTTCTTGCATGAAAAAGTGTAGATATTGCTTTTATTCAAATGGCGTAGCATAAACTAGCTTATTTGCTTACAAATAGATAGATCCATGTAATGTCATGCCTGTATATTTCAATCATTTTACACACCTGAACGCAAAAGCGTATGTCCATGTCGAATATGAAAACACTGAATTAATGGCAGTCCAACATTAGTATATTTCGGTCACCTTATACCCACGAGAACGCAAAAGCGTACGTATGTCCATGTCTGATGATCAGAGTTGGAAAAGTCGGAATTGGAATTGGAATTGACGATATTTAAATCTACTGGAATTGGAATTGGAATTGACCTTGATAGACCTCAATTCCACTTTTTCGATAGACCTGTGATAAATCTGTTTGTACAAAAATTTAAATCACAGTACTCGGCCGTTGTGTTAACTGCACGCAGAGATAAGAGAGAGATAGATCGACAGAGGGAGCTTTATTCTATAGTTGAATAAAAGGTGTTTTTTGTGACTTCGATAGGCCTACAGCCCCGGACAATGTTAATTCAGCGATTAAGCAGACAATGAAAAGACGATCATCTTTGTTCAATCTGTTATTTAGTTATTTATCAAGTGAGATAATTAATCAAAATAAAACAACTGTTGAATTTATTTCTTGATAGGAAAAGCACAAAAATTGGAGATTAACTTAATTGTTGTACACACGAAAAACAGTTGGTTTGGAAAGAGGAAATATAACGCTGCATTAAAGGGCAGCAACCCTGTCAGTTCAAATCACAATATAGACAGTGTCAACAAATTATTCTAATAATTAATTATTCAATTACATGAAATATTATTCAGCTTCCAATGACAACAATTAACAATATTAATTTTTAAGACTCTAGTTATATAGATACGATACGCAACGAAAAAAGAAAAACTTTGAACTTACAGCTCACTTCTTAATGTTGAATTCACTTCAATTCGATCGGACTCATATACTAAAATAATATCATAAATATCAGTGTCACTTATACCGTCAATCTTCAACCGCGCTCGCCAAAGACTATGTAATTACAGTAATACAGATAATGTAATACAGTAATCTTCCACTGTCTTTGGCGCTCGCTGATGTGTTGCCGTACACGCCTCTTGTGTTGTTGTTCGCTGGCAGTTGTTGTTGTTGTTACGTCTGTAGTTAATTAAGTTACACCGCGAGATCCCAGAGTTCTTCTAACAGCTACTGAAGATGTCGCATGTGTTGTTATTATGTCAATTTCTCATCGTTTCTAATTTATACAAATTTTTGAGACTTGACCATAAAACCACTTTCTTTTGAAAATTGAAAGAGTTTCCTTTAATCTCTGCTCGTTAGCTTTCGACCACATTTCGTTCTTATCACGGAACTTTTAATCTCCTTTTTTAACATGGACCATTAATCAGTTTTCATGATATCATTTTTATCGACGTTTTATCTTTCATCAAAAATCACGTTGTTCGCACATTGAATTTCTTTCTTACGTCAGTTTATTAATAGATTTATTCGCATCTCAGCTCTCTCTCAGCGTTTGATTCTTTGCTGACCGCTAACTTTATTTTCTTTTTTTCACGAGATATTGAATATCTCGTTTACGAAACGAAAATGGTGTAGGCTGACCGGTTACATATATACATGTACACAAGAAATATGATGTATAAACATGAAAACGCACATAGGAACGACGCAGGGAACGGCACACAGGAACAAAGAGGATAGGATAAGGGCACATGGGTTAGATTGAAACGAACAAACGTTAGATACATTAGCATAAGACACTATACGCGACATGCAATTATCGGAATTGAATCTTATAATGGAATTGGAATTGAATTGAACTGTTTCGACTGGAATTGGAATTGGATTTGGAATTGAAATTTCTGCTCCGGAATTGGAATTGGAATTGGAATTAAAACATTTCAGTGGAATTTTTACAGCTCTGCTGATGATAGATCTATAAAACATTAATCATGACTACAGCGTCAATTCAAATTACCAATGGTGGGCAACGAAACCAGTGAAAATCAGCTGATATTGCATGAATTTGAAAATATTTGTAGGCGAGCAACATATTTTCATTTTTATTGCCACTTTTTAGTAATTACAGAACTGAAACGCATTTTAATAATAAATCAAGATATTTTCATAGGCCTATATATCTAAATGCAGCGTCCAAATTGCAACAAATAATAGTCTTTTCTACTTTTCAGATGTTTTGAAAAACGCAGTTGTAAATGAGAGCATCCTGTTGATACAATTCTTTCAATTAGACTGCATTGCATATAGGAATAGCACGAATGAAAGTCTGTTTCATTCTTAAATAAAAGCAGAGTGAAGTTCACTTACAATTCACCAAATACATGACTAAATGAATTTTCTGAACAGAAAAATGAACCGCGTCTTTACTTTTGATCATGCAGCTTGTTTCTTTGTAATAAGTACGAAGCCTGGCTATGGTTGTACAAGTATATCGTTGCTGTGCCCACCGCTGCCCCGTCACGCCAAAAGTTTGGCAATAATCTAACGTGTATATGTAATTTTGTGGTATGATATTACATGATGCTCACCTTGCTCACCTTGTCGACCCTTGTCCCGCGTATCCCAGGGTAGGTCCAGTCCTCTTTTTCCATTCCTTCCGGTTGTGGACCAGGGAGGCATCCACTCCTTTTGCCTTCATGTCGGCGGTTATTGTCGCTGTCCAGGTCTTCTTCGGGCGGCCTCTACCTCTTCTTCCTTCCACTTGCAGACATGATGCTTTCTTAAGGGGATGGCTCTCTCCGCGACGCTGCACATGACCAAACCATGACAGCCTTCTTGCTCTTGCCACTTCTTGAATAGGGGCTATTTCCACATTAGATCTTATTTCTTCATTGGTCTTCCGATCCAAGCGTGTGTAGCCCTGCATCCACCTTAGCATCCGCATCTCCGCCACGTGCAGCTTCTGCTCATCTGTCTTGAGAGGGGCCCAGCACTCAGAACCATAAAGGATAGCTGGCCTGATCATAGAGGAGTATACTTTGCTCTTTATCTTCATTGGCATCCTTCTGTCACACAGCACTGGAGTCAGTCTCTTCCATGTGTTCCAGCCGCAACGTACTCGATGTGCAACATCACCTGCGCTGGTCACCTCAGTATTGACCATGGACCCCAGATATTTAAAGCAGTCCACACTCTTCACCGGCTGACTCTGAATCTCCATAGTTGTTCTTCTTGGGTCGGACGACAGATATTCGGTCTTGGAACGGCTTACCCTCAGGCCCTTACTCTCAAATGCTCTCCTCCATGCTTCCAACCTTCGTTCTACATCTTGATGACTGCTTCCAAATATTACGAGATCGTCGGCGTATAACATATCCCAGGGACCACCTCTTCTGCAGTCCTTGGAAATTTCATCCATTATTACGATGAAGAGAAAAGGGCTTAAAGCTGAGCCTTGATGTAGCCCAACAGAGACAGGAAAGGCACGACTTTCACCTTGTCTACATCTCACTGCAGTTGTGCTGTCCCTGTACATGTCCTGTATTAAACGAATGTAGCACTCCGGTACTTCCCGTGTGCGGAGACAATTCCATATCAGCTTCCTTGGGACTGTATCGTAGGCCTTTTCGAGATCAACGAACACTGCGTGGAAAGGCTTATTTTTCTCTCTGAATGCCTCCATCGCCATTCTCAGACAAAATTGTGGGTCTGTTGTGCCAACTCCTGGTCTGAAGCCAAATTGATTGATATCCACCTCAATAAGATCACGAAGACGCTTCTCCAAAATCTTCTCCAGAATCTTCATGGTGTGACTGAGAAGCTTGATACCGCGATAGTTGCCAACATCTTGATGGTCTCCTTTACCCTTGAAGATAGGTGTAATAACACTTTTCCGCCACGCGTCCGGTATCCTTCCCGATGTCAGTATCTCATTGAAGAGGTACACCAGAAGGTCCAAGCCATAGTCCCCAAGCACCTTGAAAACTTCAATAGGAATGTCATCCGGTCCACAACTTTTACCCGACCTCACTTTTTTCAGTTGCTCAGCCACTTCATTCCTTGTAATCATCGCCACTGGACCCTCAACAGCAGCTCCAGCAGGGATCTCTTCATGCGGCCTTGTTTGATTCAACAGGGCTTCGTAGTAGTTTGCCCAGCGCTGCCTGTTCCCACTTGCCGTTGTGATAATGTGACCCGACTCATCCTTGACGAAGAAACCTTCATAATTGTCCTTTCTCGCTTTATCTCTCGCAGCTGCAATACGGTACACCATCTTTTCCCCTTCTCGGGTACCCAGCTTCTGGTAAAGATCTTCCGTTGCATCATATTTAGCCTTGGCCACCGCTGCTTTAGCCTGTCTCTTTGCGAGCCTGTAAGCTTCCTTGTCCTCTGATGTACGGGACCTCTGCCATTTCTTAAAGGCCTCTTTTTTGTGCCTGACGGTCTGCTGCACTTCACTCTGCCACCACCAGGTTTCCAAATTTCTAAATTTTCCGCCTCTAGTGGTGCCGCAGGTCGTCTTACCAGCTTCCGTCAAAGCTCTCGCTAGACCATCCCAATCGCTAGTCAGTCTCGTTCCAGACATTCGACCATAGACGGCATCAACAAACTTCTGACTGACATCTTGCTCCTTAAGAGCCCACCATTTCACCTTCTGAATAGCCACTTTGGGGTTTGGATTTCTTCTCCTCCTCATGAGGAAATTCATAATGACAGGTCTGTGTTGACTGGTCACTGCTTCGCCCGGGACAACTTTACAGTTCCTTATCGAGCCTTGGCTGCCACGATTTACCAACACGAAATCAATCTGTGTGCTTCTTCCGCCGCTTTGATAGGTGATAAGATGGGAATCACGTTTCCGGAAAAGAGTGTTGCCCAAGACTAAGTCATAGGCTTGAGCAAACTCAAGAATTCTCACACCATCCTCGTCTCTCTCCCCGAAGCCATAGCCACCATGGCACTCGTATCCATCAGCACCGGTACCCACATGACCGTTAAAATCTCCACCAATGATGAGAGGCTCATTCACCATACTTCGAATAGTATTCTCGAGGGACTCATAGAAACGACTCTTCACCTCTAACGAGTGACCGGCTTGCGGAGCATATGTAGACACAATATGTGTACAACTTCCGTCCGAACCCGTCACCAGCGTCATCGTCATGACCCTGTCACTCACCCTTCTTATGTCAACAATAGATGTCCAAAGCTTCTCTTCGAGTATTATACCAACGCCGTTAGCTCTCGTACCGCCACCTGAGTAGAACAACTTGAAGCCGAGACCAAGATCTCTCGCTCCACTACCACTCCAACGTACCTCCTGGACGCATGCCACGTCTAATCTACGCCGCCTCATTACGTCAGCGACTTCGATGCCTCTGACCGTCATGGAACCAACATTCCACGTCGCGAAATTCATTGATTGCCACCCTAGCATACTTCTCACTACACCCGGGTTTAGGCGCAGCGCGTCGCTTGCGGGGGACGCCCTAGCATTAATCGGAAATCTATTAGAGGACATTAATCATAAATTGTAACTGGCGAGATTTTTATGGCCGGATGCCCTTCCTGACGCCAACCATTTCTGTCTGGGGTGGTCCCATAGCCCTGTGAACTAAAAAGTTCTACCTACCAGAGCAGTAGGGGGGGAGGGGGTTGCTCAGACCCAGTGGATCGATGTCCAACACTGTGTCCTTCTATGAAAGAAAGAAACCAACACTGGGTAAACCATCCAAAACTCGAGCTCATCCGCCCGAGACCGTTTGCTCCTGAGGGGGGTTCGGATATACCGCCGAACACTCGGTTGACTGGTTGTTTGGTTACTATCGGCATTAAAGATAGCATCCGGGGGAAACGACCTGCCAGTGCCACCAAGCAGGTTGTCCAAAAGGGGGCCGCCGCCTGGACCTTAAGGACACGTGGACGTACAACCAAAATCCCCCCTAATGATATTACAAATATGATATTACATGATGCAACAGAAAAAAAGATGAACTTATCGGAAAATTTGATATAAAATTGGCTTACGCAAATAAAATAAACAACATACTACGTATGTTATACAATGTACATTGACAACATCTTTGACATTGAAAGACATGCGATGATCGATTCCACTGACCTAAAATGCCCTCTGTTAATTATTTGCAATACATAGTTGTTAATTATCGCAATGCCATATCGCAGCTTCAGCCTGGTGAATAACTCGAAGAGCGTTGTTGACATGACTGACCCTTGTCAATAGCCAATTCCTCAGTATGATATTCGGATTCTCACTGAATTAATTTGTTAATAGTCATGAATTCTACAGAGGGAATTGAGTGTTCATCAACACCTAGTGATGAAAATTTTCCGCAAAAATTTGAATCAAAATTTTCCATGGAAAATTATGGAAAATATTGGAAAATATTGGAAAATATTGGAAAATTATGGAAAATTTTGGAAAATTTAGGCCCTATAATTTGAGCGCTTCCACTGCCGAGGCAGCTGCGCACCAATAAATTGGGTCTAAAACTCTTGATTTCATGATTATTTTGAATAAAGCGATCGTAGCAATACGAGCTCCGTCCGCGGATTTTTGAACATTCCTTTGCCACCAGTTGCTTGTACTATAAATTGTTAGCATTTTTAATTATCACAGACACCGTTTGGGATAACGTAAATCTTGCTTTACAATAGGGGTATAACTTCATGCAATGTGATAGATCTGGAGCAAAAATAATGTACTTCATTTTGGAGTTTGCTAATTGTTAGCTTGAAAGTTAAGCTTTATTATGCAGCGTTGATCATAGAAATACAAATTCTCCATGTGTTGATGAGCATGTGAAGTATAAGCACACAGTCCACCACAGCATTCATGAGCGACCACATTGGAAGATATAAAAACTGTAAACTCGTGAGATATTTGGAAACTAAAGATATCTGTGATGAGTAAAAGAATATATCTATGATAGCTTCAAACTTCTGGCGCATTTTGTCAGATATCTTCGTTGAGGATACACATCCTCCATTTCTTGTTCAGATGGTTCAGATAGTTCCAAATCGATTCAGATCTGTCCAAATGAATTTCAGATATGATCCAGATGAATTGGAGATCTCCCGTTGAATTAAAGATCTTTTCAAAGTTGAGCTTGTGACAGATATCTGAAATTCAGCAAGAGAAATCTGAAATCCATCTAAATGTCTGAAATTCATTTGGAAAGATCGATCTGAAATAGACATGGAAAAGGTGCAGTTGGTACCAAAAGTTAAAATACAGGGATGACAGAGATGTTTTCGGACTTTGAATATTACATGGTCTTTTCAAACGACTATAATAAGTCTCCAAAACAAAGGAAAAAACGTCAAATAGCGAAAAATGAATTTCAAAATTTTCCAATGGAAAATTTTCCAGAAAACTTTGAAAAAATTGGAAAATTTTCCGGAAAATTTTCTGGAAAATTTTCCATTTGCATCACTATCAACACCCAACATATTTTTTCTTCCAAATTAATAGCACTGCATTTAATTGCTGTATTACCCACAGACATCAAACATTAATCCTAGTTGTTGTTCGATGTCTATGGTATTACCGCTCTCATCTTTAACAATTTTTTTCTGAGTAACTACTGAGCGAATTATTCTTGAAACTTATCATACAATATCAGTGAATTGCCTTACATCATGCGCCATTTCCAAGGCTTTTTATCGCGTTGCACACCGCACAGCCGACAAAACAGCAATTTCGCCCCATTGCCGTAATGCTTTTTTTGCCACGATAAAGACCGTACTAAAATGGGTTCAAATTTAGGCATCTATTTCTCATCCAGCCCTTTTAAACAATTAAATATCTTTGAAAATAACAGAATCAAAGACAGTGCTTTCAATTAACTTTGGAAGATGTAAATAGTTCCACATCACTATGCAGATTCTAGAAATAAAGTATGAATTTAGTGAATCATAAATTGATGCCGATAAAAACTGAAATAAAACTTGAAGTTTCAGCCAAGATTCAAGAAAGCACGAATAATATCGCGACTTTTTCATGAAGACTTCCATTGCGATACAACTCATGAAATTCCCTTCATTTCCGCTTAGTTAGGATGCTTAATAGCAAATATTCATTCCTTTTGATATCCAACTTGTTTCTTACTACTTATTAGGAGAGTCATCTCGGTAGTATATAGAATAAATAGTATATATATTATATAAATAGTATATATAGTATAAATTGGCAAATTTCGACTTTTTTCAAAAGTGCTCAAATAAATTTTTCGACCACGGGAACGTAATCTCCTCAAAAAACTGAATCTTGTGTTATATGAATTTTTACTGTATACAGATACTTGTTTGAGTCAACACTCTACCTATATATCCCTACTCTATGCTTTATGCCGTCAGATAAATCGTCAATTTTTTTAAGAGAACATTTTTGAGGATTGATCGCCCTTGCAACTACACTCTAGTGATCTCTAGTCTGTGAACAGATTTTTAGCATGAAGTGGATGTCGTGGTTTTGAGTGATGCTACTGGTTGCACTCATTGTAAACAGCTGATTTTTTCTGCGTATAAAGTGACATTTCCAATTCAATTTCCAAAGTAACTTGTGAAGACATAGTGCATATAGTTTTCATGCAGCCATGAAATACTTCAAAAATTGATGACTTTGCAGTAAGTGTAGCAAATTGATGTGAAAGTTCGAGCAAAACTTTGTGATTTAGCGTGCAACTTCTTTACATTGATATCTTTTAATTGATACGATTTCAAAAGATTGTTTCAAATAAGAGCGTAAATTTCTGAAACTTATCTATTTAACTAACAATTGTTATGGGTAGTACGAAGTAAATCATGTGAAACGATGCATAACAATTGTTTTAAAATGGTAAGTATTCTTCATCTAGTAGATGTTCATGCGCGACTAGGCTAAAGAAATTTAGTAGTTACTAATTAAGGCATCTTGCTAGATACAATACATTTCCCAATTTTTGTTGTTTCTCCAACCGATTTCATTCCCCTAGAGGCTGGCAAAATAAAATCAAAAGTAAGGCGAGAACATGGAATATTTGTCATCAGAGACCAGAAAGCTTTCTGTAAAAGGTTATGAGCAAAAGTGAGCCACAAGATGAAGTGAATTTGGACGCGGGTGACTTCGCACAAAATTAATATCTGAGCATTCAACCATGTCGCTACTTTCAAATGTTTTCGAGCGATTCAGTCGCTGTGGTATTTATTATTAAGGTGCACAAGCCTTTATTACATGACTTCTGATGCTCTAATTAGATATCATACACAAAATGTTAAAATTGTAAATTAAATCGCAATCCGTCCCCTCCCCCCAAAATTGTCCATTAAAAATTGTACCGCTATTTAGTATGTGGTTGCCACTAAATGTCTAATCTCAGTGTAGCATGCTTGAGAATTGCCGTTATCATGTTTTGAGTGTATTACACCTCTTCAAATGATGATTAAAGATATATTTTTTTCTTTGGGAAAAGCCAAATTCTAGTGTTGGATTGATATTGATTTTCTTGCGGTCGATTAATTTCAGCTATCATCTACAGCTATCTTCAGGAATTGAACAAAATGCACTTCAAAACTCTCCCATCAAAATCAACAGTGTTTCCGAAAATGCGTCGTGTATCAATTTTTATCTGAAAAATGCGAAAACAGCTACATCGGCAGCACGGCAAGATGTTCACATATCGGCCGTGTTAAGGCAAAACCGTGTAATTTGAAAAGCATCAATTTTCAGTAGAAGTAGAATTGTGAATTCTTGTTTATACGAGTAGGCTATACATGTTGATCAAATGCTGCAATTTCCTTAAATTTATGGCACTCACGTTCATAATACAGTAGCAGACCATGTCACTGCGTTCAAATTTCAAAATATGGCAAATAGATGACATAATTACTTGTACACTGTTTATCCTTAACAGATTTGGAAATTTAGGAGTGCTTGAAAAGGTAAAACCGTGTAGTTTGGTTATCTGTCAAGGCAAAACCGTGTAATTTGATTATCTGTCAAGGCAAAACCGTGTTGTTTGGTTGTCTGTTAAAGCAAAACCGTGTGCTTTGATTGTGAGGCAAGGCACACCATCTCGGCTATTTCAAGTTTTGGTGAATGAAATTTAATTGGAATCCTCCTGTTTTTCAATATCAAAATATAAATGGAAGAAGTATAGCGATTCAGTCTACACTTTGAATTGACATTTAGTGTCCTGTAATTTCGGGTGATGCAATTTTAGCCAAGTATGGCGTGAATATTCCTATAGCCTATCGATGAATAGCATGAGTAGAATCGACATATTCACACAACGAGCTATGAAGAATATTCTTAGGCGTGTACAGTATTTGGAGATTTTTTAGAACCTACTCAGCATTCGATTTTGTGGTCTCGCAATAAATAATACTTCTTTTGACGTGAATTGTGCATTTCGCACGTCACTCATTTAGGCCAGTTATTTTTTATATCAATAAGGTGTAGTTATAATAACATAGCATTCATATATCATATCAAAGAGGTAGAAATAGGTTGTTTCCAATTGCCGGTTTAAAATAACTCTGATTCCCAAAAGTTAGTGCTATTTATACATAATTGCTTCGGTTTGAGAAAATACAATGTTAAGTGACGTTCAATTAAATTATTGGCTTCCAATACTTTACTCTAATCAAGAACAAAATATTTTAATTGTAATTATTGTATATCATATTTGATTAGTAACTATATGCAAATATGTTTATACCGTCGTACCAAACACAGCTTACATGTAAGATTAGAAGTCAGTGTCTCTAGTCACAGTCAGATCAGCATTTGAACTCATTTTCAGAGACGTGAAAAATTTTCTACGGTGCACTGGAATAGAAGCCGACAGGTTGATCAAGTCGTCAAATTTTTCACGTGTGATTCCTCTTGCGTCAGTTTCCTTCGGAATTTCATTCAGTGGACTAACACTTTCTTGGATGCACTGAGCAATGCAATTTTTCGCCAGTTGTTTCAAGATCTTGACTTCTTTGAATTCATCATCATAGTTAGCTTTCACAAACAAATTTGTTGATCCACGTTTTGCCATTACTTGTCGGGAATTTTTGACAATTTTGGCATATTTGATAGACAGCAGGATTTAAAGGAGAACATGTCTCCGTGAGTCAAACATATTGTCTTTATTCGGGATCGCGAATTTTCTACGAGACCAGTGAAGTCTTCAAAATCATATACGTTAGAAACCGCATTGATTTTCGTTGTTATATTGCCATGAAGACTATCCGCTGACATGAATGTATGACCTACCTCGAGATAATTCAAGGTAATACTTCCTGCATGGATCCTTGGGTCATTAACCAGTCTAATGATTGCTTCAAAAAGAAATTTGTTTTTATTTCGCGCATTGCAATTGTCCGCGTAGAATATTATGAATTTCGCATCACGACAATGACGCAAGATGAATTCTATATATGCTGTCGCAACGTTGGACGCCTTTCTACCTGATTCTTCTTCGTGTCACAGAACACACCGAAATTCCATTGCTATTGATCGATGCAAATGTTTCGTTAAAGATGTTTAATTTTCTACTGAAGAAGGAGTCCTTAATGTCGAATTTGGTGACTTCTATAATGATGACTTTCTGCATATCAACAGAGACACACACTATTTCTCCTTTGGATTCAGCTGCCATCACAGAATCTTCTTTCATTTGCTGACGGTATTTATGGCTGTTGTCTTAATGATCCCGGAAATCGCAATTTTCAGAATCACAACCGTGGTCATTCAATTTATGTCTTTCGCAAATTGCGCATAAATCAGCTGTTGTTGTGCTAAAAGAGATGTTCTGTTTCCGAAAAATGTTCTCGAAATGTGAACGAGAGCAAATTTTCGAGTTCCCTTCTTGAAATTCGCAGAGGATTTTGTACATTTCACTCTTGGATAGATGGGATGGGAGATACCTGCGATTTGCTGCATGCTGCAGTTTATAATGTGAAACGGTTGGGTTAAATGAGTTAATGAATTCACATATGGAATTGTTGTATTCTTCTGAGAATGTATTTGTCGGCAAATGCTTTCCACGTTTGCTTGGTGGAGCTCCCATATTCTCTGAAAATGTCGCAGGATTCAAATTGTTGTATATGGATCCAATTGCAGAATCGTTGGAGAAACCAAGTGTTCCTAAAAACATGGGCTTACATACTTGTTTTCCACTGATAAAATAAGAATATCGCTTTGTTATGTCACGAGTAGGTGCAAGAATCCGCGGTCTTGAATTTCTATCTATACACTTCGTGTTTGCAAATAAAAATTGCCGGCGATCATTATGACTTTTCTCCCAGAATTTATCGTGGATACTATTGCGTGTTGAATACTCGATCTCTTCGCACTTGAAAATCACAGATCGAGAGGAAGAATCGCTATGATTGCACGTATTATGTCGAAGTGGATGGTTATTACGCAGCTCCTCCGGAGTACAGGTTTTTTTTCGTTTTCTTGTAACGTTTCTTGTTCCTCACAGTTTCACATTGTTCTACATCTCCATTAAGATAATCCAAGAAACTACGTGTTAAGTCTAAAAAATCGGTTAAATAAATTTTCATAGAATTCTATAAATCAAATGATAGAAATGAAGTATTTTTGATAAGTTCATGAAGTTGATGGAAAGTTCAGGAAGTGAATTTTTTAATCGATGTGAAATCACTCATATCCCATGCGTAGTTCACTTTTGCTACAGGCAATTGAGGAAAAGTATACGTTTATAATCTTAGGAACCACAGATTACAGAATTCAAAAATTTTGAAAACTGAGCGTAATAGGGTCAAAATTTGTTGGCAAAATTCAAACAGGAGATGTCTCAGATTTTATGATAAGAACAGATGAAGGAAGCGTCCGGATAATTTTTGAGCATTACAATTGGGGAAACGTATCTGGTCAAAATAAAAGATATCGATGAAATAGCCCGGGAATCGCCCGGGAATTTGAAGCTTGAAATTTGGCCGCCACCCTGCTAAAAGAAACAAAAGGGACAACTGTAGTTTGCTCCAATTATTCGCGCTTTAGCTTCAAGTCCATGACTGAATAACGATGCCTGCTAGATCAGTTTCTGCAGCGGTAGTGTTGTGTGCTTGTGTGAAATAACGGATTGAATCGTAAGATGACTGCGCCCTTGAAGAGGAAGCGATTGTAGCTCGAAGAAAAACGCCGATTCAGCAAGTTGATTTTTTTGTCACCGCGATACCAAATGGACTTATGAAGTGTCTCATTTGCGAAGAAGTAATTAAGACCGTAAAAAGTGATAATGCAAAACAACACTATCGTCGCCGCGAATCTCATTCTATCACAAATCTACAAGGCGAGGAGAGAACAATTTGCGTAGCAAATCTGATCAAGAAAATACAGCAGCAAACGAAAATGGTTACCGCCTTTGGAAAGGATACGAGCACACTCAGCGCAGCATCCTAAAGAGTGGCCGATCGCCTTGGAGCCGCTGGAAAATCATTTTCGGATGGTGAGATCGTGAAGTACTGTACTCTCGACTTCGTGAAGTGTTCGCAACCTGGTAAAGTAAGCGAGTACGAAAAGTTATCTCTGTCTCGTGATACAATTCAACGCCGACAATCAAACATCGCTCAACAGCAAAAACCTAGTCTCGAATAAGAGCTTCGTAAGCCAAACACTCTCTTTTCTATTGCAATTGATGAATCGACGGATATATCTGACAATCCTTCGACCTTTCAGCTAACTGAAGAGCTTCCTTCTGTGGCGACTTTATCGACCCATGCACGAGGAGAAGACATATTTCGCGCTGTATTGGATGAATTAACTCAATCGAAGTCAGACCTAGCCAACTTACGAGGGATGTGTACAGATGGAGCCCTGCCATGGTTGGAAAAGAAAGTGTCTTCGTTGCGCGATTATAAGAGCACGCGAAAGAGGAACATCGAAGCGACACAGTTATTTCGTTGCATTGTGTCATCCATCAAGAAGTGCTCTGCGCTAAGATTGTTGCTAAGTCATTCTTTACGAAGTAGACCTTTATGCGATTTTCACTACGTCATTCATCAGGGAAAGCTAATTTCAGTGGTGGAATATTAAAAGAGTTGGCTATTGATCTAGTTGTTTGCACACATATTGAGTGCGGCCGTGATTCTTTCGGCCTTCGAAATAGCGGCCGAAAAATGTGCAAAGTTGCGCACCCCTTCTATAGATAATATCTGAAATTAATCGACCATAATAAAATCAATGGATCAAAATCAATCCATCACTAGAATTTTGATCTTTCCAAAGAAAAGAAAATTATGACCAATAGCCAAGGAATCTTTTCAATAAAAATATATTAAAATGCCTACCAATTTCGGTTATCACCACACTGAATGGCAAGATGGGGTGATTTTGGATCGGATGTGCCGACAAAAGTGCACTTTACTCCAGTGCTTCTGGAATCGTCACTTATATTCATTCTTGAATATAATTGCTCGGGATATTTGTATTCTATCAATTAGGCTTTGAATTTTTATCATGTAATTTTTCTGAACGATGTTATTCAGGAGCTTCTCTGTAAACTACCAAATTTATAACAATACCGGTATACTAAAGTGTTGTGGCATCATCGCTTTCATATGGGTCGCAATAGTAAAGCGGGATTCTAGTGATCGATGACGTGAGTTCTTCCATATTCATACAATGCCGCTTGACCTTTCTGTGGCAGGGTCTATTGGATTCGAATTTCTAACCGAGTTTGTAATCCCTACAACAACTTGACTAGTCAGAAGAATATAAGAACAGGCATGTAAATGTTAGCATTATAAATTTTCCATCCACGGAGTTTTAAATTTATTCGTGAATTTACCTTTTTGGACTATTTTGTTTGGTCTCTTTCACTTTGTCACGGTGACCAAACCCTAATATATAGCATAATTAATACGGAATTGTTTGGAATTGAATTATATTGAAATGAAAAAGGTAAGGTAATAGGGCAACTGTTGATGTTAACCTTACGGGCCCGAAGCCAAATCTGCTGCACAACTCCAACTGTCCATGACGTGTAGTGCTCGTCACTCGCACACAACTGCGACTCCCCTGATGCTGAGTGAACAATGGGAACATAATAGTGCAGCGGTTACGTGTAGTGCGCGGCATGGGTAGTTCTATTGTTGTCAGCTGCTAGTAGAACACTTTTGCAAGTGTCCGCATGACGTGCACCGCAGCATTGCGAGAGCCGTCAATTGTTGTTGTCAATACATCCGTGTGAAATAGCTCAATGAATTCATGCTCTTTTTTATTTGTGCAAGCTTTATTAGAATTGACATGCATTCTCTTAGATTCAAACATGAGTCGGCCTAGATGCACACAAGATAATCATCAAATCTTTGGATTAGGCCGATACGTACAAGGTGTGACAATTGAGCTCCCGAAATTATTGAAATTCTTCGAATTTGCTTCAGCGAAATTCGCTGAGTAATGCTCGAAAAAGTTGATATCATTTTTTTGTACTTTTTTAATTTTAATTAAAACATCATACTGTCCAAAGTCACTCGCCCTACGGTATTATTGCTGACGCTTAAACCTTTTGAGGACGGAGGAGGAGCACAGCATGTCTTTGTAATTTTCGGTCAACTTCCGAGTTACGCAAATGTGCAGCAGCTTTCAGTGCCGAGTCCTCCCATTTCAACACCCAGAGCTCTGCTGTCCATTAAGTTTATCAGCATGTCTCCGGCGATGGGGGTGGTTTTCGGCATCTGGCGAATGCCCCATTCGTAGAGTACTGAAGGTGAGGGACTGCCCATACCAAATAGACCTACCCCGTAGGGTTTTACGATGCTGCCGATGCGATGGGGATTGCGTGAGCGACACTCCTAGATGGAACTAGCCTTTCATGTTTCGATTCGGGACTCCGGGGAACTGTGCTATTGCCTAAAAGAATGCGATTACCTAGTCTCTACTTGCCAGCCTCTGGCTGTCATAATCAGCAACGAGCAGACTTAAAAATGTAATTGACTACAATAATTAATTACATCTCTATCAAAGTAATTGATTGCAAATACAAATTGCCTCGCTTTTTCTTCAATTACATTTCAATTACTGAAAAAATACTTCAATACTGAAAAAAAACTCTCGGACTCCCGGTTCTTAATTGATTTTGACAATAACAGTGTTCCTACGCGTCGGGAATTGTCAGGGAAATGGAATTTTTTCCCCGACACCTGGAAAAGTCAGGGAACTTTTAAAATGGGAAAATTTAGCTAAAATGTCAGGGAAAAAATATATGCTACTGCACAACTGCAGTTTTCTTCACTGAAAAATTGACAATCGATAATTTTAATGAGATGTTGGTTAGTTTTTAGGAAATTCTACTCTACCCGATTCATTAAATGTGTATGTTTCTAACTTATAATTTTCTCGCTTTTTGATTATGATATCTCTAACTGCAGTGTATTGCATGCGCATTGAAATGACATGCATTCAGAGGTAGTTATTAAAGTATAAAATTTCACGAGCATGTTTGTTGTAAATCGTGATTAACAAGACAAATTTCAACAGTTTTCATTTCATTTTGAAGTTTTTGTTCTTTAGAAGGACACTCGCTGTTTTCCACCCTAAGTCCAACGTTCGACTTCATGACGACGCAAAGTTAAATAGAGGCGCAACAAGGCAATGTCGTAGAGAGCTTGTCCCATGTCAGGTTCCACCCTGTCAGCACCTTGTCACGTTCCACGAACACACATCGATAATGAGTCAACCGTCAAATTCCGTTCACGCAGTATTATTTTAATATAGCGAAATAAAAGCCGAAAGCCGCTATGATCTTATTTCATTTTTTTCTTTCCTCTCACCCTGTAAGATCACAGCAGCTTTCGGCTTTTATTTCGCTATATTAATATACTTCGCATTATTGAATAAGATATATAAAATACTTATAAATAAACCAGTCTTTCAACGTACTGAATTAATGTACTAATATATCGATTTTGCCGGTCTGGCTTGGTCACTTTGAATTTAAAAATGTACTTTGTGTATATGTAATAATGCTTTCGAAGTCTTTCTTGTAAATTGTGTGATGGAAACGAAAAAATATGCTTAGCATTATCTTATTACATATTATTACCAGAAGAATGCAATAATTTGACATTCAACAAACAATCAAAAAATAATACTTTAATATACTGTCAAAAAAAATTTGTCAGGAAACTTCTTAAAATTGTCAGGGAACCTTTTTGTTCAGATTACGTGGAAACCCTGAATAAATTTCATCGTAGATTTCTATAAAAAAAGTTGCCGGTAATTGTACTCCTGGTGCATATCTAAGTATCAGTGGCGTCGTCTCCGTGCCTGCGTAGCCTTCGCCGCATACCCAAAAATAATTGTTTACGTTCATAAAACAAAGGTTCAAATAGTTTTAAATTTTTGTTTTTGAGAGCATCTTTACGTTTACAACTTTACATACATTTAACAGTTTCAAGTCGCTACTCTCAAATATGTTCCGAGCGCCAGCGCTCAGCTGTTAAGTGCAGGGATCTTCAAGCAATCACACAATGAGACGGGGATGTGTTCACAGCAAATCACAGATTCGTGTGTTTGTGTGATATGTGGAGCATGTGCGCTTAGTTCGAAAATTAGAGTCGTCCTCTCCCGATAGAAACGCAGAAGCAAATACATTGCAACAATGTAAGATAAGATCTATTTATAAATTCACAGATTCAGATAGAGAGAGGCACAAATTTTCCCCACGAATGACGCGAAGATGATGACGCGTTGAATCGTCGTGTCTGCGTTCACCAATGGCTGAATGTCGGATCGGAAGGTGAGAAGCCGCTGAAAGATAAAGCGATGAAGGTTCCATAATTTGATGTACGATTCAGTCAGAGATAATGATTCAAGGCATATTGGTTATATTATGTTTATGGCGGCGATTTCAGCAGTGGTTATTTTCTACACCGGCCACTCGACGAGGGATTATGCAGAAAACTCCAACCATCTTACACGAAGTTAGTGGCATTGAAATAAAAACTAAACCACTCTCAAGGGATAGAATATGAAGAGGAGCACAAAAAGCATTTTAGCAGTCTAAAGCAATTTGAAACATTCATGTAATGTAAGTAATTGACGGACTATAAAACACACCTGAGTCTTGCGTTGGCGAGAGCTTCCTCGTGAGTGAATGTTCTCTAATCTCACCAAGGCGAACAAGCGTCATGTGAGAAATCGCCATCACATTTTCATTGTCATTTGACGTTTAAAATCTTAGGAAAACAGGAGTCACGTTGACGAACAATCAGCTTAGGATTACATGCTTATAATGCTGTTCAGAAAAAGAGGCCGTCACATAGGACTCATAGTGAGTCACAATTCACATGCAGACTAGTCTACATTGGGTAGTCTATGGACTTCAGTGTATCTTTAATTTAAATATCAGCATCTATTTCTCACATCATTTCATTTCATTTCATTCTGTAGTCATGGATGACAGCATGACTTGAATGTTCATGTACTTGTACAAGTGTTTGAAAATTCACTGAAATTATGATAGCTGGGAGCACGCGACGCCACTGCAAAGTATAGTATCACAATCCTTTATTTACCGGTAAAATCCACCCAGGTTCATATCACCCGGTAAAATTCTGGTGGAAGCCAGTTTTTCCAGCCTTTCGTGGCAATAAATTGGCTGAAACTCTTCCGGTATTATTGCCTAGTTTTTTAGCGCATGCAATGCAGGGAATTGACACGTCATTCCGCGGTGATAAATGTTAGTCATAATGTTCTCATTGTATTTGTTTTTAGTCGGCTATTGAATATAAATAATAAAATTGATACTATACCAGAAATACTGCCAAAAAACATAAAGTTATCTGGATTCATCCCTAAAAATCACCCATGCAATAACTATTTTTACCATAGTAGGCCTAAATTCCACCGTAATCAACAGTAATTGTACAATCTTAACTCAGCGAATTCATTTTAATTTCGATAACTTGATTTTTTTAAAAATCAAATTTTAAATTGATCTCATGGCTAACGAGTCATAGTCATCCAAATCTTTTAAACGCGGATTGCTACTCTACATCATAGAAGAGTTCTCTATGAAATTAGTTTAAAAAGGTAATTGGACCATTCCACGCGATCCGAGACATCAGATAGAAAAAAATTGTTTAGAAAGCACCTTTTGAGTTGTCATACTCGTCTAGAGCATGTTCCGACCTCTTCCAATCACTATTTGCACACACGACATGATAAAGTAAATAATGTTTTCTGCATCGAAAAAAATGTGAAAAAAGTAAATAATTTATTTGTTTTATGATGCTGGTTTATTGGTAGTAAACGTTCCGCATATGAAACAGTTTCTGGTGATTACATTTTTCGGAAACAGTTGACTTACTAATCCTAGAACACTTATTATTATACTGAGGTGCAGGGTTTGATAATCTTGCCGTGAATATCTAGATGAACGATTGTCATGTTACTAACGGGTTGGTGGTATCAATCAGCATTATGAAAAATATAGCGGTGGTAGAAAGACGCTACTCCATCAGATTTTCCTTCTTTGTCGATAATGTAATCATTTGCAACAAATGCTAAGCACACTTTCACTGATGATTCTTCATAAAACGGCATTGAAACTCGTCACGTGACTAACGGGGCCAACTGCATGAAAGCGCTACAATTCATGCAAATGTCACCAGGGGCCGTATTTATAGAGATAGCACTAGCCTAGCACTACCCTAGTGCTAGCCTAGCAGCAACTTCCGTATTAATAGAGCTGGCATTTGCTATAGCATTTCCTAGGGGTAGCGCTAGGCAAGTTGCTACTAGGGGCAGTAGCAACTTGAGTTCCGTATTAATAGAGAAAGCCTAGCGTCAACTCCGGCGCCAGTTAATGCTAGATCAAGTTTCATTGACGTGCCGATTCAGCGCGCAGCTGCATTCACCACCTGCTCTCACGCTCGGCAATCGAGTCATAGAAACAGGGTTTTTTTCGTCGTCGAGCTTTCCGCCAATTGGCAGAAATCGCTCAAAAAATTTCCGCCAACTTTTAAAAAAATTCCGCCACTAAAATGATGGTTTGAAGGGAGCTATATTTGGATCTTTTCAGTTGTACCACCACAGAACCACACCACTTTCATCACTCAGTGATTCTGACCTGAATCAGTCATATCGTATAAAAAGAATGGAATCTTCGCCATAAAAACTGCTAGCCCTTCCATCGAGCGTCAATGCCAGCTCAACTTGTGCGATAATGGTGACGAGTTATAATGACGGTTAAGCCTGTCTGGCACCTAACCATAATGCCAAATGAAATAGGCCTACAATGTGGCTAGAAATGGATAATGTTGATATATGTAGGCCCAAATTCTAACCATAGCACGCAGGTAAGATAGGCCGGCCCTTTAGACCCATTTTTATGATGCCATGGTCCAATAAGTAACACAAGAAATACATGTAGCTTACATATGAATTTCTATGCATTTTTTATGAAAATGTCGTTTTTTATTCTCCTGGCTCGTTCACATCGACTACTGCTTTGAAGGTTCGAGATTCACAGCAAGTGGAAACGAATCACAGAAAAGTGGAAGGCTGCCATCAAGGTGTTGTGGACGTCGGAATACACGCTGATGCTGCTGATTTAGGGAACATCTCGTGTTGACTTCAACAGAGGCTAGAAACACCCTGAATGACGTCACACCAACGCACGCTTGCTTTTCCTAGTTTTCCAGATTCAACGATTAAAGCACAGACCTAGGATTAGGGAAGACTGCATTCATTCACCGTTACTGTGGATTCATCATTCACCGTAACTAGGTCTGTGGATTAAAGGCTAATTGTTTCATGAAAATGTTTGGTGCGAATGGGAAAGAGTCAGACAGGCTTCCCTAACAGCGTGCATCGGACCTCTGCAGATCAACAAAACAGACAATTAGCTTATAACAAGTCACCATGAGAAAGAAAAAATCATTTCCGCCAATTGGCGGAAATCGTGAAATTAATTTCCGCCAAACTGAAAAAAATTCCGCCAAAACGGAAGGATTGGCGGAAAAAAACCCTGCATAGAAATCTGGCAATTCGACGCACATTCCGAGTGAAAATATGTTGAAGCGCGCGCGTTCAGTGTTAACAATACAAGTGTGAATGTCGAAGATCAAAGCAATTTCCCTCATTCCCGCCTGTTGACTCTTATCATTCAGAGAAGATGAAACATCGAAATGATACCTGTCTTGCTAATGAACGATTGTCAAATAGTTAAATATATATGAAATGGGGCTCATTTTAATCGACATCATCTCCCGATCTTCAATATGACATCAGAATGAACTAATTTTGCAAGTTATAAAAAAAGAAGACATTCTTCACAGTAAATGAATATGATGACGTCCTTAGCTTGCGGTGTTTAACGTCCTACACAATAGGTTGAAATGTAACGCGAGTATCAGCAGTGTATTTGCGGTTGAAAGGATGAATTTAAGAATTTTAGCCCCTTGACATCTCCGCACGTGCATTGAACTCCCAATTATGATTACTGTAATAGAGAACCTGAATTAACTCAACGAAATTTTAAAACAATCCCTATAATTTTGCTGGAACAGTAGCGAAAATTTGAAGTATAGAAATCTGCCAATTAGACGCTCAACTTCGAAATAAAATTTGTACATGCGCGCACGTTCGGCTTTAACAATACAAGGTTGTTTGCTGGAGATTAAAGTCCCGTCTTTCCTGCCCGGCTGTTGACACTTATCATTCAGAGAAGATAAAACATCAAATATTATGAAACCTTGCTTATGAATAATGGTTGAATAATTATATGCATGAAATGGGGCTCATTCCAATCGGTATGTTCTTACGATCTCTAATGTAACATAATAATTAGCTAAATGTCAAAGTGTAAAAAGAGTGTAGAATACATTTCTAATAATATGTTGCCAAGCAAGTGACACAACATATGACACCCCCTACCGCACACGATGGAGCAATGGCAATCCAACTCAATGTGTAGTCTGAGTCTCATTATTTTGGTAGGTATTAGAAAGTAATTCTTAACAATTAACATCTATGCGTAGTGGGATCCTCCCATGCCATGATCGCTCTAATTATGAATTTAAAGTATACGCTAAAATCTGAGAATGAAATATCAGAAAATATATTTTTCTTTGAAAAATCAGAAAATAAATCCCTCGAATCGTCTGACTTATTACATTGTGAACAAGTCACTACATATAAATAAATTTATAATTTACATATAAATATAAATATAATTTGATGTATTATTGTAATTCCTATCTTGAACGTTTTTTTATCAAATCATTAGCAGTGTCGGATGTATTGATTTGGAGTTTTCTTCTTACTCTCTGAATTTCTTCTGTTATCTGAATTATTTCCGAATTACTTTCTAAAGCCTTTTGGAGAGAAAAATGTTTGTCAATTTATCGCCAATACATCTTGATTCTTGTCAGGCTACTGAGATAAAAAAATTACAATTCGATTACTTATCAATTTAAGCACACTATTTCATCACAATTTCATTATCATACAAATTTATCAACGATAGTGAATGTCAAGCAATTTGAAACGCGCTTGTAGGGATATTCAAAAATGCGCTTGAGATTCTAAAATAGCAAACCCACTATTCAGTAAATTCAGTAGCTAGCTATGAAAATCACGGAATTTTTGCACCGTTGTATTACTTCATGCGCAAGCAATTAGTATCAATGATAATCTATTTTGACGTCATTAAGTGAAATTTATAAACAGGAATATTGGTTATCTAAATGTTGAAAATAACTATCCATTTATCAGGACGTCTAGTGCAAAAGTGTAATGCACAAATAGACTGCGTCGCTTAAATTTCATTTTAGCGCAAAATTTATTCAGCAGCAAAATTTATAACTTTTATAATTGCAGTTTGTGATTCGGCATGTTTATTCAAATTAGAAAAATCACACTCCATCTTGAAGCCAATGCGCTCAACATTACCATGCTGTAAACATCACATTAGATATCCTTCAATATTGCTCTTAAATATTCAATCTGGCATCATCCCTAGCAAGGTCGAGACCTTGCTAGGGAATTTGCCAGATTTTGGACATAGCGCTAGGGTAGTGCTAGGCTAACACTAGGATAGTTACTATCTTTATGAATACGACAGCCTAGCGCTAGGTCTCAGACATAGTGCTAGCCTAGCGCTACCCTCTTGCTACCTTCATTAATACGGAAGTTGCTGCTAGGCTAGCACTAGGCTAGTGCTACCTATATTAATACGGTCCCAGCGCTAGGTCTCAGACATAGTGCTAGCTTAGTGCTACCTTTATTACTACGGAAGTTGCTGCTAGGCTAGCACTAGGGTAGTGCTAGCCTTTTGCTACCTTTATTAATACGGAAGTTGCTGCTAGGCTAGCACTAGGGTAGTGCTAGGCTAGTGCTATCTCTATTGATACGGCCCCAGGACGCAACTGTCGGATGAACTCATGCATCAAGTGTCAGTGGCAACAAATTTGCCTCCACACCTACCCCCTACGTTGCACTACCAACAAGATGCGCAACTGGTGTAAGTGGCAACGGGAAAGTAGGCCTATACGAGCGTGCTATGACCAGTATAGGTTAACCACAGAATGTCTGCGACTGTAGATGAGCTGCATGCGGATGTTGTAGAGGCTTTACCGGACATTGCAACATTGCAAAATGTTCAAACGTCTGGTGTTGAGTAGGATAGGGTAGTCGATGATGTTACTAAAGCAGTGCATGCCAGTTGATTTTGTTGATACTTACTCAACTATTTTTTTTAATAAGTGATCCACCATACATGTGTCTTTTGGCAGGGTTCTGATCGTCCAAGTAATGCAATTGTTTGTTCTAGGTGTGTTCCGAATAGTGGTTTTCGTATTAGGTCGAATACCGAATATTCGGCCGAATAGGTAAGCCATCATCGAGCAACATCGGGGTCGGAAGTACGAGAGACGCCCTTCTAACTTCATTGAAAAAGATATTTCTTTCCGAGTCTCTTAATATCCAGACGGATCCCCTTTATGCTCTACCCACACTTCTAGACCCTAGATTTAACACAAGCGCTACGGCGATATTCACAACCCAAGAAATCTCAATTGACATTTCAAGGCTGAAATCTATGTACACATACATTTTACGATTGGTACACCGATTTTTACGACTGGAAGTATACTTGAAAGATAGTTTTGAGCTGCAATATTAAGATAATGCAATTGTTTGATTAGTTTGTATGTTTATTATTAATGATAAGGTACATATATCATATATACCTATCGTATATACCTATAGGCACATACTCAAATATTTTAACCACTTTTTGTGGTAAGAAAACTTGAATTTCATTTTTTACTCGTTTCATGTAAATAAATAGTGCGCAATTAAATAACATTCTTGCTTGCCGCACTCACATCTCAACGTTTTATTATGACAATCTTTAGAGATAATTTCAAGTCAGAGTAATAAAAACAAATTAATAAAGAGAAATGCATCTACATATGCGAGTGTTTATTATCATGAGCAATCTTGGCCTACAAGTTTTGGACATACTCAACGGAGAGATCTTCGGCAAAATGTTTGCGCGAACTGCATTTCACACGTTTGTTCGATTTTTGATTTTCTGCGTTTTTCAAAGAATTTGGTCCTATGTCCTATTTATGTAAAAAAAACAATAAGCTCGTTTGACAAAACAGTGAGAAAATCTCTCCTATTCATTTCTGAAGACAGACCTCCTTGAACAGTTTTTTATCTCCGTGAGTTTGAGCATGCAGCCAAATATTGCATATCTTGCCATTTGGTAAATGGCACCAACGCGGCGTCTAGCGGCATTATAAAATCGAATTGCGTTTGGAGTCATAAAATTTGGTATACCAGCGGATGCCACATGAGAAACAGTACAAGCATGAATCTTGCTAGACATGATTCCATCAACTATTCGAAGGAACGATGTTATCGCATTACATATTTTCGTTTAGAGTTGAATGATGGGCGTGGGATGTGAGAATAATGTTAACAGCAGCTGTGCTTACGTCACTAACAGTCTCCAAATGGTACCATCATGAGAAACGCATGATTCTTCGGGTTCCGCTTGAATGATTTCCATCTCCTCGTTTTCAGTCGTTCACACAGTATACCATACTGGGCAACTTCTAAAGAATAAGATCACAGCTTCAAATTTTCTATTGCATATCGTAACTGAATTTCACATATATCCTACCATCGTCTTCGTAAATTCGTTCTTATTGTTCACGGAGCTCAACTGGTAAGGCTTCATTTTCGAATCAGTATCTCTTTCATCATATTGGAAAAGCACGTCGAGAGCTTGTTGTTGAGCGATGAATCTGCGTGGTCTCGCTGAGTAATGAAGACTGGAAGCAGTGTCTCACCAGTGACATGCACGTACTTTCAGACGACTACCCACAATTCTATTATGACAACTGAAATCCGGCCAAAGAATGAACAACGAGATTTAATTACCTTAGCCCTTTCATGCATGAATTATGTTATCAGTATCAAAAAAAATCTTTCGATTCTTTATAGACTATTTTGGACTCCCATAATCACTTTTCTATGTCGAGATTAAAAAATAATAATTCGTTCTTTGTTTTCACGACTGTCCTCCAGGAAGGACATTGTGCAATAATGTCAGTTTCTAATTTACTCCCGAAAATGTTGTGATTTTGAAATCTGCTGTTTTTAATGTATAAATTACATCAATATTGCATGGATATAGCTGTTGTAAAATTTGAACTGCCCTTTTTCTGCTAAATCATTATAAAAGCAAAAGCAATGATAAGTTGCACTGTGCAAAAATTCTATTTTTTTGTGTGAAATTGCAAAAAGCAATTTCTTTCTTTCTTTCACGAGACATAAGTGAACGTTGCATTTCGTGCACTTGATGGAGGTCTTTTTGCCACAGTTTGCACGACAACGATTTTGAGTGTCATGAAACTCAGGCCAGTGTGCATAACTGTCCAGTCGGACATCAATTTCTGGAAGAGACACCGATGCCCGCGATCGCTTTGCTGGAATCAATTGAATTTCTGATAGTCGAGGCCGGCCTCGCCCACCAGCGCTGTCTTTCTGACACTAAAAGGAAAAATGCGAATTATGCCCTAATATCTGTGTAGCCTAACCATCTAGTAATCGTACATACCTTGACCAGACATTCAGATATGGATGACTGGAAATGAAGTAAATCCATTTGTTCAGCAACGTGGAGCAATTGACATTGTCTTCGGCAGTAGAGAAGCCATCCGTTGACCACCGATAAATTCACAAGATAGTGAAATATATATGTAGTCCATTTTCTTGATCTCATCTAAAATCAAATGAAGTGATTTATTATATCTATACCTCACATGGATATCCTGAGTCAGTGGCGTCGTAGATTGGGGCGGGGGCGGCTGGCAAATACGATCATTTTCCCTTCTCTGTCGGAAATAGGCCTAGACGTATAGGTAGGCCTACATGCATAAAATAGAATAATACATGTATCACAAAATTTGTACGGGCTAGTTGAAATTGGCCTATAATCACTTTGTGTCTATTTTCTTTCCGTTTACTTTGACGATGATTACAGCGTTTCCACAATAGGGCTGTCAAGGGTTCGAGTCCCTCTCCCGACAGCGATTTTTCATGCGTTCTTGTGTTTTATTCATGCGCTGTACAGTCAATAAGAGTCTCTTCAGTATAGGTCTACATCTCATTTTCCTAATATTAGGCCTACGGCTATACAGAAGAAATGCCTGTATCGATCGAAAGTACTGCACACGGCGACTTACAGGATCCAACTATAGGTATACATCGTCACATTGCATGTATCATTTTTCTGTATCATTATTACACTATCATTTTTTCAACAGAACTAAAAGAACCTACCTTGATCCGATATAATGATACCAACATGTCGGACAGATCCACTCCACTCATGTGAAGGTTGTACTGTTTTATGGCTTCTGGAATCTTGATTTCAATGTGTTCCTTTTCTTTGTTAGACCAGCGTCGAACTGTATCGTCACATTTTGTTCCTATATGACTGGTTGCAATGCAAACAACGCCGTTATCCAACCATTTGATCACAGAGAGACCAGAGTTCACATCGACAATGCTATCCATGGCCCCTCGCTCCAATCCATGGAGATCCTTGTTTGTCTTCAAAAGTTTTTCTGTGCCTTTCAGTCGGATTGTGCCAGTCACAAAAATTCTCTTCTCCTTCAAAGCGATTATCATGGTGAGGATAGTGAACCAGTTATCCATGAACAGCTTGTGATTTATTTCAGGTGGGATTCCTGATGACATTCGACTGACAACATTCTCAACCTTTCCATCTGTACTATTTGTCTGCCCTTCATATATTTCAAAGTGATATACCAAACCCGAGGTGCCTGCTCTAGTGAACACTTTTATGCCCCACGTATGGGGTTTGTTGGGAATGTATTGTTTGAAGCTACTTTTCACTTTTGTGGGGATAATGGTCTCATCCATGCTTTGAAATTCCTCTTGCTCCAAATTGTTGCATTTGTTCGTCAAAGAGTCTACTAGAGGTCTCACCTTGTACAATTTATCATAGTTTGGTTCACCTCTTTTTGGCATTTCCAGGTTGTTATTGAATTGTATACTCCTCTTTATCTGATCGAAGCGATTCACGGACATAACTTTGCTTATAGCTGAACATTTTGTGGATGGAGACCAATACATACGATACCTTGGCATTTGCATAATTGCCATTTTGAGAAGTATTCTTATGTACTGTTCGATTTCTAGAGGTGTGACATTCACAATACTTCTATCACCGTGGTCTTCCTGAAAACTATAAATGTTTGCCTCCTCTGCTATCTTTCTAATCAATTCGTCATCGAAAAAATGTTTGAAGTACTGGTACGGAGTTCCTACTTCCTCCGGCTCGGAAAATGTTTTTATAAATCTAGTGTCGATTGTCTGAAGTTCCCTGCCATGACGCCATCTGTAGGGAGCTGGCTGATCAGAACTATCAACATCATCCACATCGACATCAGAGATCAAGCACATGCCATCGAATCAGTCTGAAGCAATGCGAATGAATGGTATTGATGAAACATTTAATCATTTTAATAAAGCGACCACATCCATCGTCGTGTCAATTGACACCCTAGGTAGTTCTCGGTTTACAGGTGTCCATGGTGAAACTGAACACGATCAGTACAAACAAATACAATGTATACTCCGTTATAAATCTCTCACAGACTGCAATGGAATTTCCAATGTACCTGTTATAATAGAATCAATCGGATAATATGTACGCTTCAGGTGTCAATTGACACCTGCGGTAGTTCTAGTGTTAAGCATCACTTTCCTGACGATAACTTCGAAAACGCAAAGTCCATCCTTAAAACAGCGGTTATGAGCTCATCCAGCAGCATCGAGAATTTAATTGATCAGCCTCCTACTATCGACGACAACAAGCTAAGATACGAAACAAGCAAATAAATGGATTGGACTATTTGTTTGGATGCTGTTTTAGCCCAACAATCACACAGACAAAATCAAAATGAAGGTGATGTTAGCACAAAATTGTTGGTTGATGTTGTTGCTGAAGTCGATGATTATACCAGAGAGGTCCCTGCAAGCCGAACAAGCGATCCACTCGAGTATTGGAAGGTAAGCAACGTGCGTATGTGTTCTGTACAGATGTAATAGCGAAGGAAATATCTACTTTCGAAATTAAATAACTTTACTTAATTTATGTATTGATTGAGATTCGTTAATGCAAAGTGATGCACATTAATGATCCTATATTCAAAATGTACTCAATACTAATTGATATGCAATATGCATTTATACAATTGACGTAATATTCTTCACATGTATTTTCGACTAGATATCTGGACTTGAATAAATCTATCGATTTTGCATCGAACCTTCCTATTACTTTTGAATTCCTCCTCGGTCATTAAGGGGAATTCAGACAATTATGGATATTTTCTTATACTATACTACTTATATTTTTTGTTTTTTGAGAGTGGTCACCCTGCCTAGCTGGCTATTAGAACTTTGTATGATTCATAGAACGCTGACAAATTACGTTGAAAGCTTTATATTTCTAGGTCAAGGAAACTAACTTTTTAAATATATCTTGACGGCTAATGGGTTAAACGTGATTGTCACACATGGAAATAAGAATAAACCTCGAGTCAAAGTGGAGGAGTCGATTAGAAATTCCCAAAATCTGTCAAGCTACAGATTTATGGAATACATCATACATATATTTTAAAAATTGAGATGAGGGCATGGTTGGAAGTCATGCAACACCTGCAAGGGGTATTCCAGCGTCCATGACTATACTTATGAATGTATAGGTAGCCAATACAAAAAAATCTGCCGGCTGCTAGTTTTGATAATCCTACTTTCTGAGGCCCGAAGTACCACTAGTACGATTGTTTCTTATCAGTTTAGTGCGATATTTCATATTATTGAATCTTTGAATCTCCATTTCTTAAATGATACTTTTTTTAAAAAAAGGGTGCTTATCTTTTTATTAGTCAATTCGGTAAGTTACAAGGGAATGTTTTGATTTTGAAATTCAACTAATGGTGCTCCATCCTATTTTTGTTGAGTTGCTCAAGTAAAAAAACATAGATTGCAAATAGATCTATCAAGAAAAAATCAGTAAATCACAATAAATGCACATAATTTTGCACAAAATGTTAAATTCATGAACAAAACATTAAATTCATAAGGCTTGTCAATAACTAAGGGAGCGAGGCTTCCGTTCTCACATTTCAGTTCATGATTGGGTATTGAGAATGTCTGAAAGTGACAATGCTTCTGTTTAATATCAATGCTTCTATCAATCATAGAAACACTAGGCTGGATTTTTCGTTTGATGGATCTTAATTATCTGGATCAATATAACTTTCTCCTGATCAGTGAAATTTTTGCTTGGACTCGTGCTGGTTTTCTTCTTACTTGACATTATGTACAGATGAGACACAAATGAGTAACGCACACAATGTGATTACAAGTTTGATGTATGATGCTCGTAGATGTCACGCGTCACAGCAATGCATATCATTGGTTAATGTTTTGCTACCGATTTTTATGTTTGACGTTGCTTCTACTAGGTTGAGAAACTCCAATTTACTACCGGCTCGAGTCGGGGGTAACTACGACCGACTTAAATTTAACTACGTCGTAACTTACGACCGAGTTGAGCACACACCTGTTAAGTTTGGTTCCATAAGCCCATAAAAGTCAAGCGACATTTCTCTTACGTTTTGGTGAAACTTCCAGGAAGAACACGACTAACAGTTGATGCAACTGTATTTCTGAAAAATACCATGTTTTCCTTTGTTGCAGTCGAGAAATCCTGTTTTTCTCTGTATGCTCTACAATAATTCCTGTTTCTATAGGAAATCATATGTCTCTTTTAAGTTTTAGGTTGAGGGTCACAAGATGGCCTGCAAATTTCTCAATTTCACTTACACATAATGTAAACCATATTAGTGAATTTGGAAGTTCTGATGCTGAATTTGAACATCTTGTGCTCCAATGTGGCTTATCTTTTCCATCCTAAAGGGTCCCAATGCTTCTCAACTTGAAAAGGAAATTGGTCCAGATATGTTTCCTCCAAATGAACATTATTTTGGTCTCGTAAATGTAAGTACTTGCTGCATTGATTTAAAAGTACAACTGCTCCATTGAATTCAAAATTTATGTTTGATTTTCAGTTTGGAAACACCTGTTACTGCAATTCAGTTCTTCAGGCATTGTTCTTCTGCAAACCTTTCCGCGATAGAGTTTTATCATACAAGCAGCAAAACAAAAGCAGCAAAAAAGAAACGCTTTTAACATGCTTAGCAGATTTATTTCACAGCATTGCAACTCAGAAGAAAAGAGTTGGAACAATGGCTCCCAAGAAATTTATTCAACGCCTGAGGAAAGAAAATGGTGAGCTTGCATTCATTAATGAAATTATTGCTGACCGCTTTATCAAAAAATTTCACTATTATTAATTGAACAGCTGTAATGATAGTGCATTTATTGCATGATCTTCTACGAAATATTTTGAAGTTTGATAAAAATATCAGTTCCAGCTTTGGGAAGACTACAATGCAATCAATTATTTATCCTTATTATAACAGGTATGACATCCGCGGGGCGGCCTCTTGGCGCAAGTAGCATGAAAATGGAGGGTTCTAGTTCTAGGTAGAAAATTGTCCAAAATTTTCTTAGGTTAAAATTCTCTTAGTAGAAAATTGTAGACTGTATCAGATAAAAGCGCACTCTGAACAACCTAAAATTAGTCTGTGCTACTTAACAGACTTTACTTAAAAGCTAACAATGTTTACTGCAAGGAATGCCTTCAAGGAACATTGGCTCATCATACATTATATGTAATTCAAAAAGTAAGGGAATGCCAATTTAACAATATAGTTTTTCAACAAATAAATTCCTACTTATTTCTGCCCTCTTCATGGATCAACATTAAAGGAACTTAAATGCTAGTGCTAAAGATCTTATCATTAAGAAGCAAAATTCGTTGAATTTTTATAAAAGCAATGTGCAGTAAGTTAATGCGGCATTCTCTTATTGAATTGACCTCATAACAACCTAGCTTGTCTTTAAGGGCCTCTTGGTGAACAGGCTGAATGAGAAGGTCACCTCGACAACAAGATTGATAAGAAGGGCCCCTTCGGCAACAAGATTGATAAGAAGGGCCCCTTAGTCAACAGGATAGATGAGAAGGACTCCTTTGGCAATCAGATTGAATGATGTGACGGGCCCTTTGGTAATCAATTAACTTGATGGGAGGGGCCCCTTTGTCAAAGATGCGAAGGGTCCCTTGCCACAGATTAACAGCACCAAGTGTGATCTGGTCCATTGTATGCAAAGGTCTTCTCGCCTCGTAATTTCAAAGCGTTCACATTTAAGAAAACATGAAATTATATTTTCCCGCAAGGTGTGTGCTAGATTTCTCATTTTGTTAAGAGTTTTTTATCGACTGAACATTTTGATGTGATGACACATGATTCACAGCAACTGCATGTACTTAATGTGAGTAAACCTTGCTGCTATAAATATTATATAATTAATATATTTCATGGTTATTATCACATCGTCAGGCAGAAAGCAGATAGAAAGAATGGTTCAAGATAAAAGTTTTGAATGTCAGCGGAAGATATGAGATGACCGTAAACATAGTCTCACGGAATCTCAGGTTTAAGGTTTCGCTCACCGGTCCACTCCCAAATTCTACCTGACCATAGCAAAGAAACATACAAACTCCAGGGTGGCCGCGTGTACTCGATTTTCGCTGATATACTCGAATGTACTCGAATTCTGATGTGATTGAAAACGTAGAACTAATCGCTACTACTAAAATATTTCACAGCCTTACTACTCTGATCATGCTTACATATAGTTACTACAAATGACTTATTTACTTTACTTTTTTCTTTTTGCGACGCTTTTTCCCGATTCCACCAGGGTTGGACGTTGCTGCGATGATTTTTTCCATGCATTTCGATCCCGAGAAGTGTACTTGACCTTCAGGTATTAACGTATTCTAGATCTTCTTTGACAAAAGCATACCAAATTTTCTTCGGTCTTCCTGGTGGACGGCGACCGTCAACCGAAAGATGATATGCGGGAATGCCTCACCGATGATGCTGTCGGTTGCTCTCTTTACATGTCCGAACCTTCGCAAGCATTTCTGGCGTAAGTGAATAGGTAGTTCGGGTAGGCCACATAGTCCTGCCACTTTTTCACTTCGTATTTTGTTCTTAAACATTACATGTGCCATATATGGCATCATTCGCCTGTCAACGCCTCTTAACTGCTCCGTCAATTTGAGTGAGAGACCATGTTTCCGTACCGTAAAATAGGACCGATTTCATGCGCAGCTCGTATACGGTGTCCTGTACCTCAACAGAATGCCTTTGTTTGTAAACAGACTGGCCAGTTCCCTCCACTTCTTCCACGTGGCTGCCATGCGAGCTCTGACTGCTCTTTCTGTTTCGGCTTCCCTGTCAAGGACATAGTTGCCATTTACGCACTTTCGACAACGGAAACTTTGAATTCCATTGAGGGTGCGAAATCAAGAACACTTCTTGTGGCACCACATTCTGCACGAACCACAAAAAATGGAGTTCACCCCGACGCCTTTCATGCATCAATGGCAAAGCCACTTTCTCGACTTCGACTGCTCCTTCAGACTCTTCCCGGTACCAAGGACTTTTGACTTAGCCCCGTTGATCTTCAATCCTCTCTCTTCCACCTGAATGTCCTACTTTGCGACTTTTTCATTTGGCTTCTTGTTTTGACGTTGCCGTGAGCACTAGGTCGTCGGCATACAGCAACTCCCACGGACCGTTGCTTCCTCTATTAATGTAATGTACAACAATGGACTGAGTGCTGAGCTTAGGTGTACACCAACTCCGATTTCTAATTCTTCTGTGATACCGGCACTCGTCTTGATCCGAGTAGTTGTGTAGTGGTACATGGACATCACTGCTGCAACAAGTCGCTCAGGTACTCGTTGTCTCCTTAGTGCCCTCTCAATTTCCGTTCTCGGTACCCTGTAGAAAGCTTTTTCCAACAAGTCGACCAATACTTGGTACAGCCTTTTCTTCTTTTAGGATGAAAACGGCGTCCGTTGTTGATTTGCCTTTCATGAAGCCAAACTGGCGGTGATCGATGTCGATGATATTTCTCAGCCTTTTTTCCAATAATGTTTCGAATAACTTCATTCCATGCTTGAGCTGTCGAATACCTCTGTAGTTATCACAGTTAAGGCTGTCACCTTTACCCTTGAGGATGGGGACCGTAAGACCCTTGTGCCACTGATATGGAATCAGTCCACTCCCGATTGCTGCCTGAAACACTGCCTCCAGCTTTGTCAGAACGGCTCCTTTTAGCAAATGAACGGCCATTCCCGATGGTCCTGGGGCTTTCTTGCTCTTCATACCGGCCAATGCTTGTCCGATTTCTTCTTTTGTGACTTGTTCCATTGGTCCTTCTCGCCTGTCGCCCCTCTCACATAACTTCCTTGGACAACATCGTTTCTCTCTGACTTCATTTACCGAGCGATCTTGAACAATTTGCTTTGAGCCTGCACCCTGGTCACTTCTTTACTCCAAGATTCCCACCAGGGAATAATCTATAATTCCCTGATTCCCACGAATCTTGTCTGGCTTTTGCAGCGGCATTTTTTGCTGACTTTGACGCTTCCTTGTACAATTGTCTTCTGTCTTCTTCATTCTTCGACTTCTTCGACGTACACAATAACATCACATCTCGAACACTATTACAGATTTGGTAGTTGCAGCGTGAAAGGTCCATGTGCATGGGCGCCGGAAGCGATATGGCAGCCGCCATGCCAAAATAAATATTGGTATGGCGTCGACATACCAATAATTTGATCGTCATACACGTAGTTTGCCCTGAAGGAACGATAGATCTCAGTCTGTTCAGAATTTTGCTGTTTTTGCTTGTAGATTGATAATTACTCAGTTTCGCTGATTGATACCTGCTCCTTCGACCACCAAAGTGTTAGTAGCCAGGCTAAGTTTTATTTCATAACTTTATTTCAAATACCATGCGCATCATTTTATCAAAGTTGTACTCAGTGATGCTCTGGAGAAATTATCAAAGTCATCTTCTGAATTGCCGTTTAAGTCTTTAACATGTAATCAGAAACCTATCTCATAATTACCAAACCATACCGTATGCAGGTTATTGAATAAGCAACCTCAAGCGATGAAACGATGCCCGTGGCACCGATTGCATGCATGTAACGCGATTGGTCATCACAGCCATCAAGTCAAAGCACTGATGATAAATTGTCCCTTCAGGAAGATTTAAGTATTTCTTCATATGCTTGCGTAATTTGTGAATTCAAAAATCTTTTTCCGATCTGCAAATTCAAACAGACGCTCGTCAAGTCAAGTTGTGAAGTTTGAATTGAGAGTTGAGACTTTTACCGTCATCATCCTCGAATGCCTTGGATTTATTCGTCATACCAATTTCTTCAATTGCCATCGTCATCTCATGACTCAGATCCACCAACGAAACCGAGAAACCATCCGAGATCCACCATGCTCCGCGCAAGATTCAGTTCGAAGGTCTGGAGAGACGGATCAATCTCAAAATCCATACCTGCGCTGATCGCAACTGAGAGTTAGATCAAATGTGGCTGGGCTGGAGAGGAGCCGAAGAATAATGACATCGGCTTGGTGATGGATTGGTACGGAGAGGACCAAGATCATGTCTCGTTGGAGGCTCAATTGAAATCTCTGAGAAATTTTCCATGAGATGAGAAGTCAACATATACCACAGGCATTTTGTAAATAGAATAATTAAATATTGAGTTGCATCCTCAGTCGAAAAATGGGAACAGATCTGAATAGCTGCTAATTCATCCAATATCAGGAATCATCAGCAGGCTTAGTTTACATCTCTCAACATCAACACAACTCCCTATTTAAAGTTGCAGTCATGCCCGGGTAAATTTGAGATTTGCAATTAGCAAGTTAGTGAAATTGCGACGGGCCTTCAGTAAATATTAGCAGCATTCATTGATTATTTCAGGCTAACTTAGTTAGTGAGAAATGCGTTAGTTAGTGAGAAAAGAAGTTAGAAAAAAAGTTAGTGAGAAAAGAGAGCAGTGCTAACTTAGGCGATTTGCCAGTAGTGTGTTCAAAGTGATATTTAATAGACGCCCATCGAAATTTCGCTAGCTTGCTAATCTGACAGGCATTTTGGATATTATTTCGGAGGTTGGAAAATCGGAGTTCAAAGTTGTGACTCCATGAGGTGGTGCGACTGATGGACCTGCACTTGGTAAACCCTGTAAGCATTGTCTAAAGCGAATGATCCATTTTAACTCTCCGATGGTAGAAAAAATACCTGAAATCAACAATGACTCAAACTTATTTAAATCACCTCTTTCTTTTCGAAACTTACTAAAACGAGGTGGATAATCTGCAGATCAGCTGAATGTCTGAATAATATTTCTGCTAAAAGTGGAGGCGACAAATGAAAACATAAATGTGCATTGATTTGATGACTATTGTTGATATAATTTCTAAATTCATGTGCCAGTGCCTGTTTTTACAGCATAATTATAATACATGCATAGTGCCTAAAAGTAGCTTATCATACTATTTGCGATGAGAAGTTAGAGTGTGCTTTATACCTAAGGTCATACTGGTCAAGAACATCGTATGAATATCGATGATCATATAGAGTATCAGGCGCTTATACAGTCCCCTCCCTTATGTATAAGAAAACCATCACCAGTCTTGCAGAACCTAAACAAAACGAATGACCTAATCCTAAATTGTAGCCGTGAACCTGGCTAAAGAATTAAAGGGCTAATTGTATACATGCCAACATACTTTGGGATTACATACTTTGTAGTGCCGAGCATTGCAGGTATTTTTAATTCAAAATTTTTTTCGATCAGTAGCACTGCACCAAATTCTAGAATGCATAAATAGAGTATGTGTGCAGGTCAATATGCTTACAATCACCTAAAACATGTGCGGTTTTTTTCCATACCAATGAGAAATTGCTTCCGGCGCCTATGTCCATGTGTCTGACCCGTATCGAAGGACAGACCAGATGTAACACTCCATAAACCGTATTCTGGTTTGGATGTTGAGCTTCTTGTTTGTTGACAGCTTCTTCATTTTCATAAATTGAGTTTTGGCTATCGCAATTCGCCTCTTGATTTCGCACTCAGATCTGCCGTCGTCCGTCACCATCGATCCCAGATAAACAAAAGATCTGACCTGTCCTATGCAGACTGCGTCTATCATTGTCTGTATCCGCTTGTTTTGCCCTGGCGAGTTATCTTTGGAGATGACCATAGCCTTCGTTTTTCCTGTATTTATCTTCAATCCATAGTCTAGACTCGCTCGACTGACTGCGACTAGCATCCGCAAGAGATCATCTTCATTGTCAGCTATGAGCACTGTATCGTCGGCATATCTCAATTGCTGATTCTTTTACCGCTGATTACTTTTCCACAGTTCTAGCATTTTTCTTCACATTCTCTTAGTATGTATTCCGAATACAGTTTGAATAAAGTAGGAAATGCGAAACGTCCTGGCGTACTCCTCGTCTAATACTGATATATTCTGTAAGCTCGTTGTCCAGTCGCATAGTCGCTCTTTGATTGTGGTAGAGGCAGGGCTGCCGCTCTTCCGGTTTTAACCGGATTTCCGGGTTTTTTTAGAATAAACTAAGTAGTGAGAAAATGTTCTGCCACAATTAATTTGGATTTTGAACAATTTAAATTTTGAAAGGGACCCTTCAAGATAGTGAAATGGCTCTTTTGAGATTGTGAAGGGGCCGCTTTAAGATCGTGAGGGGGCCATTTTGAGACTTCGAAGGAGCCCCTTCAAGATCGTGAGGTGCCCTTTTGAGACCTCGAAGGGGCCCTTTTGAGACTACGAAGGGGCCCTTTTGAGACTGCGAAGGGGCCCCTTTAAAATCGTGAGGGGTCGTTTCGAGACTGCGAAGGGCCCTTCAAAGATCGTGAGGGGGCCCTTTTGAAACTTCGAAGGGCCCCTTTAGGATCGTGAGGGGCCCCTTTAAGATCGTGAAGATGCCCTTTTGAGATTGTGAACAGAGCCGTTAAAGATTGTGAGGGGCGTTTTGAGATGGTAAGGGCTTATAGTATTGAGACCGCCATAGTTAAAGATAAGAGCATGTGCGGTCTTTTTAGACTATATAGGGCTCTTTAAAATTATGAACTGGGTTATGCAGATTGTTGCGGGACCTTAAAGACCCTGCAATTTTTAAGGGTGATCAAATTGAAAACTGATGTTTTCTAAAAATCAGCTTGACTCTTGAGCAGAAGATTCTTCTATAAGGAAGTCAGTGATCCTTTCGTCAATCCTGAAGAACAGGACGAAACGCAAGTAATTAAAGTTTTGAAATAAGAAGTAAATTTAGGTGGGAATGCTTGACTAGAAAGTTGTAATACTTCATGGAGTCTATTATGAATAGAATTCTGATCGCTTTGATGCTCTCCAAAACGTGTCATTTAAGAAGCGTACCAGAAAAATATGAAAGAAAAATATAATAAAAAGTTTCGGGAACACAGGGGAGTGACGAAAGAATATTTTGTACGATCACTTGCAAAAGCGGATAAATTTAAGCGAAGACACCAGCGAAAATTTAAATCTCGCAAACAACTGCAGAAGTGACAAGGATTTCTTTTTGTGACGATTATGCGTATCGTGTAGTTTTCGTGTAGAAATTCTGCATACCGTTTCATTCAAAAACTCTCTTATTCTGAAACTACCCCTCCAATTCAAATGAAATGGATTGTAAGGAAAAAGTACACAGATTCATTCACTAGTAGGCTCCATGTACAATTTCATGGTGATTGGCCAAGTCGATTCTATGGCAAAACAATTCCATTTGTTCTCCTGAGTATTTATTATTAATCATACAGTATGAAACTCATTACAAACGCCAAGAAATTTTGATTCACAAAAACCTCCCTCATCATGACATTTCGAAATAACATGGAGCTGAGAAAAGTTGTAGGCCTAATTCCTGTTTGATAATGTAATGCCGAGAAAGTACTTTATACATTCCAGGAGGTTTCGCCTGCAGAGCATTAAATGCATCAAAATTCTACTAGTTATACTCTCAAAAGGCTGGAGGTTTCGCGTGCAGGGCTTTGAAAATATCAAAATTCTAGTAGGGTAGGTGCGGCTAATATGGGACACTTAGCGAATATCTTCGAAAAAGATACTTCCTGCAAATATTTTGGAATAATGAAGGTGGTTACTTATTGATGTGATCCGTAGTTGCAAACACAAAATTTAAACGAAATCGGCTGCATACTTCCGCTTGTGTGATTAAAACACAAGTGATATACGAATTTGTGTAGGTCAAAAATAGGGCTGATGTAAAATTTAGATTTCAGTAAAGCTATTATTATATCATCAATCAAGTTTTCTCATGAATTTACCGGTAAGTGCATTGGATATGGAAGCTTGGGTCTTTTGCTATGCTAACCATTTATTTTTGAAACTTTTGAAGTAAGATATGTATGGCGGGTAATATGGGATAAGCGTTATGTCTCTCCAGCTTAATAAAACTCATCGTGTGAGCGACAAGGATGAAGCAGCTGAGAGACCAAAGATATCCGGTATCTTGACTACCTCCAACTATGTTTCCGAAGTTCAACAATCAGAGAAGAAAAAAGAATCCACTCCTAGAAACAAAGGTAAAGAAAATATGCCTATGAAGAAAACAAAATATCAAAATATCTCCAATCCAACTCAACCTGTTGTAATGGATACACAGCCTCAAACATAAACAAGTGACCCAAGTAACTTCTGTCAGTTCTGTGATGGGGAGTATAGCGATGATCTAAGATGTGGTCTTCAGGTTGACTGGATACAATGCACTCAATGTGGATCGTGGGTATACGAGGATTGCGCTGTAGCAAATGGAAAAGTACATTACATTTGCTATGACTGTGAAGAAGACTAGTGAATTGATTTGATACTTTACGGACTCTCTGATAATTCGTTTCATTCGTTGTTCAAAATAAAACCAGAATTTACCGGGAATGTTTTTTTTTTATCTTATTGATAGTGGGAATTTTTCAAAGTACCTTAATTTTGAGAAACTCTAAAAGAGGGATATGTTGAACAGTCAGAGGTTTATCCCAATAGCCTGGAGGTTTTGCCTGCGGCGCTTTATAAAACATCAAAATTCTACTAGTTGCACTCCCAAGAGGCTCTAGGTTTTGCCTACGGCTCTTAAACATCAAAATTGAACTAGTTATACTCCCAATAGGGTGCAGGTTTCGCCTGTGGCGTTTTAAAAACATCAAAGCTCTACTAGTTACACTCATAAAAGGCTGGAGGTTTTGTCTGCGATACTTTGCCTCAAGATGTTTGAGCTCTAATTCATTTTTATGTATGGCCTTAATGCATTAATAATCAATGTATTTTTGATAAGAGTGGCAGCCCTGGGTAGAGGTTCCTCAGTGTCCTGATATTCTCCCAACCTATATTCTGTCTGCTAAGCAATTCCATCAATTTCTTGTGCCGTACTGTATCAAAAGCTTTCTCGTAGTCGATGAAGCAGAGGTATAACCATAGACTAGGGAATTAATAGAGTGGAAACTCTAATGAAAAAATAATATCACAAAAGCGTCCCATATTTTGCATGAGCGTTGAGTTGCACACTGCAACATTAGCTGCACCACTCGCTAATAGGGGCCAGGGGCCGTATGCTAGAACAATTCCTAAGATTTTTATCTTAGAATCCTAACTTGGGGATTCGCTAGGTGAAATCCTAGTCGGTATGCTTGAGCGTTCCCTAGCCATTCCCTAAGTTAGGGGACTCTCCCTAAGTTCACTTGATTGGCAGATCACCGGACTGCTGCAGCTGTGTTTATTTTGACACCCTGACAACGAATAGTCTCACAAACTGCAGTCGGCGATTGATTGACGGTGAAAAAAACAATTTGAAAAAATATCAGTTATCGACAAACTGGAACTGCAGTTGTATTCATCTTGTTGTTACGATGAAGACAACGTTTCGTTTATCAAAATCGATGCAGTAGTTCCAAAGTTATGTGGAATAATACATTTATCCTCAAAGTGTGCACGTCTTAATTACTCAACTAATGAGTGAATACCGTGGACTTATCGTCAACACAAAAGTTGTCGAAACATGAAATTTGCGATAGCTCAGTTAATACTGCATCAAATTAGACAAAATAGACTGCATTATAATCGTCATCTCATGATTGAGAAGATGGTGCCACCAGTTACTAACATAGATATAGAAAATATTTTACCAGCATTTATTATTACATGAGTTGACATTGTACTGGTAGATTTCAACAACCAATCAGAATGGAGCGCACAGCAAATATTGTAGATTCAATCTTATCATGCCAATGATGAATATAACTGGACGTATCCGACCCATTATTAGCTTCAATTAAAAAATCTTTATTTTTTACGAACTTTCACTGCAAAAACTGTTAACATTTGGTTGAATTTATCGTTAGTTCAAATGTTAGATTTAACCGTTCTCTTACGTGAATTTTGAAGATCGTTAGTTGATATTTGGGGTGGATTATACTGTTTTTCTATCAAAACACCTATGAGACTTTTTCTGTGATCGCTTTATGTAAGCTTATTTCACAAACATGGTTACAGCTATATTCGTGAATTAATTTCTAAACAGGTCTGATCATTTGTAATCATTTGAATATCATTTTACATGTACATGTAGGCCTAACATATGCAAGCTGTAATCGGTAGCTGCATCCTACATTTTGATATTATAAATGAATGTGCGGCAGTCTTGATATTTGATTTTAGTAGCTTTATAATATTTTGATATTTAAACTTGTTCAATGATCCATAGTCATGAAAAATCTAAAAAGAAAACAAAAAATTCATTCACTTTTAAATTCTATTCAAAAATACATCCAGCTGGTATTGAACGCTACAATTAGACAAGTGAAATCAGAGTTCATGAATAACAATCATTACATTCCACTTTGTCAGACGAATGCTTTTTGCAAACAAATGACCCACACGACGAGCATGTTCGTGAATTCTTAAAGTCATCATTTCTAGGACACAGCTTGCACCGCTTTTGTTTTGGTCTCTTTGTCCCTCTGCTAGGTCTTTCAATCGCAGGACTAGTCTGATAACCCAAAAGTTTGAAAGCTATCGAGATTTGAGCATTCAAAGATTTTGTCATCATCCGATGTTTTATGAGAGGATCGACTAGCTCATAACCACACTTCAATATAAAGTCAGAACGAAAGGAAGCTGTAGAAGAATCAGCTAGGCCTATTCCAAGAGATGCGACTTTTGCAATAATGCATGCATTCAACAGTGCAACATCAATCATGTTACAAAAAAATCTATAAGGCCATCGTCGGCACTTTCTTTTGCACGTAGACAGTCTGATCATATGGTCTGCCGTATCAACACCTGATTTGGTTATGTTGTAATCCTCAACAATTTCTGGAAGTCCACTCTCGTTGTTTCTTGCATCAGTATGCATAGTAGATATCAGAAGCACCGGAGCTTTCTTCTTGTCCCAATAGGAGACCAGAAGGATATTGCCGGACTTGAAATATTTTGCCGATTTCTTTTCCTTATCAGTGAGATCTTTTGCCTTCGGTGGTATACCCTTCCTATTAGATCGAATTGTACCAATCAGAGTAGTATTTCTATCGCATAACTTTTCAGCCAAATCACAACTTCTGAACCAATTATCACAAGTCACGTTAAAACCTTTATCGAGATAAGGCTTCAAAATAGTCATAGTGAACGCCTCTGTAACTGGCATATCCTTTTTGTCCTCAGGTGACAAGCTACGTTCTCCTATATAAGGTATTCCGTGCAGAATGTAACCAGTATCAGCTTCACACAACCATATTATTTTGATACCATACTTGCCTGGCTTTGAGGCAATATATTGCCTAAAGCCAACACGACCGTGGTACTCTTGGAGCTGCTCATCAATTGTTAACATGGGCTTAGGACAGTAAAATTGAGATAATCTTTCATTCAACATTCTCCAAACTTGTCTTACTGGACTCAAAGGATCAACAGGATATCTTCGGGTCCTATCGTCAACTCTAAAGAATCGTTTGATTGCGAGAAATCGTTCCCTGCTCATAGTCGCTCTGCAAACTGGAGGGCCATCACGAGTCGACCACAATGAAATGATATTTCTAAAATTAGCTTTCAACCCTCCACAAATGATGTGAATTCCTATGAACGCCTCCATTTCCTCTCGATTTATTTTTTTCCAAGTTTTTCTAATGGTAGAATCTACACTGTATGATGCGAGTACTCTACGAGCTTCAAGGTTACTGTAACGTACAGACTCATCAATAATCTCGTCAAAGAAAAGAAGGAAGCTATCTTTTGCGGAAGATGGGTGCACTCCAGGCCTTAGACTACTCCAGGGGTAGACTCGCAGATATTTCTCCTTGGCAATCGTCCTTCTCTCGGTCCGACTGGTATTTCTTCCCATACTTTGTCAGAAGATCCCACGAGATCATTATCGATCTGCAAAAAATATATATATTCCTTATGCAGAGTTTGACATTGGATAGTGGAATATGCTTACCTCCTCTGAATTTTCAGAATCGCTCGAATCAGGAGACATATCATGCAAATATTGCTCTTCCAGAATATCATCTGTAGCCTCATCTAACTGGCTATCATGATCTTGATCTTCATCTGCATCATCAACGTGACTTTCGTCTTCAACTTCTCCATTGACACAGTCATTAGTCATTACTTTGCAGGATGTCTTCAAGCTCAATTTCTTCATCAACGTATTGAAACAGTTGTCTCACTGCTGCAACGGCAGCAGCACGGCGCGTTCGTTCGTCTCATCTCTTGTTCCCACCTTATCACCCGACGATTAGATGGGAATTGTCCAATCAAATCCATTCGAGTCGTCACGCGTAATAGGATAATGCGTACACTGTTCGGTTTCAATCAATGTTGGTGACTGTATATCCACTCGTGCAGCGTGAGAGTGCACAGTCGGTGAAAGCGTATCAAAGAGAAGTTACTATGGTGTATGCCTACTTGTCCAGTCGAAGCCGTTGAGTTATGCTAACACACGTGAACTCATTATTATTCTTACATGTACTTATCAGTATGATTACTGAGAATGATTATTTTAGATAGTATTCATTTCATAAGTGGACAATACTTGTCTATTTCGACATCAGTTATCGCCTTTTATGAATGCGCATACATGTTAATGCATATGGGGTGGAAAATACACCCCATCTGTAAGTTACCAATGTTTGTGTATGGCCTACTTATATGTGTTTGTGTATGGCCTACTTGTGAAATATGGCCTACTTATGTGTGATCCAAATTAAGCACAGTAGTCAATGCTAATTATGTAGGAAAGTCATGGAATATCATTCACTAATACTTAATAGTCTTCTGATAATCCACGAATAAATTTGTAATGGGGTGGACAAACCACCCCAAACATAAACTAACCGTTAATACTCGCATTTGCTAATGTTCAAGAGTAACCTATGATCAAAGAATATCGTCATAATATCTATAGATAGGAAGAGTGAAAAATAATTAAAAACCATGGATTAAAAAGATAAACTGTGTTAATGATATTGGAATACTTAGGCAATACAATCTTATACCTTGAGCTGCAAATAATGCAAATTTAAAGTAATCACTATTGCATGCTTCACTTTTCATAATGCTATAATTACATGTAACCTCTTATATTCTCATAAACTCAACACAAAGTCTTCCTCGTGAATTGAGATTAGTCAAGTTAATTCAAGATAATGTCGTCGAATAGAACCTTCCATTTTCCAATGAAGATGATTATTTTTGAAAACGACTTAATTCACTAGAGTGACAATGCAAATAATATTGTGTATACGAAAATTACTAGAAATTCAAGGTCCAACTTAGAAATAAGGAAATTAAAGAAGGTATCTATTTATTATTTCTCGCTGGCGTTCCTTTCCGTCGTTCGCCGAAGTTTCCGGGAATTGATCATTCGGATCATTTTCCTGCATAATAGTCATATTTCTGATCTTCTTTGTTTCTTTCTTCAGCACGATTTCTTCAGGAGTTGGAAGTCGTCGAGCTACAATATTATATTAGTCGTTGATAGCCTACAATAATTATCTGACAGATAGTAAGTGTCATCGTAATCAAAAACCTTTACATACAGGGTAAAGCGTCAAAAAATTGTTAGGAAATGAACATAGGCACTATATACCTGTTAAATAAAAGTGAATCTAAACCACTATTGAATAGGTTCAACTGATTTAGTCCATACAGAAAATTTGTTGAAGAATTGATATATATATTTCCTGACTTAGGGGCGGGTCTAAGTTCTCCTAGATTTCGTCAAGATTTTGTGATTTAATTCCTAAGATTTTTTTCCTAACTTTGTTTCAGCATACCAACACCCCCTAACACTAACTTAGGTACCCCCAGCGATCCCCTAAGATTTTTTTCCTAAGTGACTTAGGGGTGACGTTCAAGCATACCACTTAGGATTTTTCCCCTAACTTAGGCAAATCCTAAGTTAGGGGTTGTTCTAGCATACGGCCCCTGGTCTACAGTGAAGTGTGGAGATGAATGTTATTTCAACTACTTGTGAAGACTATGTTAATGAGTAGCACCATTAATTGTCTACTTATAACATTCGGCTGTCTAAGTATGTGTTACGTTTTGATTGATATTTCGACTCTGTGAGATCGGTGCTTACTTTCTCTATTAATTGCACATAATAATGCTATTTATGATAACTTCTCAGCAACAGTTGCTATCAGAAAAATTGATATAAAGCATGAATAGGCATCTCACACTTTTGTCCCTGTGGCTGCATTATATTTTTACGTGACTGTTCAACTTATGACTGAGATCGTGTATGAAATAATTATTCATATTAATTTCTATACAATTTATTTTGATAGATTTATTCTATTTTCTTCAGATTTTTTTCTATTGTACAGCCTGATATTCGTAAAAATGTCATACTAAAAGCATTCACACATCCAATTGATCCATTTTCTGCTTGTGTTCATAATTAGCAATAATAAACATGATAGCACTAGTTAAGGTGGATGAATCGTAGAACTAGAACATTACCTAACTAAATTTTTCAGTATGGTATTTTTACGAATAACCATCACCATCGCTTGTCAGTACTTTATTTTAAGTTGCTTTCATTTATAATATGCCCAAATCTATTCCCACGCAATACTAATACGCTGAAAAATTTAGTTAGTTAATGCTCTAGTTCTACTATTCATCCACGATCGTGTTGATCACAAAATTAGGAAAAAATGACTCAACCCGATGTGCGAATGCTTTTCAACAAATATAGTTATGTATGCAATTGGATAAGATAGGTCAGGCAGAATTCACTGTCGAGAGTAGCCTAATAATGAGAATTACATTGTATTGTCGGCGAATAAGTCAACCACATCAATACCTCAAGGTGATTAGAAGCAGTGTTCATCATTGCATTCTCATTATATATACATACATATATATATATATATATATATATGTATCAAGCTAAGGATAGCTTCGCACTAAAACTAAATAGGCGCGTTGTTCATTACTCTAATTGACATGTATTGGCAGGCCTATGCAGACCAATATTATTCCCTTTCTAAAATGGCTTGTCGTCAAGAAGTAGAGATTATGAATGAAGCATAATTTGCTCTAATAAGCTCAAATTTGCAACTTACTTTCAGAGTTGAGATTGCAGGTGTCAAAACCAGTTGCGAACATTGATGGCTATTTTGGGTTGTAAACTTCCACTAGTTAACCTTAAGCCCTCACACTCATTCGAAGATGTGTTCAACATGAAGCAGTTACTGACCTATAAATCGTTTCAATGACTATGAATGCGCGCGTATTCCTCTCGATGAAAATGACCCATTGGCAGGGAAGATAATTAGGATGGTTAACTCGACTTCTACTCGTACTATAGGAACCAAGATTACGTAACTTCATCTCTGGCTCCACCAAGTGATAGTATCACGCACGTCAGTGTTGATGACATTTTAAGGTCTAAGTCTTATTCATGAAGACTCTTGGTTGAAGAACCTATTGAGGCGAATAAAATTCAGTTGTGAAACAAGTTTCCCAATATACCGCACACAAATGACTCGTTCAGACTTATTTAATAGCAAATAGCAAATCAACTGAAAGTGAACTTACCAATTATCTTGCACATCCATGAAATTGGATCGATGTTCTGACCAGATTTTAAGGCAACAAAGTGAATGGTGGAATTTTTGCACTCGAACAGTTGACAAATTCTGATTTTCTGGTCGCACCACATCCTAATGCAAATAATAGCTGACATTTGTTGTAGTCTCTAACATGCAGGACAATTTTGAAACGCTCAAGCATTTAAACTAATATGATCGCGTCTTTTACTAATTTCGCGACATCAAAGACATAATTTTTCTAAAAGATTTCGTTTGACATATAATTTGAGTGTAAAATGTTTCTCCTTGACTTAGTTGATGATAGAGTTTCCACTCTATTAATTCCCTACTCTATGGGTATAACGTCCTCTGCATTTGTATGCTACGTTCACATGTCATCATCCGTAGCGCAAACATCGCCTCTCGAGTTCCACTTTCCGAAATCTGAACTCTGTTTCTGAGATCCCCGCATCTATCTGATGATATATCCTGGTCATAATTAGTTTCAGTAACAACTTGATGGTGTGTGCCATCAGACTGATTGTTCGATGCTCTGAACATTTATTTCTTCGTTTTTGGCTTTGAATTCAAAAATTCATTTGGAGACTCGCTGGTTTTGTAAATCTTGCTCAAGAGATGAAGTAGGTTTTTCTACCCTGCCTCTCCAAGGGGCTTCAGCATTTCTGCCACTATACCATCCTCTCCATCTGCTTTACCATTCAGTAGTTGCTTGATGGCGGACTCTAGTTATGATGCTAGACAGAATTAATAATTAATTAATGATAATAATTAGTTAAATGTTATTTATATATATATATATATATATATTGATATTGATATTGATATTAATATTATGATAATTAATAACTTTTAATCAATATATTGCGTAGTAAAGATATGAAATTATGAAACTGCATCAGGTAGGTCACAAATAAAACTTATCCATTTCAATGTTATTGCAAGTACTTCGACGTCTTTTAAGCCACCATGCGAGAAGTCGACATATCGTTATTTGGATCTTCGGGTTCAGTAGATACCACCTGCTTGCGTTTTGCGTTCTTGAAGGAGTACAGTGTGACCCTCGATCTCGCGCAAGTTGGATGCACCGCGTTCAATCACTTTGCTTCTTCACTACCGAGCTGAGCTGGACCATTAAATGAGATGTTCATGATTGCACACAGCATTTCATCCGGCAGTCGGTTTCTTGATTTTGATTTTATCCGCAGCATGGTTGACAATCCGCGTTCTGGCCAGCACGTCGATTGTTGTGCGCGATTGTTGCCAGCTTCTGAGTGTCGAGAAAGGCGTCTTTGTGGAGCGCATCCTTGCACAGGACTGTACATACCTGTGCAGCGCCTTTGCATTTCGTCAGTGGTTTCATGGAATGTCGTTCTACAAAAGCTGGCCAATTGATTTTTACCCACTCTGAGTCGCTAAGTATATCTCTGAATCGGTCACTGAAAATTTGTATTTCCCTTTCGCCGCAATTTTGCCTTCTCGCTTGTCTGGGCAATGCCGTGGATCGAAGATGTTGAATGCTGACACGACTTCTGACTCTGGAAATCGGTCTTTTGAATTGTCTAGTTAAATTGACATTGAGCGTTACAATATGCGACGGTCATTCGCTTTGTGCTCTCGCGGTCCCTGTCGCTAAGCTCACCCAGCTCGTCTCCGAAACGGTGCCAATCCCCCTCGAGATTAGCAATCACAACCTGATCGTCTCGAATGCGCGCAACTGGCGTGCTCACGAACGAAATTGAGATTGTCGCCTTTCGAATATCAAGCTGAAAGGTGAGGCAACACCGTAGAGAGCACACATAGGACTTGCACGAAAGTCTTGTCTTTGCAGAGATGCAGAGTACCGATCGCTACGGCGTTACTTCGTTCGTTTGCAAAGTGTAGACCATACAGCGGTAATTTCACTCATCATTGCTGTACCTGCCATATCAGTGGAGAGCCAACGGGTTTTGCATATGCGTTGCATGCGTTTTCCGCTTGTCCTCATTTCTTTATGGCATTCGGCAAGGTTAGCGTACTTTAAAGGCGATACTGCAAAAAAACTTCCATGCTTGTAAGAGAGTGCGCTCAAACTTCTGCACAACTAATAGTGTCGCATCATTCTAAAGCCAATCAATAAGCATAACAGTGAATCACAGTCATGGTCGGAATGTCCTCCAGCAGCCGTTGCGGCAGTGAGTTGTTGCGGCCGCGCCATCACACGCAAGTGCCACGTGTGTTTTGAGGTCCATCTAACTCGTAGACCTCGCATATGAATCGAAATACATGAGAGGTCGAGTCCGGGTTGGTTCAAATTAATGGAACATTTCGAATTAACTAACCAATTTGATATCATTTGATTGAAACTCAATGATAGAGTCTCAGCAAGGGACTCGAGTGAAATTATTTTTATGGTTGAGTCAACGTGCTTGATTGTATTTGTCTAAATAAATACAACGACTGTCACGCGCGGCTGGGCTTGGATACATAGATAGAATTTTTGTGCGGTTTGATAGCCTGACAGATCGATAAATAAGTTCCTTGCGGTGATAGAGGACCGAGAAAAGTCTCAGTTGAGCAGGTACTGCTTTAAATTGCTCTCAGGTTTCAGGATATAAAATCAGGTTCCTGATATTTAGCGGAAGAGTACATGAGAAAGAAGGGGAAGCTGAAAGAACACTTACTGTACCGCGCTAACATCTGAAATTTTGCCCGCCCAAATCGGGCGCGCAGATGGGCTTAAAAGAAACACTGCTTAGGTGCATGACATCTCAATCTCTGTCTAAAATGTCCACAGTTTCTTTGTTGTCATCGCACTACTAGTGAATTGATGATTCGTGAAGATTGATGCGCTCTGTTATCCGTGCATGTAGTTTCCGTGCTGTGCTACCAACATAGGTTTGTTGGCATTTGCTATAATGGCACATGCTGCGCACATAGATTTAATATATGTTGTAAGCAAATTATATCCATTATAGTAAGGCTTATTCATTTTACTAATATCCCGTTACTTCTTCATGCTGCTTAAGGAAAATTATGATTCACATTGTATGTTTGTTCGAGACTTCATTTGATTCCAGTAGGCTACAGCGACTGTCCGATGCTTTGCTACGCTGAAATCTGCAGTTTGGAGTTTGTAAATGTGGAAAAGTGACTTTCCTATCTTATAAGAGGTTGTCAAAAGTATCTAGCCAAAAACTCCAAAAAAATCCATTGAGGATCTGACTGCAGAATTGAGTGCTGCTTTCTTTTAGGAAAATTTGAAACCCTTTGGAAATCTGCTAAGATTGAAATTCGTATAATGATCCTTACACATTAAGTTAAATGACAGCTAGCTATCGCGTGATTCTGCACCAATTACGTGTACTGCTTCACTCTCAATTCTCTACTTGTTTTTTTATTTTTCAGAGGTGTTCGATAATTTTATGCAGCAAGACGCGCATGAGTTCTTTAATTATTTATTGAACCATGTGTCGGATGTCCTGCAAGGTAAGCCAGTAGTGTTTTTTTGGGGTGCTATCAAGTTCTCAGGTATCACTTTTCTGTTGTTCGATCAACGATTCATTATACTCACTTTTTCAGCTGAGAAGCCGTCGAATTCAGGTCAAAATGATTCTAATAATAATAGCTCAAAAGGAAAAGTCATAATCAACTCCACTAATAGTGAAATGGATAACAGCAATAAGAAAACTCCAACTTGGATTCATGAATGCTTTCAGGTAATTAAATTTGAATTTGTTCTTGTATATTGTCACAATGACTAGTGCCATGTTTTCACGATGTGGTAGAAGCATCGTTCATTTCTGTTAGTTTATTTTCAGCTCAAAACCCAGCGTTTATCACATTTTCGAAGTAGGGTTGAAAATCCTAAGGTTGCATGCAAGTTCTATAAAAATGCAAATGGGTTGTAAGATTGTTTTGAATTGATCTTTCCATCTCGACGGCGCATTCAATCCTTACTTACTCCACTTTATCCGTTCAACGTCCTTTCTCCACCTCAGTTGAGTTGGAAGATGATTCTTCACGGAATACCTCCAGCTGTTCCGATCGATAGCGTCGGCTTCTTTGAGTCCTAGTTGCCGACAGTCTACGGACACTGTTTCTGTTCAGATCTTCTTTGGGCGCCTCGCGGTCCGCTGATCGTCATTTTTCAGACTTTCTTCGTCCAATCGGTGTTATCTTTCCGTACCACATGGCCTTATCGGTTGACTGCAGGTTCAGGCGCGCGAGAAGGTCTTCGCTGGCAACTCTATCTTCGAGAAATACACATTCATCTGATCATCCTCCTGTCTGCTACCTCCATTCTCCTCTTTCTATAGCTGTCAAAGCCCAATTGAAGCTGGGACATTCCCATAATGACGTCTACATGTTTCATAATTTTAATAAACTTATAGTTAATAAGACTTAGGGTTTGTCCTTAAGAGGACAGGTGGTGCGTTCCCACCGGCAGACATTAAACGTTCAAGGCGCGTCAAACTTTTGACTATCCTAGGACTACATTTTAGAGCCAAACTTGACGAGATCGGTGTGGAGGACCTTCCCACTAGTCCATTTTTCACTCAGCGCTTCTAAAGCGGGGCTGGACCTTACCCCTAATGGTCCTCTGACTTGTGATCCTCGACAAATGCATGAATGCATGAAGGTCTTTAAGCACAAAGACTTGACGGATCTGATTGCGTGCCGGGCTGACCTACCCGGGGGTCCATAACATAGCGCTATACGGGCTGGACTTCACCCTTAAGTGCACGAGATCGTACAAGGCCGCTTAACAAGTGATCTCTTTGGTCAAAGTTTCAGGCTCGATTGATTAGGAACTTATATATAAATAGACACTTAGTAATCACCATGTCAACCCCATGGAGACCAGTAACCGACACAGTCCATTCATCACACTAGGGTAGTTAGCGATAAAAAAAACGTTAAAACAAATAAAACAATAGCCAGTCGTCACACTTCCTTAAGTCTCACTTCCTTAAGTCATGCAGGCTCTGACGCATGAGTCGTAAACCTTGCCCTTCATCATGGAGTAGCACGACTGGTCAGGATAGGAGATAGCAGCTGCAGGAAGAAATATTGCTGATAGAATATTTTTCGCAGTAGTAGGTGATCGAGAACTAAGATGATTATAGTTTCTTGTAGGCATCATGGACAGTTAACCCATGGAGAAGTAAACCACTAATTAACTTTTACACATACAATAAAATAAAAAGGGTCTCATTTTTGCGCTAGCACTTTCGACACTTACTGTGACATTATCAAGCGAAAGTGATTATATTACCAGTATTTATCTTTTGACATGTGAAATTACGTCAAGGGGTAAACCAGACGTAACCGTCGAGTGTTTTCCCTTCTTGGTATTATCTTGTGTCGATTGGTTATGCAGCCAGATGAATTCTGAGTAGTTTTATTATTTTCATGAAATTCACTTTGACTGGAGTAGTAAGCTACACGTTAATATTCTGTGACATCTTTTTTCCAGATTGAAATAATTTCTTTGAAAAATCACAAACGGGTATCTTTTTAAATTAATTCAAAAAATTGAAGGCAGACGATTCAATGAATTGAAGCAATCTGGTCGCAAATCAAGATGTCTCTTATCCAATTAATTGATCATTTCAAGAACGTGATTATAGACTTGCATCGGCAGAAACCATGGCATCAGTCAAGCTCGAGATTTGAGCGGAAATGATTGCGATGGTCGACTGAAATTTTGATGATCCTGCAAATATTGTAATCTCTAATGAAGTACTCTTCAATATAAATGCTCAGTGAGTGTCCATTACAACCATGAATCTAAAATCCGAAATCCTGATTTTTCTCCCTATTATCTTGAGTGAACTGCATTTCAACTCAGGCAAAAATTCCAGTATTAGCTGTCAGATGTATAAATTTCTCATGGTGCAATAGAATTTTTTGCGAATTAACATGAGGATAATTCATTGAAAGTCAAGCCACCTCTTACAGTACTTACCGAATGACCTGATAATGGATTTTTACTCACATCACTTCCGTATAATCTACTTATGGTAAGTCTTGTAAATTTGCTTTCGAATAGAAGTAATACAAAACGCATCAGCTGGCTAATTAAAAAGTTACGTTCTGATGAAATAGAGCAGTTTGGTAGAATTGAAAATCGAATCGTCAGGACAGCAGCCGATTATTTGGTCAGCAATAGTTAATAAATAGGGGCCTTACTGCTTATTCACTGAAATCATCTGTATGCATTACAATTTTTGGTATTGATCAGTGTCAGCCATAGCGCTTTTATGAGAAAGATAAGGTCATACTCGCAAAAGGATCCTGTATGATGCCCTATTTCACCAAAAATACATTCAACTACACCGGAAGCATTGAATATACCCCAGTAATTGAGCACAACTCAGATAGATGTTATAGACCTATTGGGTATTGACACTGGAAATTCCTAGGTATGTCCAGTGCCTCACGTATAGTTGAGTGTACTTCTCTGAAAGAGGAAGAGGATATCGTATAGCGATCGTTTTTTGGCTGGTGAGCAGATTCTTTGCTACCACTCTATCGTCGACGGTGGAGTTCGTATAGCAGCGCACGCGCCCAACCTCGTGCTGATTTACAGATGTGCTTCATCATTGGTGTTTCGAATGGTATTCTTTGTCTCATTATCACGGATCAGAGTCTCTTGGATCAAGCTGCTAACTCTAAGTTCTATTTTTGATAGCCCTTCGTTTACTGCCTCGTATTCATAACATTATTCATTCGTCCTACGCTGATATGTGTCTTGATTCTGTCTCCATGCACCGCTACTCTTTCCGCATGTTCTCACATTTCAAACCACTGTCTTTGTTCCTCGCAAGACGCCTGTGTACAGTGACAACAGTACAGTGTACCGAGTCCTCAGCCGCTGCTATCATTCAGCCAATCGAACAGTCTAAGAGACTGTCTCGAGCATCTGTGATTCACTGCATCGCTTATAGTAATCTCTTTCGATCTAGTGAGATGAAATCGTGTGGCGCAGGTGTTAACGCGATGCAATTTTTGCTCATTTAGACTCCCAGTTCTGAGTTCGAATCCCTGGTCAGACGCATCTGATCATTTATTGGCTTGCCTTGTCTGCTGCCCATCAAGCATGCCCGCGATGACATCATCAGCTAGGCGACAGTATTCTCTTTCCCAACTCCTTAATCTTCCGCGTGACTATCCAATTCCCTGTATTCAACGAAGAGCCTTGTTTTTTCACAAAATCCTTGTCCGGACTCCGACTCCCCAGAGTCAGAAATTTCTCGATGCCGTGCGTGAAAATTCCCACAATCTGACTTTGCGTAAGCCTAAACATCGCATCAAGCCTGTGCCATCTATTCTTCTTTTCAATGCCAGGTCACATTTTACAATTAATCGACGATTTACGGCTGTGAGTTTCCAAATTTATTCCTGACGTCATTTGTACAGCGGAGACGGCTCGATGGCCGCATCGACGATGGTTCCGTTTCTATCCCAAACTATCATTTGGTGAGATCTGACTGAGACACCCACGGTGGAGGTGTTGCCATTTACTTCTCATCAGACCTTCTCATAGTTACAGGTGATGTCAACGACTTGCGCCATAAATTGTCTGATTTTTTTATGTATATAATGTGAAACAACTCATTCGAATCCCCACCACAGGGTGTAATGTATTAGACATCATCGCTTGTAATTGACCATCCAGTTTTGATCTTCCCGTGCATCTTTCTCCCCTTGGTAGATCTGATTACAAAGGTATTTTTGTAAAGTCCGTCTCTGTAAAACCCGTAACAGTCACGAAAGTCAAAGTTCGATCTTTCTTATCTGCGTCCTTTGCTCAATGTAATCATGCTCTTGATTCAGTTGATTGGGAAGTTTTCTGTCACAATTATTCTGACATTGAATAAGCTGTCGACGCCTTTCAACATCTAGTCCTTCAATTTTGCCATCTTTACTTTCTTGAGAAAATTGTGAGGATGAGAAGCTCTGACCATCCATGGTTCACTCCTGCCTTAAAAGCTATTTCGGATGCTTACACGTGGGAAAATTTTTATAAGTTCCTCTTAAAGGAACTATTGAAGGAATTTGAAGGAAGTTCAATAGTCAAAGATAAGCAGTCAATCTAGGTTAAAGTGCTCTTCTACCGCGGAGAAATGAAAAATCATTAATGCTCTAACAAAGAGCAAGCCTAATTTTCCAACATTGACTCTCAAAAAGCCGATTGTCTGAACGACAAATTCCAGTCCTTCTTTACTAAACCCGATCTTACTCTTTTCAGTTACTCAAAATCTTCACATAATTCACATTCACTTATTCCCAATATTTCTTAGATACAGATCGCCGGTATGATAGCACGCTGTAAATACAAATCTATTGGCCCTGATGGGGTTCCGGGATACCTTAAAAGGAAATTCATGTTTTGGTTTATCCTTTGACTGTCCTGTTCAACCGATACATGCAAGCAACCAGTTTTCTTCTTCATTGAAATTGGCTGACGTTCTTCCATTGTCTAAAGCCGGTGGTGAGCTTAAGCCTATCTCCATCTTTCCGTTTCTCAGCAAAATTCTCGAGCGCCTGATTCGGGACCATCTATTGCTGCCTTCAATCGACCAGACGTTTGATTCTCGGCAGTTCGGGTTCATCCCCAACTGTTTCGGTGGATGCACCAACGCACTGCTTTTCGTCTCACTGTTCTACAGCATCTCAGTGTCAAGCATTCAAGCGCCTGTGAGATCCTTGCTATTGACTTCAAAAAAGCATTTGATTCGCTCAGTCACCTCGCTATACTGAATTATACTTTGGTTTATAATTTTAAATGTCATCGTCAAGTCGTTACCATTATTCAAGATTTTTTGAGAAATAGGTTTCAACTTGTCGCCTATAATGGGATCGAAATTCTTGAGGTTTACTTGAGGTGCATTTCCTTTGTATATCATACCGCTCGCTGTATGGGTGAATAAAGTATTTTATTATTATTATTATTTGGTAGGTAAGCAGGTAGAAAATTGCGTCCAAAGATAGGGTCGATTTGTAGATAATTCAAGTAGGCCTAAAACCTGCATCTGAGTTGAGTTCAATTTCCTGGCTATATTCAAGGCTTCTGATGTACAGTAGTTTAGTGCACTGTTCTGAAAGAGGAGATCCTGCAGCATCGTTTTACGGCTGGTTAGCAGATTCTTCGGTTGGTTAGCAGGTAGAAGATAAATTGTACATTTTAATACTTAATAATAATAATAATAATATGCGTTTTTATTTCCAGTAATTAAAAATCGTAGTGTACAAGCAATACAAGGTAATTAAGGTAATGAAATTAACATCGTATGGAAGACATAAAGATCGTTCATAGGCAATCACAGTATATAGAAAGTTAAGGAAGAACGTCAAAGACGACGAATGTGGCGTTCATTCTCCCATTTTGAGGTTTTAACAAAGAATGTGTTGCTGCGTCTTGTGGTTTTCACTGTAGGCATAATGATCCTTCCGGAAGAAGAGACAGGAGGCACCAGAGGGTTCAAAATGTGTGATGGGGACTTGGCAAGCGAAAGGAGTTTCAAAGAAGCGCACTTTCTTCTACTAGAGATAGGTTCGAAGTGATGACTTGAGCACTCTTTGTAATCCCTGCCGCACAAGATTCGATGAAAACGATTTTGAATTCTTTCCAGCTTAAGTGAATTTTCTGTCGACAGTCCAGCTAGTAATGGTGAGCAATACTCCAAAATCGATCGCACAATTGCGATGTATATATTATACATTGATGTATATATGTATATTATTGATGTATATATTACATCCAAGAAGTGCCGCTTTGGTTTTAGAGTTTGCAGCTGATGCAGTTGAAAAACAAAGTTGCACGAACGTAGCTGCATAGTGAACAGTGTTGATATCCGCAAGGATTTGCTCGATATTTGCAAGGCTATGACTTGTTGGCATTTTTCTGGCTGGTTAGCATTTTAGTTCTAGCCAATAAGAGCATCTACTTCTTCGTGTAATCAAGGGCCTAGATTTTCGACTGACATTGTTTGTGGCAATAGTGTCTTTGATGGTACTGATCACTTGCTTTGACGTGGAAATAGTCTTAATTTTCTTCTCAAAATCATGAAGAGTTCAATTCTATTCTCGTCAAATAAGAGGACATTGGATCAATTTTTGTCATGACACTGTTGAGTTTAACTCTTCAGCGTGTTCATTCCCCATTGCGTTTCCAGGCTTGTCCTAATAGTTTTCCTTTCAAAATCGCAAACTACCTACATTCATTGAAATTTGATCAGCTGCATTTTTACAGTGGATAAAGAATGAATACTTGCTTACTATTGGCAGAAAGCGTTGACAGCTCCAGGATTTAACATAGTGCAATGGCCGAATCATCGAGGACGATGACATCTCCTTCTATTATCGATAAAGTCACTGAAATCGATTCCTCAATACATGTAGCGTCACAAATGTCAGATTTTTTACCGCATCTAATCTTTCCTCCATCTGATATTAATGGTGGTGCACTTTGATATTCGTAAGCAATTGATTGATCGAAATTACCGTCACGAACTAGGCAAGCAACATATAACCTGGGGCGACCGCACGAGACAGTGTTAGATAGTGAATTGTTAGCGTCTAACAATTGTTAGAGATTTACTAGTCCCTAACCGTATGGTGCGCACGGAAGAGTTGTTAGAGTTTTGTTTCAATCTCTACATGACAACCACTTAGTATGGAGAGGAATTCCTCTTTTAGCATTAGTTGTCACGTGATAAACAGAAACTCTAAAAGCGCATCACTGATTTTGACAAAGTGTGTCACACGGACCATAGAAATCCGACTTTTGCTTTGTTTACAGTGACGATTGTGGCCAATGGTCATAGTCAATGTATGACACCGAGGGCGACGATAATTCGTTTCTGTGCTGACTGTGTATCAATGTGCTATTTTTGATAAAGAAGCTCTCTAATAAACAAGTCAAATTGCGGCATGAAAACATAGATTTATAAATAGTGTATTGGCTGAGAGAGCGGGTTCTCTTATTCACGCGTGCCCGCCATGTCAACAACCACATAGCAGAAACACAATTACCACACAATGAGTGCTGCTATTGTCTTGTCATGCAGCGAATGATAAGTGCTATAGTCAAACCTCTTTTACCATGCAGTGGTCATGAAAACTTAGCATTGGTAGGCGCACGCGCTTTAGTCATTAATCTCCTGCTTTTAGATCAATTCATGAAAGCACCACGATTTCTAATCTCGGATCAGTCGGATGACTAAGTAAACGTCATCTACAATTACATCATTTTTCAGTTGCTATTTATCAGAGGATTCCCGTCAAAACAGATCTGTTTTTTTATACGCAGTTTATTGCGAGTACTTTCGGACACCACCGGAGTACGATGGACTCCGGTGGTGTCCGAAAGTACTCGCAATAAACTGTGTATAAAAAAACATAGATCTGTTTTGACGGGAATCCTCTGATAAATAGCAATGGATTCAAACGCCTTATTCAAAACTATTATTTGTTCAGTGGAAGGCACTCAACAATAGTAACCTCTTGATACTTACAGAAACCAATCACAGATATGCTGTCATAAAGTTACAGATTACTAACCAAGAGCGTAAACAAGACTGACTTAACAGTCCTTCTGTGCGCACCCCCAATGGGTTCGTGATGCTGTTATAGATTTTATAGCCTAACAGTGTTTCTGTGCGGTCTCCACTGGAGAATAGATGAAAATCATTTTGTATTGCTGGCATGTGTTCAAAGGTTTATGATTTATTGAATCAGTAACCCCAATTGGCTTTTTAATTTAATCGTCCAAGTGTTTTATTTTATCAACACGACGCTGGCGAATGCCAAGAACATATTGTACATTTCTCGAAAATTTGTTCATGATATCCTTTGAATCGAGGACTAACATTTCGTATCTTCTTTAAAAAGGCGGGTTCCCATATTATGCAAAAACATCTTTCACTCACTTCACATCCTTTATGAAGGTTAATTGTGGTGGAAACTTTACGTCCTGATGTCGCAATTCAACCATCTCATCTAATTATTATTTGAATTATTTGACCATCATGGGACTACTAACTGATCATCCATCTGTGCAATGCTGATGGATTCTGTAGTAGCCCTACGGACCCTCATGGTTCTAATCAAAAACAATAATTATTTTTGTTTCGATTACCACATCTTGATCCTTTCATTTTAAAATATTGAATTTCATTTCACATTTGTTTTTTTTTTAAATATAGTATGTACAATTCATGGAGGTTCTTGCTAGGGAAAGAATAAAGTTAAAATTGAATCCATGTGGTACGAACAAGAAATGCGCGCATAATCCTTGTTTCGTGATCAGTCATCAAATTAATAATAATGGCCTGGCATTAAGGCATCGGAAATGAAATCAAGAACTTTCTACTCAATATTTAAATGAATTATGACGTGTAATTGTATATGGATTCCTAGACAATCAAGTTGAAATCCATCAGGATTCTGCATTAGAGAAAAAGTGTGTGGTTATGTTTTCAGCTCACCAGCAGTAAAGTCTATAGGATTCGATATAATATAGGCGTATAGAAGTCGGCGGACTTTGGCCGTCGCAGCGGAATTATCTGCAATGTACCGGTACATTGGTATGTACCAGTCTGGCCACTGGCAACACTGAGTAGATACCTTGTCATTATCTAAGCTCTTTTTTTCGAAGTTATACCTCATATACTATATACCTTATACCTCAAAACATGATGCAATGTGTCCATGTTTCTAGAAACCATTCTTCATAAACTGCTGATGATTTCTATTTCATTGACACATGTATTAGATCCGCTCTTTCGAGACTTCGTAATTTTTCAGGGAACGCTAACAAACGAAACGCGATGTTTGAATTGTGAAAGTGTGAGGACCAAGGATGAAGACTTTTTAGATCTGTCTGTCGATGTGGAACAAAATACAAGTATAACTCATTGTCTGAGAGGATTTTCTAGTACAGAAACTATGCAATTTGATAACAAATATTATTGCGAAGTTTGCTGCAGCAAGCAGGAAGCTCAAAAGCGGTAAGTGTTCGGCTTTAATTTTCGGCATATCATAGCGACATACGTACATGGTGATTCAAATGTCGCTGCCAAAAGTAGATGTCTCTGAAAATTGTGCTGTATACGGTAGATGCTTCACATTTACATGCAAAATATTACAGCTCCTCACTTTATTTGCAGAAAGACTTAAAGAATAAAACAACACTCTATTTTCGGTCGTTTCAGGTGCCAATTTTTCTCAACGTGAAATGTAGAGGCCGCTTCATAAGTTGTTGCACAATAGTAGAGTGATACGTATTTAGTCAATAGAAAGTCAAGAAAAATTAGAATTTACTGGCATAATTGTTTTAAACAGTTGTCTCACAGAAAGTCAAAATGGCTCCAAGATTTTTAGCCAAGTTGTCAGCCGTGAGACATTCAACATTAAAAAAATGAAATGAGAGATAAAGTATACTAAATGCAGGGTTGTCAAACGTCCGGATTTGTCCGAACTTTTTGTCAACTACTATTTCATTTGGTTTTGACGTTTTTTGCGGAGTTTACTTGGAAAATGCAACAAATAGGATGTGCTGAGTGCACCATTGTAATAATGAAACCACGAAAATATGCATCTTTAAATTCAGGTATAGAAAATTCTGAGCCTTTCACAGCCTTCTGAAGAAGACTGTGTTAGAAAAAAACAATATTTTATTTTCATTTTTTTTAAAATTTCCGTGTGTTTGATGACCTATATCTCAATAACTGTGTCAGCTATCGTCTCAACTCGCAATTTTGCATGTGTATTATACAAGTGTAGGTAAGTATGCATATCAGTTTTCACCCCGATGTGATCACTCAATCGTAAGATACAGCTTATCATGGCTGACTAAAATTGTTAGCCTATTTTTTTAAAAAAAATTCAGAACTGACTGAATTGCATGGTCAAATTTCTACCTGAAGATCTACTCCAAACTCAATGGCACTAAAACTGACTGGAGCTAGTACCCATAGAACGTTTCTACTGCATGTCGTCAACCTGGAAGTCGACGAATTTTGATTTTTTTTGATAAATATCAAAAATGGCCATTTTTGATTATCATTTCCCATTCAATGACTACTCCGATTTACATGAAGGTTTTGTCAACTACAATATGAAGCCGATAATTAACATACGCAAATCTGAAGGTGCACATCGACTTCGTTAAGGAGCTAGAACATTTTGAATTATTACATAATTTCTAAGATTCATCTCTTGAAAATTCATCAGTAGTATTTGATATTTTACCTAATAGTGCAGTATATTTTTAATGTAAGTTGTTCAAATGTAATACACACACTTGCTAATCTCCCTCATTATTGATCAAAGGCCGAGATTGTCATTCATTAATCGTTTTAGTTAATGTTGAATTACGAGTGTACAAGCTGTTCGGAAAGTCAGTGTGCAGTGAAACTATGTGAATATTTTAATGCTTCCTTCCCCATGAAAAACAGCAAAGAGCAAAACATGCGTTGTTATGAACATTTTCATTTTTTAGAACAAATTTCAAAACATCATCAAACTGTAGACCTACAAATGACAGCAACATTGACAATTTCAATTAGGCTTCTACAGTAAATGTGGACCACCTACACGAATGCATTCGTCAACACGTCGCTTCATGTCACCAAAGTTTCGCACAAATTGATCTGGAGTGACTGAATTAGTAGAGCGGAGAATTTCATCTTTAAATTCTTGAAGTGTGTGAGGATTGTTCTTGAGCACATTGCCTTTTGCTGCACCACAAAAGCAAAAATCGGGGGTGTTAAGTCAGGCGATCTGGGGGGGCCCCTTTGTGATTATGCGATCCTGTTGTCCTGCACCTGCGTAAATCGCGATTTTTCTGCGTACATGGGGTAAGAAAATGGAAGAGCTGGGTAAATTGAACTTTTTATGAATCTTATCTGCTTTTTAACCGCAACGTACTTCTTGTCATCCTGGAACAATGGTATTGATTACACTATTTGCCCATTTGAATAAAGATACTAAGCTTTCTAGAAGCTGAACTTGATTCTATTTATTGCTTCTATTCTCAACGTAATAAGGCTTAACCCTCTTTTACCCAGGGGATCCAGGATCATCCGTAGACACTTTTTGATAATGCTCCAAAATTATAATGGCTACGATTCTAGTTTTGCGTGACTTGTAGTATTTCTGATAAACTCCAAATTTTTTTTCAAATTTGGACGATTGCAACGTCAAAAATTTGATTTTTAATTCAAAGCATGGTACTTTTTGAAAATCAAGCTTTTTCGTCAATTTCTTACAAATTTCGGCATCTTGATGATTTCAATTGCTTTATAGACCATTGACAAAGAAAAAATGAAGTGATGGTTATCATGCTCATTGATCCACGAAGGTATCTACATGTACGTAATTATTATATGAATAATATCAATAACCTGTAGACACTGCTTGCAACAGATTTATAATGTAACACTGTCAGTTTTATGCTACATACAATTATTGCATGCCAAGTCAAAATATGGATAGATATCAATATTCGATTCAAATCAAACTTTTGATATCTTGTACAAACATGTATTGTCTGTTATGTCCAGGCACGGAGCAAGGGAGCGGGATAATGCAGGATAGTATCACCTGTGACCATAGAGACAGGGAGTCAGGGGTTTTCACTACCAACGGAAAGCGTCGCAAGGGTTGACTACATGAAGTACTGGGGACTAGTCTGAGGGTCACGGAGCTGATAGTCTGCCGGGTCAGAACTGGTGGACTCGGTCCAGGGGAACCAAATATTTAGGCCCCAAAAGTGTACTAGATACAACATCCGACGCCCCGCGAAATTCAAACGCAGAATCATGGCTTCGTATCTGCTGAACACGGAAATACCAATGACTGACATTCTAGGTGGTGGAATACCCCCGGCAGACGACCCCAAAGGTCCACACCAAAAGGTGTACTAGATGCCCCGCGAAATTCAAACATAGAAATGTTCCTTAGTGTCTGGTGAACACGAAAACACCAATGACTGACATTCTAAGTGGTGGAGACCAAGGGACCCGACCCCCTATACGTGTGCTAGATGCAACCTCTGATGCCCCGCGAAATTCAAACGTAGAATTGTTCATTAGAGTCTGGTGAGCACGAATCCCCCGGCAGATGACAGAAAAGGACACCCAAAATGCTAGATACAACATAAGATATATGTGAGCTGTACCTGTAAACGTACAAACGTTTCCGAGCATTCAGATAGTTTGAATACTAATAAAATCTGATTGGAAGTGTGTGTTCAATTACTATCTTTCAAAAAGAACTGAAAACAATGGAAAAGAAAAATCAAACAAGGAATACATGTACAATTGTACATGCATGGATTTTAACAACTCTGTGTAGAGGCAGTTTGAGTCAACCTTGCATATTGTCATTGGAATTTTCACGAGCAAATCATCAGCTTACAAAAGTGGTAAGTAAGTATAACAAATGCATTTTCATGGCAATCCTAAGCAGTCAAGATTTATTAACAGCTTTATCACATAAAACTTCAAAAAACTGACGATGCATATAAAGATAAAGAACAATCATATAAGATAAAGAACAAAACGTAAAATCTAAAGATATGTTTGCTTAAGAAAAGTATGGAAAGATGATTACAAAACACTTCTCATTAAGATATTTGTTTTGTTGTTGGCATGAAAAAATCTTTTAATACTATGAATTGATGTCTTCGTCACTACTCGAATCACTCCACTCTTCATACTCCGGTTTGTTTGATGATTCCTCTTCTAATTCTTGGTTGTGTAAAATTGATGATAGCAGAGGACTATCGACGTACCATTCCGGAACAAAGTGATTATTTTTTTTTCTCCTTTTTTACAGCCAAATCGAAGAAGATCAAGGCCATTTGATGGGTTTTCTTTTTCACATCTTGCCCAGATTGTTGCCACAGTTTGAACGAAATATCTGCATTTTCAGTGCATTTTGGCAAGGAAGGAGGGAGCAAGCAATCTTCCTCATGTTCTTGAATGGACTTAGTTCCGTTCCTCTTCTGCTCATTCGTTTGAATGTCTCGAATCTCGCTTCATTTATATTTTCTGCTTCTTTTTTCCATACATGTGAAACACGAGCGATGAGAAAACTTTCAAATCGGGCTCTACATCTGGATTACATGGATTTGTAAAAGCGTCGATGAATTCTTGATTACTTTGTAGAATATCGACCTGCTTCACCTTCCCTTTTCTGTAGAGCGCTGAGCTAACATCGCAGCCAGTAAAAGCAGGAAGTAATAGCAAAGCTGTGCCCAAATCAGGAATTTCCTTTACTTTTTTAAAGATGGAATTCACATCAATGAACCGGCGACTATTTCCTGTGCCACAGTTCATTAAAAGCAAGTTGCTGATGTTTTCCCCGTTAACAAATCTACGATTCAGAAGACCAATGAGAATGATTAATATATCTGTGTCTGATGCCCTGATCATTGACTGTTCGTGATTGCAAACATTTAGTTGTACTAATCAGGGTGTCTACAAGGCCTGGATATCCTGGATAAATCCTGATTTCGAAAATTTGGCCTTGATATCCTGGATAAATCCTGATTTCGTCGAAATTGAAAGTTGTGAAAACGTTCTGAGCTAAATTTTTAACGTTAATAGTGTAAATAAAATGTAATTATGCTTTTCTGTGACTTCATATTAGTTCGTGCTTTTCGCATTCGTTTGCCAACGTGAACCAATGTCCGTGTGTGTTTTCTTTCTGTTTCAGATTGCATGAGTTAATTTAGGCTTATTTTCGCACACATGAATTTTCGAACTCGGTGGATGTCTCAGACTTCGGAAACATATTAGCGACTTCTACCGGGTGTCCCAAAAGTCGCGCAAAACTTCAAAAAGCTGTCATTGGCTTCAATTCAATCATATTCACATGCGATTTTTTGTCAAAGGAGATCGGATTTAATTCAGATCGGTGAATTTTATGTAGCATATTTGTTTTTATACAATAAAAACTTAATTGCCAAATTTTTTGGCTGAGACTTCAATAGCTAAAACCATGTATATCGATGAGTAGAAGATACTGATTTCAAATTGACATTATACTTAGCCAATAACGAAGCATACAATCAACAAAAGAAAAAACAAACTCCAAATTATAAATGAATGTTCACATAAGACATTGGTCAATTGCTTCTCCTCCACGCTCGATCACCGCTTTCAACCTCGAGCGCAGACTCAATTCATCGTCTAAGAGATCGTCTCAATTCATCCGAGTTGATGTTCTCAATCACCATCGTTATCCTCTCCTGTAGCTCGTGGAGGTTTCTTGGAGTGAAGCAATGGTAAACACGGTCTTTCACCAGTACCCCAGAAGTAGTAGTCCGGCTGTGTTAAATCTGGTGATTGAGCTGGCCACCGGTTTGGATAGTGAATCTCACTTCCGTTTGTGTTGTCTTCTCAAGAATAGATTAGTTTCTAAAAATATATACGGTCTATTTACTAAAAAATATTTACAAGTCCGAGCTAGTGCGAGCCGGCTCGCATTGTCAAGTTTTGGCAGGTTTGGCCGTCTCCTTTTCAATGGTGGTATGACATGATCGCGAAGCATGTTGGCATAATTTTCTCCAGTAGCGGTTCCAGGAAAGAAAGGAGTTAGACGGTACTGCGCAGAATAACCGAACCACACACTTATGGAGCATGGATGTCTTTTTCGATGACTTCCCGCGGCTTCTCCGATCCCCAAGCGCTACAATTGTGGCGATTCACATGGCCCACCATTGAAAAATAAGACTTATCAGTCCATAGAATCGACTCGAGATCAAGGGCATCTGACAGGAGGAACCGTGCGAAAGCAATACGCTTTTCCTTATCATCTGTGAGTGCGTGGTTAGTCTGCAGTCTGCATGGGTAGAGTCACAATCTGTGTCGTAAGATCCGTTGAACACTGGTTTTAGGAACACTTGTTCTCCGAGAAACCGAACGACAACTGGCAGCTCCAAATCGAGGAGTTGACTGTTGCGTTTCCAGTTCATCCCTTAAGACTTTCTTCCGTTTCATCCTCGAGACTGGGCCTACCCCATCGAGGCTTATCTGCTACTAATCCAGTCTCTCAGAATCAAGCTTGAGATGGCAGAAACGCTAAAAGGGTCGCGATGATAACCATGAGCTATCTTGTAAGCGCACAGTGCCGCTGAAGAGGACTTGCCGTTGGTGAAGAAAAGCTCAATAAATTCAATGCTTGTTTCTGGATCCATGCCTAGTGTAAAGATTCATTGAATGTGCAAGGCCTCCATATGACTCGTCACTCGAAGACTGAAAACATATTTGAAAGTATCAATAAGGCATTAGATAAATCGGTAGCTTATTTGTCGATGTCTTCGATATTGCTGCAAATCGGCATGGCAGTCAATCTTTCATTTCACCGAAGATTTTCTGAAGAATTTCATCACAAGTGTGGGAAGGAATTGCTCCAAACAGGTACATGTTCGTTACATGTCGTGCGTGAGTGGAGCATTGAAGTATGGAATGAGAAGAAGTACTTGGGATTTGTCAAGTGAACTGCAAAGCATGTACTACCTTTTCAAAGATTCTCCTGCACGCCGGGCTGATAATACACATTTCAGGTTGAACTACATTTCCTAAGTCTTTCTGCAAATGCCGTTGGGTATGAAACAAAGATTATGTAGCAGAGCAATAGAGATTCTGCCGATCATTGAGAAAATATTGCGTCGATGTGAAACCTCAACACCATGTAGCATCATTCTCAACAGTCGTTGACGCAATCAATGACCCATTTATTGCATCTAAGCTGTATTTTTTCAGTTCCCTAGCGTCTCAGTTTGAGCCATCTGCGGCGGTTTCAACACGCAAGAATATGATTCCATTTTTACACGATTTTCGCATGGGCCTTGTCACAGATACATTGAAAGGATTCGCTAAGGCATCGGTTGTGCCGGAGGTGGGGACAGACGTTTCCAAAATTTTGAGACTTGATCTGAATAACGATGCAAATCTGAAGGAAACATCGCAAGTGGATCTGGGATTTGGAGCCAAACGCAGCATCCCAAAGAATTCTCATCCACGCAGAATGCTGGAGTTCGGTCAAGCCACTCGCTATTGCCTTATCGCGATAGTGGATGAAATACTCGAGAGGAGTCGCTGAAACACGATCTTGGTAAAGACGCTGCATCACTCTCTCCGCTTGTCAGTTTAACCAAATCTTCAACGCTTTACGAAGAGCGTTTTGACATTTTATTGAACAGAATGATCGATTCCAACTGCATTTCTGTATCTCAGGCTGATTCGGCGAAGCTGGAATATTCCGACTTTATACAATCTGATCTAACGAAATACGTAGGAACTTCAGGTAAATTTCGTTGGTGTTGCATGTATTAATGCCAAAATGTAATTGTGTTATGCTAATTTGACATCGGCAAACATCGATTGAACGACCTCTACTGCAGTCTTCTACGAAACAAAGAAAGTTCTTAACATCTGTGGGCAGTAGTGAGGAAAGTTTTTGTCTTATTCCATGGTGAAGCGGCAGTAGAAGGTGGTTTCAGCATAAATAAGGATGAGCTAATAGAGAATCTTTATGAGAGTTCTATCTTGTCGCAACGTGTGGTCCATAACGCCATTCAGCATCATGGAGGGGTTCTGCGTATTTCGCTAACTTGCTGTTTTGATCGAATCGGTTAAGTGTTCATCCCAGCCCACGTGTAATGGCACTCGAACTAAAAAAATGAAGAAGATCGGCAAGCTAAGAAAGTCAAACGTGTTGCTGAACTGGATTGTGAATTGAACAAGATTGAAACTCAAAATTCGATCAAAAAAGATAAACAGTGTGAACTTGACGATCAAGCTGCGGTGCTCAAAAAATTGAAGACTAGTTTGTGACCACTTGAAAGCCAGATAAAAGCGTAATTCGTTTTATAACTGAATGTTTGAAAAATATAGCATCGTTATTTCTAAGCCTTAATGAGACAAAACGGTTTTACGGTAATGATTAATGCTTTTGAATTAGGCGCTCTTATAGACACAAAAGAAACAGCAAGAAGAGAAATACGAAATACATGTACTGGCAGGCAACGGCACTGTTAAAATGGCGATAACACGAGATTTATGACTATCATGAAAAAATTTTATAATCTCCTTGATTTTTGCAATGACATCTCCTGGATATCCTGGATATCTTTGGATTTGAAAATTCCTGGTGTAGTAGACACCCTGACTAATTGTTCTATGTTGAATTTACAAGAAAGACGCGGAACACTTGGGCTGCGCTTGTGCTGAAAAATTTTAAGTCATCCTAATCGCGTGTTCTTTGATTTGTCGCCGGAAGTTTCTGCTAGAAGGGGCCGAATAATTTTGCCACTTGCAAATTCTGCACGTGCTACCAACGGTTCATATTTTGTTGTTCTAAACTTTTTTATGATGCAATTTGATGGTGCATTATCTTTGCAGTCAACCCTCCACGGTTCTTACCTGGAGGATATTGTATCTTGTTTCTTGAATAAACACTTAGTATTATCATTATTGCGGATGCATGGTATGTTATCAAAGTATCAGCTTCCCCATGGTCATCAGCTTTAAGATAAGCAGGATTCACCGATCAGGAAATCTCCACACAGTTTCTGCCATACGAAGACAACTTTTGATCCTATGATACTTGCATAAATTTGTCTTTGCCATTTCGATTGCAAAAACTTAGCAAACTCGCTCTTAAAACCGGAATTCTTTGCAAGTTGATGTCCCGATAGACGTGCATTTGGCTTTTGATCGGACCCGCTGATGACATAGCTGGTGCCTGTGCAGTCGTTGCTGCGTAATATCCTACTGCTTCTTTCAAAGAATCATCGTAAATTTTCAAATAATATATGGATATGGCGTCCGATACTTGAACATGCGTTTGACAAAACTTGCCTCGCCATTGCGCCGTACGTACCTGATACAAATGGAAGTGTAGATTGTAATAGTTGACCTCCGTCAATGAGGCAGAATTCAATGCTCGGGATGCTTTCAACTTACACTTCAGTTTGTTTCCGCTCCAGAAACCAGTAGAGCTGATTTGTCAGGTTTGATCATTGTTTCATCGCTGTGAGCCAAAGACAAGGGGACCTCAGTTATAAGGTACGACTGGAATTTCTAAAATCGAATTCAGGCAAACTTTCCACTGTAACTAGCATTATTCGTCCAAAAACATCTCTCTCGCTCTCATCTATTGTGTGAGATTTTGATGCTGCTGATTGATATTTCCCCTTGCTCCAGATGGCGACTTGTACTTGCGCCAGGCAAATCGTGTTGTTATTTATGACTTTTCAAAGGTTGACTTCGACGTGTTGTGATGGTCCAATTGTAACATTCATTGTATGTGGCCATATGTTTCTTGATTGTTATGTCCAGATCGTAGGAGTCCCTGCGAATGTATGCTTCCTATAATGCACACGCATGTATTTATATTTGCTGAATACTAAGCAAAACAAAACTAAAAGTATCGATTGATCGCATCACAATCTTAATCATTAATAATTATCTACCGTTATTACTAACTTAACTGCATGCATGTTGCATTCTCAAGTACGTCTTTTTTGTCCTTTTTTCTGGCTGAAAAATTGCGGGGGAACCCTGCAAGCAAACATTTCGATAGGTTACTATTACTTTAATGCTCAGCTACATTGATAAGAGTATTTTCTTTAGCGTGATCATATTCCGAAGCCTGCCACTGAAGGAGCAAAACATAATCAAAGACAGAGATCATAATTCTTATAGCAGAATCTGACAAATTATGTAATAATTCAAAATGCTCTAACTCCTAAACGAAGCCGATGTGCACGTTCAGTTTTGCGTAAGTTAATTATCAGCTTCATAGTGTAGTTGACAAAACCTTCATGTAAATCGGAGTAGTCATTGAATGGGAAATGATAATCAAAAATGGCCATTTTTGCTATTTTTCAAAGCAATTCAAATTTCGTCGACTACCACAGGGTGGTCGCACATACCCGAATATAATCGAATTATGAAAATTTCGGTAAATAGACTAGAATTCTAAAATATTCGGGAAATATTATACCGTAATCTTGAAATGTCATGTTTTACGTATTTTCTGTAATATCGTTTTTTATTTTTCAAAAATCAAAATAGTTTTATTTTGGTTTTTACAACTTGTGATTTGAGAAAATGATTATTTTCATGATTTGAGTAAATGTGCCTCGCCATTAATCTATTTTTGTTTTTCGCACAGCCTTAATTTTTCGTCATATCTTCCTGATACTACAAGTCAGCATCTATTAGCGAGTGAAAACTTGGCAATGAATTGTACCAGTGTCTTGTCTTTACCATTAACTCGGCAATCTTTGGCACCAAAAATATACCCGAATTCTATTTTCGGAGCCGTGCGGCCACCCTGCTTCCAGTTTGACGAAGACATGCAGTAGAAACGTTCTATGGGTATCAGCTCTTATTAGATTTTGTGCCTAATTCATAGGTAAAGATCATTGAGTTTGGAGTAAATCTTCAGGTAGAAATTTGCCCATACAATTCATTCAGTTTTGAATTTAAAAAGAGTAGGCCTACAATTTTAGTCAACAGTGATAGCTGTATCCTGCGATTGAAAGATCACATCGGGCTGAAAATTGATAAACATATTTTACACTAGTATGATACACATGTAAAACATTGTTATTTACGACGATAGCTGACAGTTTTTTAGATGTAGGTCCTCAAACACATGGAAATTTCAAAATAATGAAAATAGAAGACTGTTATTTCTAACAGTCTTCTTCAGAAAGCTGTAGCTCGGAAAGTATGACGACTTAAGAGGAAAGTTTGATTTCTGTCGGTTTCCTACTAAGAATAATCAGTTTGAAGAAAATCTGAGAACCTTCTACACATTTTCCCCGAAATTTGTCGATTTTTTGTGGAATGGCCCAGCGGCAAATGACACATTGGCCATTAACTGTGGTGGGCTTAGTTTCATGCTTGCCTTGATAAAATGATTTGCTTTTAATTACATTCAAAAAACACTCAACGTACTGCAATCCGATTGTCTTATTCATAGTTGACGTGACACATTTTGACGATCTGTCCGGTCTGAAGAATTTGCTGCTCTGTGAGATGAAATTCATCTTCCTAATTTGTAATTAGAATGTGATATTTTGCTTCACTACGTTTAGGATTTGCGTTCCATGATGCAAAAAAAGGATTTGTTCGATGCGAAAAATATCGCTGGCACGAAAATTCTGAAAGTAGTGACTGCGAACACTAATTGCCAACATCCTGAACCGTTGAAGAGGACTGATGTCATCTTTACAAGCTTTATAACGTCACCACTCCCTAGGGATGCGATATTTAAAACATGATGCTTTGAATATATGTGTAAAGTATGTTTTGAATATGGTTAAAAACAATGTTTTTGTAATGATTTTGTGTTGTTTTTCCTGTAAAAGGCGTCTTTTCTTTTTTCGATACACAATCCACAATTCTAAAGACGATCTAATCCCTTCCGTGTATTTATAATAACGCATGAAATGTGCGCTTTTTGATGATTGCTTCTTATTAAAAAGCAGTTTCAAAAATCAATTTAAATAATCATTGCTGTCCAGTTTTGAATGATCAAGCAAAATTGAGGTATCTGGAGCTTCATTCACCTTCGAGCACTACCGTATTTAATTTTTCATATATGCTGACCTGCCAACTGTCCCGATTTTATTGCCATTTTCAGCAGTCCCGATTTTCTGACAAATATCCCGATATTTTAATTTTTCATGTTGTAAGATTTTTGCTAGTCAGTTTTTAAATATGTCTAGCAAGATAATTCAAAAAATTTGCGCTGCGCGCATTCCATATTCACATGTGTGCTATCGTGCTCATAAGATGCCACTCGCTTTTCACAGTCATGTATTTTATTATTCTATTGCAGACAAATAAGAGTTCCTGAAGAGACCATTGGAAATGTCTCCATAAAAAGAGTGTCCATTAGAAATGTATAGTGCAAGTTTTATCAAGCTGTGAACAATATTATGCGCCTTCCTCATTGCACTAACATAATTTTCGGATGTAGATTGACACATACTGGCTATTTTCTTCGCTCGCACTTCGTACTAAGTACTTTAATCAGGGCTCCCAATCTTCCGGTTTTTTTTTAGAATAAACTAAGTAGTGAGAAAATGTTCTGCCACAATTAATTTCGATTTTGAATAATTTAAATTTTGAAAGTGACCCTTAAAGATTGTAAAATGGCTCTTTTGAGATTGTGAAGGGCCGCTTTAAGATCGTGAGGGGGCCCTTTTAAGACTGCGAAGGGGCCCCTTTAAGATCGTGAGGGGCCCTTTTGAGACTGCGAAGGGGCCCCTTTGAGATCGTGAGGGGTCCCTTTTGAGACCTCGTAGGAGCCCTTTTGAGATTGTGAAGGGACCGCTTTAAGATCGTGAGGTGGCCTTTTAAGATCGTGAAGGGGGCCCTTTTGAGACTGTGAAGGGGCCCTTTTGAGACTTCGAAGGGGCCCTTTAAGATCGTGAGGGGTCCTTTTGAGATCGTGAGGGGGCCCCTTTGATATCGTGAAGGGGCCCTTCTAACATCATGAGGAGCCCCTTTAAGATCGTGAGGATGCCCTTTTGAGATTGTGAACAGAGCCGTTAAAGATTGTGAGGGACCTTTTTAGATGGTAAGGGCTTATAGTATTGAGACCGCCACAGTTAAAGATAAGAGCATGTGCGGTCTTTTTAGACTATATAGGCTCTTTAAAATTATGAACTGGGTTATGCAGATTGTTGCGGGACCTTAAAGACCCTGCAATTTTTAAGGGTGATCAAATTGAAAACTGATGTTTTCTAAAAATCAGCTTGACTCTTGAGCAGAAGATTGTGAAGGGCCGCTTTAAGATCGTGAGGGGGCCCTTTTAAGACTGCGAAGGGGCCCCTTTAAGATCGTGAGGGGCCCTTTTGAGACTGCGAAGGGGCCCCTTTGAGATCGTGAGGGGTCCCTTTTGAGACCTCGTAGGAGCCCTTTTGAGACTACGAAGGGGCCGCTTCAAGATCGTGAGGGGGCCATTTTGAGACTGCGAAGGGGCCGCTTTTAATTAATAAGATGATGTAGGGCCCTTTAAAAATTGTGAACGATGCTATGCAGATTGTTGGGGGACCTTAAAGACCCTGCAATTTTTAAGGGTGATCAAATTGAAAACTGATGTTTTCTAAAAATCAGCTTGACTCTTGAGCAGAAGATTCTTCTATAAGGAAGTCAGTGATCCTTTCGTCAATCCTGAAGAACAGGACGAAACGCAAGTAATTAAGGTTTTGAAATAAGAAGTAAATTTAGGTGGGAATGCTTGACTAGAAAGTTGTAATACTTCATGGAGTCTATTATGAATAGAATTCTGATCGCTTTGATGCTCTCCAAAACGTGTCATTTAAGAAGCGTACCAGAAAAATATAATAAAAAGTTTCGGGAACACAAGGGAGTGACGAAAGAATATTTTGTACGATCACTTGCAAAAGCGGATAAATTTAGGCGAAGACAACCAGCGAAAATTTAAATCTCGCAAACAACTACAGAAGTGACAAGGATTTCTTTTTGTGACGATTATGCGTATCGTGTAGTTTTCGTGTAGAAATTCTGCATACCGTTTCATTCAAAAACTCTCTCTAATTCTGAAACTACCCCTCCAATTCAAATGAAATGGATTGTAAGGAAAAAGTACACAGATTCATTCACTAGTAGGCTCCATGTACAATTTCATGGTGATTGGCCAAGTCGATTCTATGGCAAAACAATTCCATTTGTTCTCCTGAGTATTTATTATTAATCATACAGTATGAAACTCATTACAAACGCCAAGAAATTTTGATTCACAAAAACCTCCCTCATCATGACATTTTGAAATAACATGGAGCTGAGAAAAGTTGTAGGCCTAATTCCTGTTTGATAATGTAATGCCGAGAAAGTGCTTTATACATTCCAGGAGGTTTCGCCTGCAGAGCATTAAATGCATCAAAATTCTACTAGTTATACTCTTAAAAGGCTGGAGGTTTCGCGTGCAGGGCTTTGAAAATATCAAAATTCTACTAGGGTAGGTGTGGGTAATATGGGACACTTAGCGAATATCTTCGAAAAAGATACTTCCTGCAAATATTTTGGAATAATGAAGGTGGTTACTTATTGATGTGATCCGTAGTTGCAAACACAAAATTTAAACGAAATCGGCTGCATACTTCCGCTTGTGTGATTAAAACACAAGCGATATACGAATTTTTGTAGGTCAAAAATAGGGCTGATGTAAAATTTAGATTTCAGTAAAGCTATTATTATATCATCAATCAAGTTTTCTCATGAATTTACCGGTAAGTGCATTGGATATGGAAGCTTGGGTCTTTTGCTATGCTAACCATTTATTTTTGAAACTTTTGAAGTAAGATATGTATGGCGGGTAATATGGGATAAGCGTTATGTCTCTCCAGCTTAATAAAACTCATCGTGTGAGCGACAAGGATGAAGCAGCTGAGAGACCAAAGATATCCGGTATCTTGACTACCTCCAACTATGTTTCCGAAGTTCAACAATCAGAGAAGAAAAAAGAATCCACTCCTAGAAACAAAGGTAAAGAAAATATGCCTATGAAGAAAACAAAATCTCAAAATATCTCCAATCCAACTCAACCTGTTGTAATGGATACACAGCCTCAAACATAAACAAGTGACCCAAGTAACTTCTGTCAGTTCTGTGATGGGGAGTATAGCGATGATCTAAGATGTGGTCTTCAGGTTGACTGGATACAATGCACTCAATGTGGATCGTGGGTACACGAGGATTGCGCTGTAGCAAATGGAAAAGTACATTACATTTGCTATGACTGTGAAGAAGACTAGTGAATTGATTTGATACTTTATGGACTCTCTGATAATTCGTTTCATTCGTTGTTCAAAATAAAACCAGAATTTACCGGGAATGTTTTTTTTTATCTTATTGATAGTGGGAATTTTTCAAAGTACCCTAATTTTGAGAAACTCTAAAAGAGGGATATATTGAGCATTCAATCTATTCATCTAGCTAAATATTAGAGAATTAAGGTTTATCCCAATAGACTGGAGGTTTTGCCTGCGGCGCTTTATAAAATATCAAAATTGAACTAGTTATACTCCCAAAAGGGTGCAGGTTTCGCATGTGCGCTTTAGAAACATCAAAGCTCTACTAGTTACTCTCATAAAAGGCTGGAGGTTTTGTCTGCGATACTTTGCCTCAAAATGGTTGAGCTCTGTTTTATTATTATCTATGGTCTTAATGCATTAACAATGTATTTTTAGTCGCAGCATATGGTATATAATGTGTAGGCGCATAAAGATATAAAGATCATAACTATTTAAAATTGAATCTTGGATTACTTGTAATCATATCAAAACTGAAAATGGGCCCCAGAAAAGGTAACGTTTGGGTCCCTAGAAGATATCTTCCGGATTTTTTTTCTGACACCGCGTTCTCATCCCTGGATTTAAGAGAATTGCTGTTTAAATAATTTACGATGGGTCTGTAGTAGTGCGCTGGCATTCCATCGTTCATGACATTCGATATATTTTATGCAGCACAGAAAGGAAGATTTTACCACACATTATCGAATTCTCGAGAGAATGATGGCTCTCTCAAAGAAAATGGTTTCCGCAAGCATTTAGACCGCGCTGACCATGGATTTTGTATAAAGATATTTACTGTGACCAGACAGCTCTGCTGAAGCGGTCTTCCAAACTTAGAACAGCTGAATAGTAATTTCCTAGTGGTATCATGAAAATTCTTCACAGCAAAGACGGGATCTTGCACCGTGTGACGTCATGGCACGATTAATAGAAAATGGCAAAGCTTTATGGCAGAAATGGCAGTCTTTATATCGAGCTGAAATCGTCAATCATAGAGGGGCCTTTGTGGTACACTGTCTAACCTTCGAAAACGGTTCTCCTGAAAATAGTAGCTGCTCGAGTCATGTCTTCTAGTGCACCTTGATGAAGCTGATTATTGAATAAGCATCAGTAATAATTAAATACATTTAGTTGCTAACTGTGACGATTCAGAAGCATCTTTACTAGAAGAGACCCAACTTCTGCTTTAACGCTTTCAAAACTTACCGGGTTGTGTGATATCGAATAATCGTAAGTTTCTTACTTTGAGGGGGCCCACGACTACGTTATCTATGGGGGGGCATTCCGATTTGACTTTCCGGATTTTATTTTTGATAAGAGCGGCAGCCCTGTTTAGTAGATAAATAAATTGAAAAAGTTTACTGTCAAAGTATATCTGCATTTTTCTGCTTGATAATGTATTATAAGAAATACTGATGGAAAAAAACGAAAACTTCGGGACAGAAAAATCAAAAAGAAAATAATCCGGAAAGTTCTCCAAAAAAAAGGCAAAGATATCTGTCAGACCACATCTGTCATTAAATTAGACCACATGAGTAATCTGTCACATTTCGCAAAGAATACGAAGAGATTCCGTTTATAAGGTGTTCAAATAAAAACGACTGTTATGCTTTCTATTCTTGTTGTTCTTTACATTTCTCAATATCGCATGGTGGAAGGGATGCATAGCAAAGCACATGAATACTGCTAAGCATAAGAAATTCGAGAAGACAGGGAGAAAACTCCTCATTGAGCAACTTTGTAACAAAACCCAACGATGATCATGCAGTGATTCGAGCTGAAGCTACAGATATTGCCAAAAGTTTACGGGCACCTATGATAATGGCATGAAAAACGAAGAAATCATGATATCTCGATCGAAATGTATTCAAATCAAGTTATAAGGAAACGAAAGGCGTATATCCTAGTAATTAACATGTAGAGACTAACATGGATCAATATTTCGTTGGAAATCCCTTTGATTTCATTACTGCTTGAATTCTCCTGGGGATGGATTTATATAGATTTTGGATAGTTTCTGGGGGTGATTTGATGGTGCCACACTTGAATGATGGCATTTATTAGTTCACAGCGATTGGTAGGTTTCTTTTCTTGAACGAATGCGCCTACACGCGACCACAAATTTTCGATAATGTTCAGGTCAGGTGACTGTCCGGGCCACCAAGCCAATGAAGGAATTCCGAGATTAATCTTGTGTGTGGTAACTGCTTTGGATCGATGACATGGAGCTCCATCATCCTGGAATTGGTAGTCGCCATCTGGATACCATTCAGCAACAGAAGGAAGGAGACGCTCCTCTAACACTTTCTTGTACAAATTGGAATTAAATCGGTCCCTTTTTTCCAAAATAAACAATCGTCCAACACCATTATAAGAGATGCATGACCATACCATCACAGTAAAGGGAAATTTCACAGTCGGTCTCAGACATTCAGGCTTGTAGCGCTCGCCAATTCGTCGACGCACCTGACCTCTAACATTGAAAGCCTGAAAGCTAGACTCGTCTGAGAAAATCACCTTCTTCCACTGGTCTTCAGTGAGATGTTTGAACTCATTGCACCATTTCAAGCGACGTTGGAGTTGTATGTAATTTACAAAAGGCTTTTTTGCTGGTCTACATGACTTAAGCCCTGCAGACAGAAGTCGTCGACGGATAGTTCTTTCACTGACCATGCACCCAGTTGATTGCTTCAATTCATTAGTCAGTTGTTTTGATGAAGAATATCGGCTATTGATACATTTCCGAACCAAAATTCGGTCTTCCCTGGGTGAAGTAATACGCGGACGATCAGACCGCTTTTTGACTTCCAAAGTCGATTCCAATTTAAACTTCTTGATTATGCTGGCAACTGCAGATTTGCCACCGTAGCCCCTCTGAGATATTTCACGAGTCGAAAGCCCTTCATTGTTCAATAGAAATGCAAAAGTCATAGTTCTGACAATGCCAAAAGGCGTGCAGACAATCATTGTCCGCACGCTTTTTTTATATTTCAAAAATGCCATAAAAAACACATGATGATATCCATTTCATGACTTCCATAGATTTCTATTGAACAATGTGATTATTATACTGGTTTGGCGTGCGGCAATGACCATAGATACTCATGCGCTAACGCGCATTCGTATCTCATGGTCATTGCCGCACTTCAAACCAGCATAACAATCATACATTGTGCAACGCTATAATCACAGCACGATTAGACGGCGATATTTGCTTCGCTTTGCCCATGTTATAATGCTACAATGTGAAGCGCCACACCAATATGAAGTGAATGCTATGATTCAGTTTGAAATTGAATTTTTGAAATCATAGATATCTGACAGCCGATTGATTCATGTTATTCAGATTGCCAAGATAGCAAATCAATTACCTGACACGAAAGCACTTTTTCAACGGCCATAGAGGAAGATATTACCAGAAAGGAACGTAACTGTTGAAAATCAGAAGGTGCCCGTAAACTATTGGCCATATCTGTATTTTCACAAAGGTGGGTGTTAGTTATTTTCTTTGCTTTCTTGCTACTCAGCATTTTATTCAATTTTCAGTTCCTCGTGGAAAAGAATATTCCTGTGGCTGATGGTTTCGGAAATACATTACGAGCTATGGTGCCAGATTCAGAAATTGCTAAAAAGTATGGATGTGGCAGAAAAAAAAGCAAAACCGAAATAATCAAAACTTTGGCAAAGGAAGAGGTGTCCTTAACAACGGAATATATGGAAGAATTTGGCTTTAGGTAAATGTTTATTTGTTATAAATATTTGTCATACTAACATATTCATTTTTCTAATTCAGTTTGGCAACGGATGGTAGAGATTATGATAACGAGCAACTATATTCCGTTGTAATACGAATCTACTCACAATCAAGGCAAAATATCGACGCAATGGGTGGCACTATGCGAACCTGAATCATCAGAAGTCAAGGAAATATCGGTCGCCATCAATGCAAAATTTGAATCTCTGGGTATATCTCGGAATCGCTGTGTTTCCTTCACCTATGATAATGCTAATGCAATGACTGGTAAAGAAGGTGGTGTCATTTCATGTTTACGGGAACATAAAAAAAGATATTTTATTATCGCCGTGCGTATGCCACCCGCTCAATTTGATGATGAAAAGGGCATGTTCTGAGTTGCCCATCAGTATTGATGGTATTCTTGTAGACATCTTTTATTATTTTCACCATAGCAGCAAGCGCCGAAAAAGTTTTGATGAATTTCAGTTATTATTCAATGACGAGGTCCTGAAACATTGTGCAACGCGGTGGATTTCTCTAAAGACTTGTTAACAGCGAATCGTAGATCTTTGGCAACCTCTCCGTCATTTGATGTCCTCGGAACTACGTGAGTTAGAGGCAAAATTGGAGAAGCAGAAGAAAAAGACAGGCCCTGATGATGAAAAACAGTATTCCTCTTGCGGATCGAATCATTCCATCCATGTTCTCTAAACAGCAGGACGAAAAAGAAGAATTGTACACGTGTGCACATAAACATCATCTTCGCATAAATATTTTTCTAACTTCAAAGCTTTCTGCTGCCTACTGCTCATTTTTGCTCTGGTTTGTTCCAACAATTGACAAATTGAATTTGACACTGCAGAAAGACCAGCCACTGACCCACGCTTTGTCGCGCTTGTTCAACAGTTTGCTTCGAGATCTATTATCGCGATTTGTGCAGCCATCATTCGTGGCTGATGTTGCAGACTTAGAAAGTGTTGACTATAAGGATACAAAGAAACAGGTAATTATTCTCATTACAGCTATGAATATTGTTACCTACTATATCTTTTTTCACCTTTCAGCTGAAAAATGCAGATCTCTGTCTCGGTAACCAAACAGCTACAAGTCTGTCAAAATTGAAATCAAGAGTGCAGATGGAAGTCCGTGAGAGCATCAAGGCCTTTTACGTGACGGCAGCTACTTATATGATGAAGTTTCCACTCCGTAGTGATATGATATTGAATGCCCAAGTCGAAGATTTGAAATTACGAACTACAGTGTCGTGGTCAAGTGTCGAGTACTTCGCTGATAAATTGCCCAAAAGTTCTTCTAGAGATGTCCTACACAAGTCATTCATGAAATACCAGACATCTCTTATTCCACCAGGAGTACTCAGTGAGTAAGCTCAGATTGACGAAGTGGGGCATCGATTGCGAATGTTAAATGATGTGGATGGTTCCTTTCCATACAAGGAGTTAGCTCCTCTCATGCTGGCAATCCTCACAATTCCACAGTAATGCCGATAGTGAAAGACTTTTAAGTGTGGTCAGGAAAAACAGAATTGAAACTCGCTCTTCAATGTCAATTCCAATTTTGGAGTCATTACTAATCAACAAGTTTGGTGGTAGTTTCACCAAACTCACTTTCAATGACTTTCAAGTGACATTTTGAGGAAGTGTAAAAGTGCCACTTATAAATCATAACAAAAATAGTCTCAAATATTCGTATTTCAATGTATTTATGCTCAATAAAATATTCAAATAATGTAGATTTTTTTGAAATATATGTGGGTTAGTTTTCATGCCTGATGATAGTAACCATGTCCCGATTTTGCAAATGTGAATGTTGGCAGGTCTGTATAAGGCTTTTGTCCAGTTTCGCCTTGAAACAAACGATCAAGAATAGTGCATATTGTGTGCGCTTCAATGAAGTAAGTTATCAAAGAGCTTTCGATTACTCCAAGATAGGAGCTTGGATGATCTATTTTATTCACAAATACTTACACTGTAGGTCTGATAATTGTTGATCGTTTCAATATTTTTGAGAATTTTATAATGTACATTAATCTTATTTGCTTTTAGAATGCGCATCAAGAAATTGCCAATCATCCTTGCTCTGCATCTAAAACGATTCAAATATATCGAACAATTAAATCGATACACGAAGTTATCCTATCGAGTCGTTTTCCCCCTTGAACTACGTCTATTCAATGTGGTGAGTTCCTGATTTCCACATATTTGCTTGTGTGCTAAACTTGTATCACTATAAAGCTATTCACATCTGTTCGCATTTTTCAACTGAGAAACCAACACAATGTTTAATTATATAGGCTACTCACTTTTTATTAAATACTTAAAGTGCAAAACGACGTAAAATGCTCAAATTTTTTTCTGTTTGAATGCGGACCCGTGAATCGGTAAACGTGAACCGTGAATCGAATCGGGTCGTGATTCGTGAATCGAATCTCAGAGGCATAGGCATACCTAAGCTTGTTTTTGTGCGCGATCTGCATAGCTAGAGCCATTAAGAAAATATGCCTGACAAAAAATAGGACAATAATCATGTAATCCACATGCGCATTGAAAGATACATCGGTACTCATTTATATAGATAACTGACAACCCCGGTATAGTATTTTCAAAACTCCGACAATACCAGACAGGAATGACATTAATATTACATATGAATCTTCTAGAAAAAATCATAGATTGTTTTAGATTCAGTTTTTACTGTGAAAACATGATAATTAAAGATTTGTTTAAAAAATTTAGCCATGCTATTAACTTAAAAGTGTGTCTTCAGAAATAGCTGTTGAAAACAACGATTGTAAAATTCCTGAAACTGCTTGATTAAATTTTTGAAATGTCTTATTTGTCCACTCATTCGTATTGTAAATTTTTAAAGTAGTATAATACTTTTTGCAATATTTTAGAAATAACACTTGCGTCTTCAGATTTTAATGATTTGACATAGGAATTTTCTCACTTGTTGATATTATGCGCACCGAAATAATGATTATATCAAATTATATTTCTGACTTGTAATTTCTGTGAAATGCGAAATATATCAGCTCCGGACTTAGATGAAGCACCCACGATTGCTCGTAATTTGGATAAGCCAATAGGACTGCGATATCATATAGGAAATGTACTTCTCAGACATCGATGGTTGCTGTGGATAGTATATGTACAGTTAACCAGGCAGCAAAATTTGCCCGTGTGACAAACATTCGTCGTGCTGTTGTCTAGCCCAGGGCTGTGGAGCCGATGCGTTATCTCATCGGCTCCGGCTCCGACTTCAAATTCAGGTTCTATCTATGCTGGTTATCCAGGATCCGTTGAACGGGGTTTTTGGATAACGGTGTGGCCTTTAGAGGCTTGCTACAATCATCAAATTAGTTTCCATTAACAAGCAATGACTTAAGTTAATAATAAAAATGATAATAGCCTAATATAATGATAAATAACATACTTGTCATATATTTTTGCATGAATTGACTATCTCTGAAAGATAAAATAAAGTTATAGCCTGGATTGGTTAAATTAGATAAAGATCTCCCGCACTGGCTAAATATAAATTGGCCTAGCCTACAACCAGTCTACTACGAGGCTATATTAAATTTGACCACATGAGTGATGATGATATACCTAATTAGCCGTCACAGGGGCCGAATAGTAGTATAAGCTTTTTAACAAAGCTTGAACATGAAACTGGATAGCGTATGCCTCTAAATAGCTTATAGGGCCTGTATCTACTTGAACATGGAAAGGGTATAGGCTATATAGCCAAATATACCGTATCAATAAAGATATCAATTGCTTTATTGAATATTAAAGTGTATATAGGCTAGCTTAGGTTGCTATTGCTATTTGTTATTGCCTTAATCCAATAGTCTGTTGGTCCATGAATAATATGATCGGTGGGTAGCCCACGACTCATCATCTGTAGAAATTGTAAATTAGATAGTCTCATTGCAGTGTTGGCTAGAAATGTACAATTGAAAATTAAAAATATCTAATTTAGGACGTTTTGTAATTCTATGCAGCATAGTTAATAAGTTAAGGTTTAACTTACATTATGTTAATTTCGTATTTTTCATTATGGCGTAAATTTGCACTAAATAATTCATCATATGATTCATGTATATTATTATATTCAATTTATGTATAACATATTACCACTATTCCTCTGATGATGGTTAGGCTGATGAAATAAAAACAAGAAACATAGAATACGAATAAACTATTTATGATCAAAATTCAAAATCTTAAAATCTAAATCTTGCTTATAGGGCTCATACATGTATGTCATTCAACAGTACTACTATTCATTGGTTCTAATGAACAACAGTGCATCGATGAGATCTAGCTTCATGCAGCTCCTGTTTGATGGCTGCAAAAGTTTAAGGGAACTAAAAAGTCTTTCGACGGACACCTGTGACATCGGCATTGCAGATACAATTTTTCTAGCCTGTACCAATTCATCGCATAATTCATATTGCTTGTCTTTGCTGTCCAATAACTTCCAGAGGTCTCCTTTTCGTCGACCACTGTTTCTTAATGCTTCAATATTTTTCTCCAAGGTGCTCGCGATGGTTTGATTTTCCTTATCAGATGAATTGCTTGAGTTCTGCATTCTTGGCAATTTGTCGAGTTCTTTCTCATATTCGTCAGCTACAGGATCATCGGTACCATCAGAAATCTCTTCGTCATGTGCAGTTTCCGTTTCCGTCATGTCGGCATTTGTGGAATGCAATTTCATTGCCACTTCAAGGTATGAATTCCTGTTATTTCTTGGGCTGTACCTGGGATCACAGAATACTGCTGCCAGGAAAAGTTCGTTTGAAAAAAGTAACGATTCTCTCTGTTGAAGTGACTGAAGGATGTCTTTCGCGATCTTTTTCTAACCTAAGCTTTAATAATTGAAACTGTTTGAAGAAGTCTCCTGGAGAAATCTGGGCAGATTGGGGTCTCAAAGTAACTTCAAAGGGAAACTTCAATATTTTTTTCATTTGCGCAACTTCAGCCCAAATTGCCGCGCTCAGTTTCCGATCATTGTTGATTTCTCCAATTTCTTGAATCGTTTCTTTTATCTCAAGAAGACGATGTAGCATCATGTATGTTGATCCCCATCTAGTTTCATTGTCCAGTATCGCCATCTTGCATCCTCTTTTTTTCAGAAGGGCTTGTAGATTGGGTGTCCGAAGCTTTCGAACAACAAATCGCAATTTGGCAAGGCGATTTTGGTAGTTTTGTTTCTTCAAGCCATCCCTAATGGCGAGTTGTAATGTATGAATACCACATCTCATATGTTGGATATTGATACTTTCAATGCCATTTTCAATATCACGTGAATCATCATCTGTAGGATCAGTTTCCTCTTCGATCTCCTCGATCTCAAATTCGTCTGAATGGTCATTGATTAAGTTTTCATTGAGAATTTTCACGCCCTTCGTCATATTACAGTCCGTTTCATAAAAAGTGGATCATCCTAAAATTTGACTAAATAAAACATAAGTATGATACAGAAAGCATTTTTCATGTTATTTCATGTCCCTAATATGTTTAAATGTCCTTATATAATCTGATAAGCTATGATACAGTAACGGTTCTTAAGAAGCTAATATTTTGTGGCCCTACCCTTATTGTCAATGACATTACCAATTCGTCTAGGCATTGATTCGATGATATCGTTGATTTTTGACTGATCTAACTTTCTCCACTCTCTTTTTAACAGTGACGTAAGTTGTGATACGCCATCTGTAGGTAGCAGTGAACGACGAACGTTACGTTTTAGAATACTCCATATACATTTTCTATGGGATTCAGATCAGGAGAACGAGCTGGCCAAGATAATGTCCTAAGCCCTAATTGAGACTTGCATAAGTTGACTCTACTACTCCTGTGACACGTAGCATTATCATCCATAAATAACCAAGTCGATGGATCAACAAGTTGATCTGTCATTTGGCCAATGTTCATTCGTAAAACAGTCACATAGCGTTCAGAATTCATGGTTCCTTGCTGTATGTGAAGTTCAGAGCGGCCACTGGTCCAAATGCCAGCCCAAATCAGTAGAGTCGCACCACCTTGTACCCGGGGACGATGTAAATGTCTCGGAGTTCCCTGATCAGATTTTATCCATAATCTCAATCGACCGTCACTATCCTTCAGACGGATTGATGCCTCATCAGACCAGACAATCCGATCCCATTGATTTCGCCAGTGACAATGACTCATTGCCCATCTGAGACGTCTTTTTGTATGCTGATCTGATAATTCGATCTGAGAGGGCCTCTTACAGCTCTTGAAATTCGACTCAATAAGTCTTATACGAATAGTGGACTTAGAAATAGACGAGACTAGTGCAGCCATCTCAGTTAACGAGAGACTTGGATCAACTTTAACAAATCTCAAAATTAGGCGGTCTCTACGTTTGGATGTTTTGCGTGTACGGCCAGAGCCCTCTTTACGACAGAGTCGAAAATCATCATTATGCCATCGATGAACATTTGTGTAAGGGACATTTAGTCGCTTGCTTGTAGCTCGCAAAGAAAACCCTAGTTCTAGCAAGGTTGACACTTTGCCTTTTGTGAATGCGATCTCGTTATTGTTCATTTGTGCTTTGTATTGTTTTCAACCGGTAAGAGATAGATTTCTAGCTGAAAGCAATCAGGAGTGCTGCCAACACCACCGCAACGAAGTCAGGAAGCTATGGAACATGAAGTCCAGTTAATCACATGTAGCAGTTACATTATTGTTGATGAATAATGGTGCTATACTGGCTCTGATTGACCGATTTTCTTTATTTTTGTTTTGCTTGATAGCTTTTGGTTTGTAGAACAATATATTACATAACAAAGGAAACAAATGTAATTTTATAAGAGTGAGGTATGATTTTGTGTAACATTGATAAATGAAGATCAAATTATCTACTACTTTTTTATCTATAGCAGAAAACAACTCAATATTCATGCTTGAAATTTCCAACAATGATATTAGTAAGCACAACTGACATATCTTCCAAATTTCAGAGAAATTCGTTCAAGTTAGGCGGAGTTAGACAAAATTGAAGTTAAGGCGATGTTTAAGGGTGATCCATTTTTTATGAAACAATCTGTAGAAGCGTTATCTACAACAACTGCTAAAACCTGACTCTTTTTGATGCCGAACTTCGATATTATTTCTTCATTCATATTAGCCACATCTTTCCCCTGATGTTTACCACCACTGTCGAGTATTCCTAAAGTTTTCACAACAATTGGGGTTGGACTGTTCTGTTCACTATAGAACTGGACATTTTCTGCAAAGAAATTTCTATGTAAGCAAGTGGCAGCATCTGCTTTAACGAAAAGCAGTTTTCCCGATAGCATTGATTTCAATTCGTTTTGTTTCGTTTCTGCTTCGTCAAGAATATACTTGCGGATGACCCCCCGATCTATACTAAGACCAAGTTTTCTAGCCATTTCACTACATAGCATTCGAAATCCATCGCCTTCAAATGCGTGTAATGGAGTTCCTGACGCAGCCATTTTAACAATTCCATTCTTAAATTGATCTGCGGTCATTTCAATTTTGACTGAAGTTTGTTTGATATTGAAAAATGAAGAAATAGGCTGTTCTGCAATGAGTCCTGATGCAGAATTTTGTTTCAAAACTTTTGCTGGCTTCGTTGAATATGACTTGAGAGCATCATGTTCCTGAACTAACTTTGACTCCTCCAGGTGTGATATTTCCAGATGTCGTTTCAAATTAAAGCAGATGCTGGATCCAACCTGAAAAAGAAACAATACATTTAACAAAGTGTCTTAATTTTTCAAACTTGCAATTCTCTTGTCTACCTACATGTATAATTGTGCTAACCAGTATCTGACTATCATGAAATGCATATTTTAACGCGCATAAACATTTGCACTTTGCAGTATGAATGAGTGCCACACTGTAAAATGTAATTCGTGAGTACTGTGTATATTTTACTAAGTTCAGTTAATTTAGGTTTAATTTTCATGTTGAAAACTTCATACTTATCGTGGATATCTATCTTACTGGGCCGTACGTTGTCATTATAGATAGATATATATAGACCCACCGGAAAAACGTCAGATGGGTGACCCGTGACCCGCAGACCCGTTTCCATCTTTGTACATAGTCATAGCTCCGATACATCTTTGGTTGTCGAATAATTTGAATTAGTCGGCCATAATGTAAATGGGCAGATCATAGGGTGAAATAGCTATGGGATATTCAAAGTAACTAAAAGACAAAGTTATCATAGCTATGTATTCATCATTGCAAGCAAAGTCAATTACCATTTTAACATAGCATTACACGCACACTTTTTGCCTACAATGCTACCCAGTTTGCAAATTTCCTTGTCATTCGAGTTCAATTATGCACAATGGTATCAACGTAGATTTTTTCGGGCAACAATGTATAAATATCATAGTGATATTTGAGGAAAACGATCTATGAACCTGAGGCCGCATTTGTCATAGCTATCTATGATATCATGTTATCTCTTTATGAGAATGTACCGATGCTATGCTTTTCTTTTTCCCCCTTATCTATTTTTCCTGCCGGAAAATGAGTATCAAAAGAAGTGTTTCTAAATTTCCCCCTTCGGAAGAAGAGAGGCATCTCAAAGACAAGTCAGGATAGTGCTTCTTCAGTTTCAGTCAGTCTTGGTAGAGGTGTAAGTGCAAAGGAAATAAAGTCTCCTAGAAGCCATCGACCTCGATATCTCAGTAGTTGCATCTTCAGTTTGCATTTTAGTAATGTTCTCAGAAATGCGTCTCAGTAGTTGGAGGAAAATGAAAAACTACGAGCATAGTTTAATTTTCCGGCCGGAGAAAGAGATGGGGGGAAAACGTATAGTGTAACACCGGTACAAGAAGAGACATGATACCATCTTATCTCGATGAGTTTATGAGGAGAGAAGTCAACGCGGAAGAACAGGCCAGGCGACTGTTGAAAACATTCTGAGGGATAGCCTATATCTATTATATTCCGTGTCAAGATGTGTCCAATATATGATTTTGTGGATTTGTAAGCGTTTTTGACTTCATTATAGATGGGACCCTTGAAGTTGGATAGCACCAAATAGCGCATGCAACATTTGACAACATGTAGCTAGTTGATATATTAATAATTAATTGAACTAAATGCAATTAACTGATTAGTAAATTTGGCAATAAAAAGTATATGTTATCGTTGCAATTGATTTCATCCCTTCCAATCAATGATTGCCAATTCTTGGGTAATACATGTATTTTCAATAGTTAGAAGCTCAAAAAGGAGAACATTACATACCTTTCTATCGATGAATGTTACACCACAAGTCGTTTGTTCCGCATTCTTTATTAAACATTCGGAGATTTCACCTTCGTCTTTCTTTTCAACGGAAAAGTATTCGTAGACTTTCGATAACTTTCTTTTGATCGACATCGTAAGCCGTAAGCAGAGGCGTCGCTAAGGAAACATCATTGGGGGGGTGTTTGCTAAATTTTACCTGGTTTACAACCAAGAACCAAAATTTACCTGATTATTGCACACACGCATACTCACACACATTCCAACATGTTTCATGTTTATATCCTACAGAAGAGGTACCTAGTCACCTAATCGGTCGGAAATGACGCCTATAAATGAAAAATAATTTGATTTGTGGTTCATGCGAATATTATTCATATTGAGACTGAATAAAAACGACAATTAATTTTTTTCAACTATGTAATACAAAGTTCACTATTGAAATTGTAAGAAGTCACTCAGTTTTTTTTCTCTTCGATTCTTGAGTATTGACCATTTTCTAGACAACTTCAGTAAGTCTATTTGCCGATGACGTTAAGTTAATTTGTGCGCAATTGGATCCCGTAGTCTCGACTGTTAAGGAATTTTTCGATGGTGTTTGCATCGAGAAAGCTAACACGCTGTTAACAATATAAGCTTCTACGCACAGAGAAGACGGTGTGCCTTATTCATACCGTGCGCTTTCCGCGGGAGGCATGGCATGCGAAAAGAAATTTGTGTCTCAACCGATGTGACCTCCCTATTTCGCCTTTATATGATGAATTGTAATTGTCATTCCTTCTCTTTTTTCTTTTACGTGTATATACCATGTATTGCCTACAGTATAATTATTATTGTTACTGTACCAATTAGATTTTTTCCTATTCACTGAATACTCTGTCGCGGAGACGTGAAATACCAGGTTGGTGTCTGGCGCGAGTTATCTCACTGTCAGTATTAGTACTGGTAGCTCGCGATTTCTATGTAGCGTGAAATAGACCTGTGATCTTCATCATCCGCTTTGCTGTGATGTGTGTCATTTTTCATGACTAGAATTCTGTTCAGTGGTCGCGATTATCGGTATGTATTCGCCTCATGTGCTATGCCCCTAATGCAATTAGGCGGTCGATTATAATTGAGTAAAATACGCTTAGATATCCATATTCAACATGTATATTTTGAACTGCAATATCTTTCTCAGGTAATCTACTGCAGTAGATTACCTGGGAGTAGATTACCTGTAATGTGTTATAACACACTTTAACGATTGAAACAGTACTATGATTGAAAACTAAGTTCTGACTCACCGAAGCGAAAAGAATTAGCTCTTAACACTAGAAAGACCGTTGGGTCAATTGACCCAGAAATGATAATATTTGAATCCGTACACCTCTAAAAATTTGCAGTAGTTGACTTATCTCCCTCGACTTTTCCTAAAACTGTAATGTGTTGAATATAAGCATAAAATAAATTTCACGGATTTGTTAGTTTCGATTTCTATTACCAATTATGCATGAAAGACCGTTGGGTCAATTGACCCACTTCATTCCTACACTCTAACGAAGCCATGCCTGGGCGTTCATTCACTGGTCGTGCATGCGCTTTTTGTTACAGTCAATGAACAATGCGCCTACACTCTAACGAAGCCACGCCTGGGCGTTCATTCACTGGTCGTGCACGCGCTTTTTGTTACAGTCAATGAACAATGCGCCTACACTCTAACGAAGCCACGCCTGGGCGTTCATTCACTGGTCGTGCACGCGCTTTTTGTTACAGTCAATGAACAATGCGCCTACACTCTAACGAAGCCACGCCTGGGCGTTCATTCACTGGTCGTGCACGCGCTTTTTGTTACAGTCAATGAACAATGGGTCAGCACTCCATACTTTCTTGCTCTATGATATTGAAGGTGACATTATTGATTGGCTATTTTCGTGAACGGAGTGTGGAGTAGCGTTCACTGCTATCGGAGGAAGTGTCAATGTTCATTTTCTGTCAGGATGGCTGCACGATCACGGCGCACGGCAGCTGAAATCGCGCAACTGCTTATAGCTAATGTGGATTCCGACGAGAGTGGAAGTGACGATGAAACTGAAAATGAACTTGCCTACGATCCATCTCCTGCAGTGAGCGATGAAGAGGAAAGTACTGACGAAAGTGAAGACCCTATTGAAAGAGAAAGCGTCAGAAGAAGTGCTGAAGCGAGAGAAATGCAGTTTACATCCTCTGATGGAACTCATTGGACTCGGGTGGATATTGGAAGCGTCACTGACAGAGGAAGAGCACCGGCACGAAACATTATACGACAAAGACCTGGTGCAACTCGTTTCATTTTGAACAGAGTTGATAACGAAGAAGATATTTTTATCGAACTTCTTGGTCATGACAGCATTCTTCGAATCCTTGACTTCACTAGAGCTGAAGCAAACCGACAAGGAAATCATGAGTTTGAAATTTCTGAAAACGATTTGTTCGCCTTCTTCGGACTGTGCATAATTAGAGGCGTTCTACAAGGGAAGAACGAGCCGCTATCATCATTCTGGAGTCAAGAATTTGGAATAAATGTGTTCAAGGAGACAATGAGCAGAAATCGATTCAAGGACATAAAACGCTATATACGCTTTGATGATAAAACAACCAGGTCAGAAAGAAGAGAAGCCAACAAGTTTGCAGCAATTCAAGAGCTATGGGAATCAGCAATGAAAAGGTGCGGTGATGCTTTTTTTCCTGGACAACACACAACTGTCGATGAACAGCTATTCCCCTGCAAGTGTCGGTGCCCTTTCTTGCAATATATTAGCGCAAAACCCGATAAGTTTGGAATCAAATTTTGGTTCATTTGCGATGTTGATAGCAAGTATGTTTTGAACGCGGTTCCTTACACAGGGAAGGATGAACAACGTGATCCACGCGTTTCTGTTCCTGAATCAGTTGTCATGAACTTGACCAAGGCTTACACCAACAGTGGCATTTCAGTGACGACTGATAACTTTTTCACCTCCAGCTCCTTGGCCAAAAATCTTTCTCAGAGGAACATAACTCTGTTGGGAACGATTCGACAAAATAGACGTGAAATTCCAAGGGAAGTTGCACAGTGCCTTGCTTCAAAGCATATTCCGGTTCACTCATCTGCATTCTTCAAGTCTGAAAACCAAATGCTTGCGGCTTACAAAGTCAAAACAACCAAAACTGTGCTGGTTTTATCAACTGAGCACAGATCCGCGAAAGTCGATGAGAACCATCCAAAGAAAAAACCGGAAATTATCACGAAATACAACAACACGAAATACGGCGTTGACATTTCCGACCAAATGTTGAGGTTGTATTCTACAAAGTGCGCATCAAGGCGATGGCCGCTTGCGGTTTTCTTCAACCTTTTGGACATCTTATGCCTCAATTCGTGGATCTTGGCGAAGGAAATGAACATGAGAAGTGCAAGAACACGCAGAGAATTTTTGTTACACATCGGAAAGTTGTTCTGCAGCAAGGCACCGTCCCGAAAGCGTCCACCTCATTTCAATATTTCTACACTTCGTTCTCAAGCCCTGCAGAGCGGATCATCTGAAGAACGGACGAGATGTCAAACGTGCAAGTCCAATAAGACAAAGGTAACATGCTGCTCCTGTCACAAGTTTGTTTGTGGCAAGTGTTCCTCTCCCCTGTGCAATTCGTGCAGTTCCTCTTAGACAGTCAGATGAGAGAGAATTCTTATCTCAACACTTTCAGCTTTTGTTATTACATATTTCAATAAAAATTGTTCACCGACATTATGTATTTTTTTTTGTTGTGGGTCAATTGACCCAACGGTCCTTAATGGTTAAAAAATTTTTGGTCTTTCTAGTGTTAAATGCTCCATGAGAGCTAGAAGATGTGCCAGATTCAAAAAATTGAAGATGGAATTGTCTTAGACTTCTAAACCACTAATACACTCTTACAGATAACTAATAAATTATTAATAATTACGAGATGAGTCTGAGCTTAGTTTCCAACCCAATACAAATAATAGAGTAACACATCATAAAGTGCAATTGTTAAAAGTACATCCATAAAAATTGATGTGGTCGCGATTATCGGTATGTCACTTTATGCATGAAGGCCCTGACGATGGACAGCGGTGCTATCTGAAATATCGGTCAAATTTATTTATTTATGAATTTTTACAATAAAATCATCGTCGAAAAACTTCTCTTCTCAAGAATCTTGAATGAAAAAGTTACAGTTTCTGCTGATGCTTCGTGACATCAGTAACTAAATGGCATAAAGTTTCAAATGATTTTATGTATTAATTATTGCTTTAATAGCAAAAACCTTCACAGGTTTTGTGAAGCCAAAAGGTTAAATGCTATAAATCGGATAAGTTATAAATGACTTGTAATTAATTGTTATCGAGACGCGCTTTATAAAGATGTAGGAGTAGAATTAATAAAACACGATTATTTCATCACAAATTGGTCTAAACGCCTAAAACGAGACTGCGTTATGTCATACATGTAGCTATGACATGGATTCGTAGTCGAGGCGCGTTTTGTTAATAAGACTACTGTGCAGCGTATAAATGGCATGGAATTGTTATCGAGAAGCTCTCAGTAAAGATATAAGACTGCAATTCATCATTTCATCACAAATTGGTCTTTGGGTCCATGGCCTAAAGCGAGACTGTTTGACATACCGGGTATGGTTTTGTCATCAATGCGCACTTTATGAATAGACTGACTATAATAAATGCCATAGAGCTGTTATAGAGACACGCATGTGAGAGTTCAAATAAGAAAACACATGATTTACCCACTTCTGTAACGTGGACCTAAAGAGAGACTTTTGCGAGTCCACGTCATATGACATTGATTCGTCGTCGAGGTGCGTTTTTTAAACATATTATAAATGACATGGAATTGGTATCGAGACGCGTTCCTGTAAAGACATGGGAGTACAATTAATAAAAAATGACATGCACTTACTTCCATTTAGCGTTTTGTAAGAAAAAAACAATTACTTCGTTTACAGTGTGCAAAACATATTTCATTAAGAAAATTCACATGTAATATTAGAGGAATGCATAGCAATGATATCTAGTAACATCTAATTAATTACTTATCCACTTACTAAAACATGGACGTGCTGTCAAAAAGATAAATAACATGGAGTTACTGTCCCTGCGCCTATATATGTGCGCGTGTGACTGACGCGGTATGAGGAAGGTTCGATGAAATCCACCGTAACGATGACGTTATCTCCTCAAGGGACAACGCAATAGCCAGAGCTTATATCAATCAACGGTTAAATATACACTACCCAGCTAGGCAGAATGAGTTGCAGGCGTTTCAGCGTTAGGTGATTTAGTGCCAATATTCACGGGCCACATTATAGGTAGTGATGAAAATTTTCCGGAAAATTTTGAATCAAAATTTTCCGTGGAAAATTATGGAAAATTTTGGAAAATTTTGATTTTTTTGATAGGCCCTATAATTTGAGCGCTTCCACTGCCGATGCAGCTGCGTACCAATGAATTGGGCCTAAAACTCTTGATTTCATCATTATTTCGATTAAAGCGATCGTAGCAATACGATTTCTGTCCGCGGATTTTTGAACATTCCTTTGTCACCAAAGGCTTGTGCTATAGCATTTTTAATTATCACACAGACACCGCTTGGGATAACGTGAATCTTGCTTTACAGTGTAGGGGTATAATTTCATGCAATGAGAAAGATCTGGAGCAAAAATAGTATACTTCATCTTGGAGTTTGCTAGCTTGAAAGTTAAGCTTTTTTATGCAGCGTTGATCATAGTGATACAGATTCTCCATGTGTTGATGAACATGTGAAGTATAAGCACACAGTCCACGCAGTATTCATGAGCGACCATATTGGAAGATATGAAGACTATAAACTCGTGAGATATTTGGAAACTAAAGATATCTGTGATGAGTAAAGAATATTATAGCCTATATAATAGCTTATATAATAGCTTCAAACTTCTGGCGCGATGTCCGATATCTTCGTTGAGGATACATATCCTCCATTTATAGTTCAGATGGTCCGATAGTTCCAAATCGATTTCAGATCTGCCCAAATGAATTTCAGATATGATCCAGATGAATTGGAGATTCTCCAGTTGAATTCAAGATCTTTTCAAAGTTGAGCTTGTGACAGATATCTGAAATTCAGCTAGAGAAATCTGAAATCCATCTAATGTCTGAACTTCAGTTGGAAAGATCTGAAATAGACATGGAAAAGGTGCATTTGGTACCAAAAGTTAACATACAGGGATGATAGAGAAGTTCTCGGACTTTGAATATTACATAGTCTTTTCAAACGACCATAATAAGTCTCCAAAACAAAGGAAAAAACGTCAATCACCAAAAAATAAATTTCAAAATTTTCCAATGGAAAATTTTCCATTTGCATCACTAATTATAGGTAAGGCACTGGAATTACATTTCAATTCCACTTAGATATTTTAAATTTAGCAGAGCTAACTCACATCGCTTTATGTTCCAATTTTTAAGAAAATCCGAGGCGACTGTTCCTCCTGCTCGCATATACAGTCATCCCCGGTGCAGGTCGTTTTCAGCGCGCTATGTTTGACCGCTTTCGCGTGACAAATCAATATCATCAACGGCAACTAACTATATACTTTCTGGTGTCTAGAAAGGGTGAGAATTTCCCGACATTACGATGTGTTTTTGTGACAAGACGTGTTTTTGTGGCTAAGAACAACATCAGTGAATATTGGAGCTGAATCGCCGGCAAACCGGCGGTTTGCCTGAAATTTCTCATTTTACCTGAATCTTTTTGTTAATTTCATATTGGGGGGTGTTACGGTCCCCCACACCCCCCCGGTCGCGACGCCTCTGGCCGTAAGGTATGGATAAAAAGGATAAAAATATAGCACACCGCACACTGGCTTATACTGTTAAGTGCAGAAGACCGCGACGTCACGATGAGGACAGAAATCCAAAAGAATCCGATGGTGATGAGTCATCGTCCATGACACACTCGCATTATTCTTGGAAATTCTGGTCACGGCCATTGGATTGTCAATGGCGAATCATTGCTCGAATGCAGTCCGTCTTCATTCTCCAAGGCTGATGAAACTGAACTCGGAGCATCACACAGCATGTTGCAGGGTGCAATGCATAATAAAAATTTGACTGCGAGCACCGAGCAGAAATCCCATCTACTTTGCTAGTTTTCGAATGCGCGTGCGGTTTAATGTCATAGACAATAGAAAAGGGAGGTCAAAAGGCGCCTTTATTGAGAGCGTCTCAGTCTTTTTTTATTGTTTACATATAAGTCAACGTGATATCAGCATAAAGTGTTGACAGACGATTGCGATCATTTCAAGGAATAACAGGCTTCCGATGTCCGAAGTGCGCGGATGTTCCCAACTCGCCTGAGGATGATTCACTTAATGTGAATGGGATCGTCCTACAAGAGGTCCAAGATTTTTGTTACCTCGGAGATGTCGTGGACTCAGAGGCAAGCGCAGAAGGAGCGGTTCGGACTCGCATCGCGGCCTCATGGACGAAATGGAGAGAATTGGCCAGTCTTCTTACCAACAAAGGCATCCCATTGAAGTGTAGAGCCCATGTGTATGAGATGTGTGTAAGATCAGTTCTCATCTACGGCGCAGAAACGTGGCCCCTCAGCCTAAGGCTGGTTGAACTTCTGAGAAGTACTGACAGACGAATGCTGACGTATATGGCAAAGGTCAGGTTGAAAGACAAAGTTACAAGCGAAGAAGTAGCGAGACGCTGTGGTTTGCCCGAACTTCCAGTCCGCCTGCGGCAAAGACGTCTGCGCTGGTTTGGCCACGTAAGAAGAGCCAATGGTGACGTCATCAATGAAGTCTACAACTTGTCAGTCGATGGTTGCCGTCCACCTGGTAGACCTAAGAAGACTCGGCAAGCCTGTATCCATGAAGATCTGGAGTCTCTGGAGGTGTCGGAAGACATTGCTCTAGATCGTTCGAGATGGAAACGGTTCATCGCATCTACGTCCAGCCCCGGAACCGGGAAGAAGAGACGCAAAACGAGGAAGAAGTAAGAAGTAAAGACGGAAAAAATACTAATGAAAATTCTTGAAATCCAAAGGTCTATGACATTTGGGGAAATATTATTACACAATACGGCTCTTGTCCAGTCCTCCCACCCCCCATTTTTTCTCTGGTCAAAAGATGCAGCATCACCGGTTTAAGTGAACCATTCCGTGCTGTTGTAAAAATCTACGTGGTTGATTGCGATGTCATAGTCGCAAACTTCGTCAGCAAGTCAACATTGTAATTTGCCTTCGGGTTTTTTCGCATTGAAATATACCCTTTGAATTTTGAAGTCAAAGGAAGTTGATTGTGAATGAGATACTTTTAGAATAATAAGGCGCTACTAGAAGTGGCTGGGTCGCTTATTGCTATAGCCATGCGAGGACCTGTAGTCAGGTCATTCGTGTGAGTGTGAAGAGTTATCCCTCCAATCAAAATTGATCAAATTGAATAATCGATTGTTTTGAAAAATGTAGGTGGGACTGCATAAGAACCTACAATACAATCTAAGGAAATTGGCATTGTCACAGATGCCAGTAGCCATACCGATAGATGGTAACCTACATAGTGACCGTATTAGATTTAAGACATTGCGCAAGAAATGTAGCTATATTATCTATATGTAGCTATATTATGACTGGCGACTTGTCTCTAGGAATCTACAATCATCAAGTTAGCATGCATATAACAGGTCTTCAAATTAATGGATTTTGGAGAATACGTTGTCACTAAAAGCTATGGAAATTAGTCTTACGAAACATATGTTACACATGTGTGTAAATATAATACATATACAGTGGACTCTCGATATAAGAATCACATCGGGATACTGTGTTTTGATTCTTATAACGAGAGTTTGTATTGTTATGAGCACCCACGCCTTTTATTAGTAGCAATGATGTTATTTATATCTTTACTAGCAATCAGTATAAATAAATGCTAACGGAGCTATTAAAGAAGATGTTTCCTTGTGGTTCCTATCACCCAAGTTATACGTATATATGCAGAAAACAAGAAGACAATAGAAACATTCTTTTTCAAATTCGTTCAAAAAAGTCTGAAATCTTACTCTGGTGAAGACTCTCACTGGTTTGTTTGATTATTTCTTCCTCTATCCTCTTAAGGGCCGGGATACAGTCATCTCCACCACGCGTCATGAGTCCCAACCTCAGTCGGTCCAACATCATCAGCATTTCTCTTCTGGTAGGGATTTCAACTGCCTCATCGTCACATTCCTCATGTGGATCATCTGACAATGATCCTATTCTGGTATCCAAGACTTCGCCAATTATCATATCCTCGTTGACTTCTGTAGAAGGGATGTTAGCATCCAGATCGACGTAATGATTCCAGTCACTCAACATCATTCCGTCCGGTGGTAGAAGCTCCTGTTCAGCATCAGCTTCAGTCTCACCGTGGTCAGTCGATGTCGAAATAAATCCACCGTTTCTCCAGCAGTTCATGATAGTATCGGTACTCACTGAAGTCCACGAAGCTTTGAGATTGATGATGCCATCAAGAATGTTGATTTTCTTCACTAGAGATCCCGAGTCAACGCTTTCTGCACCATCAATACAACGTAGCAAATTCGATACCATGTTCCGTCGGAAATGGGCTTTGAACGCGCGTATGACACCTTGGTCTAGTGGTTGCAGGATAAAAGATGTATTTGCCGGTAAGAACTCAAGCCATGCAGCCATGCAGTTGTCCACAAAAAGTAGAGCTTTCTCTCGCTTTCTACGAAGTTCTCCATTCCACTCCTCTAACCACTCTGTGAACAGTGCAGCAGTCATCCACGCAGAAGAATTGGCACGATATCGAACGGGAAGTTCTTGGACTCCGCTGAAGCACCGAGGTTTCTTGCTCTTGCCTATAACGAAAGGTTGTCTTTTCTGTCCCGTAAGACTAACACAGAACAAAACTATCAGATGCTCCTTTGACTTCTTTCCACCAGATGTCATGGTTTCGCTTGGATGAACGAATGTACGCTCAGGTAATGCGCGAAAGAGCAAACCCGTCTCGTCAGTGTTCCATATATTATTTGATAATTCTCGTAACCTTCGCGTAATGTAGGCCAGCGATTGAGCAACCATTCGTCTCTACTAGCTTTGTCAGCTGAAGCGGCTTCACCGTGAAGTTTCGAATATTTAAGGTTGTATCGACTCTTGAAATTCGTGAACCATCCATCCGAACAATTGAAATTCTCGATTCCAAACCGATCCGCAAATTCACGAGCTTTTGCCTTGATTATAGGTCCCGAGATAGGTGTTCCGGTGATACGAACTTCATAAATCCATTTGTCCAAAGCTATTTCGACTTCTTCAAACTTAGCTTTGCGCTTTCTAATAGCACGACATTCGTCCTTTCGATACATCCAACGTGTTTCGTTCTTTGAGTATCTTTGACAGGCACGGTTGATTAATGTCGAAACCTTGAAGTTGTAGATGAGATACGGCCAACCGCTGTCCTGTTTGTGGAAGTCGATCGTAAGCCGCTAACAGTGCTCTTTTGTCTTTCACAGTACGTCCCCTTCGGGTAGCCATCGCGCGCATTAGTAGACTACCGAGCTCATTCGAATTTTCTCATGATGTGTTCTGATGACGCACATTGTTAATTCTAATCGATGGGTCTAGTAGGATAACGCAATTGGTGAGGATTTCAGTGGATTTCATCTCCTCAAGGTTAATCGCGATATCATGGCGCTTTTATCTGACGTCTATTGGCAAATCTAATCGATCAAAAGTAGGATTGTGCCATTGGTGAGTATTTCAGCCAATGAAAGTTGAAGTGTCATTCACTGATTCTTATAGCGAGAGTGAGTCCTCATTTATTCTTATAACGAGTGCAAAATACATTGTATTTCACACTATTGACTACTTGGACATTGATTCTTATAACGAAAGTGACATAATATTTATTCTTATAACGAGTGGAAAACTTATAACGTTGCATAGAAATGTTTCGGGAAAATGGATTTGATTCTTATAACGAGTTTATTCTTATAACGAGTGATTTTTATAACGACAGTTCACTGTAATACAAAAGAAGGCGGTAACTGCAAAGAAAGATATCGTGGAGGACAGATCATTGGTATACTTAAAAGACATATCTTTAGATTTCAAATGATTTAATTTTTTTATGATGCCAATTAATACCTTTCAAAATTCTAGATTTATATCAAAGCTCAAACTATCGGAGCCGGAGCCTTTGTGATAAATCGGCTCCGACCAAAACCATCGGCTCCGGCTCCGGCTCCACAGCCCTGGTCTAGGCAAGCATAATGTTGACGACCTTTCACAGCCACCAGGGAGTAGAATAGTTCCGCGGCTTTGCGTATTTCCTCGGATTTGGTCATGGAAATGGCCATTATCGTATTTCGTGCAAATATATTTTAAAAAATGCAAGTGCAGGGAGGGGGTAGGGTGCCCGAAAATTGTTAGGTGTCACTAGAAAACTCTCTTCTGTTTTTCAAATGTATACTCGCAATTTATGCATTGTATAGCTTGCGTCATGTGAGTATGAATTAGTTAATTCTCACTTTTCCTTAACCATTTAGTTTGCGCCAATCTGTACAATATTGAAATAAAAACAAATGTCATTTTTCATGGCCACGCCACTTCTCGCAGTGAATTTACAAGCGGAATGAAACTACATCAGACATTTGGACAGAATGTGCACATCACTTTGACTCACGAAGGCCCAGAGATATTGACCATGGCAGATTACAACAAAAATGAAACACTTTGCCAATCAAAATGAAGCAGAACCAACCGGGACGGATCAAAAGATAGATAAGTGAAAATAAATGATAGATAAATAAATCACAGTTACTGGAAATCAGAAGAAAAAAAGTAGCAAAAGTACTTTTTACTCTTTCTGTGCACTCAAAGGTGGCTACAACACTTTTATACAGACACTTTCTAAAATTGGCATTTTAAACATTAAACATTTTTCTTCTCCTGATGTCTACTAAGTGTGAAAATTATATATGGTTCATTCCACATCAAAACGTCAAATTTCGGAAGTGAGTGGCGAAGGATCTCAGATTTTCTTGAAATTCACATATTTTCATCATTTGGGTCTATCTAGATGATATCCAACATATTTCGGAAAAATTCAATCGGGAAGGTCACTTGCGTGGCCTTGACATATTCGATTTTTTCTATTTTCAGAGAATTTATGAAAAATCTTGTACATCTTTCACGGCCTACATCACCGATCTCGCAGCGAAGTTGAGGAAAATTCTTCTTGGACGGCTTAAGTGATACCCAACCATAGATGTTTCAAGCAGAATTCATTACTTTTTCGCTGCGAGAAAATTTCTGTGGGCCCTCAAAAAAAAAAGTAAAAATTTTCAGAAACTTTTTGAAAAAATCGATTTTTCAAACATTTCTTAAAAAATGCAAAAGTAATTTTGCGTTTCCTTCTTCTGCAGGCGACTACAAATGCATACAAGTGATCGTACAAAAATATTTAGAATATCACCAGGGATGGGGAAAGTAGTTTTTGAATCTCACATTTTATGTACATTATTCAATTTTTGACATCCTTCACTCTGTCCTGACAATTTCTCGCAGCAGCTGCGCCAATTCTGATAGATCGAGTGTCTTACGCTTCACATAATCTACCTGAAACTGTAATCAGAAGTAACTTTTTCCACCCAGAAGTATGATTCCTTTGAATTTGAAAATGTGGTAAAATTGGATCGTTTCTTGTGCTGCTACTATCAAATGTATAAGTAGTATGTGCTTTGTAATTAGCAGATACTATTCCTTTATTGTTTGAAAATTAGATTTTTTCAAAAAGTTTCTGACATTTTTACTTTTTTTTTGAGGGCCCACAGAAATTTTCTCGCAGCGAAAAAGTAATGAATTCTGCTTGAAACATCTATGGTTAGGTATCACTTAAGCCGTCCAAGAAGAATTTTCCTCAACTTCGCTGCGAGATCGGTGATGTAGGCCGTGAAAGATGTACAAGATTTTTCATAAATTCTCTGAAAATAGAAAAAATCGAATATGTCAAGGCCACGCAAGTGACCTTCCCGATTGAATTTTTCCGAAATATGTTGGATATCATCTAGATAGACCCAAATGATGAAAATATGTGAATTTCAAGAAAATCTGAGATCCTTCGCCACTCACTTCCGAAATTTGACGTTTTGATGTGGAATAACCCATAAATGCATGAAAGAGGCCATCATTTTTTAATCGCCATAACTGATCAGTGTGAAATGTTCGAAGACTTGAAATAAGCGCGAAGCTATTTGGCTACCGCTGCTCTTCGTCCAAAAAAGGACTCAACAGTCGGCTCGAAAGGGCGGAAAATAGTTTATAACATGTATTGGAAGCTTAGGCCTATTGGAAATATGCGTGTTGAAATAAGAAATCAACTCGGCTGAAATGCTCGAGACATTGAACGCTCACTTCGAAGAAACAAGCACCAAGGAAAGTTTTTCCTCGCAAGTGTCTATAATTCACCTTGTCCTCCCCTCACAGTAGTACACCTGTCCATCATGAATTCTAGAAAAATTCATCGACGGCAGATTGTGCCAGATTAATCCATTATTTTTACTTCTCCATCTTTTGATCCGTCCCGGTTGGTTCTGCTTCATTTTGACTGGCAAAGTGTTTCATTGTTGTTGTAATCTGCCATGGTCAATATCTCTGGGCCTTCGTGAGTCAAAGTGATGTGCACAAGTGTCCAAATGTCTCATGCAGCTTCTTTCTGCAAGTAAATTCACTGCGAGAAGTGGCGTGGCCATGAAAATGACATTTGTTTTTATTTCACTTTTCCTTTTCAGAAAGAGAAGTGGCGTAGCCATGAAAATGACATTTGGTTTTATTTCACTTTTCCTTTTTAGCCATTCTAACCAATGGTATCAACTCAATCAAGACGACATATTAGCTGTTTTTACATTTTACATAGATTTCACAGTTTCAATAATATTTTCCATTATTTGGATTTTTGCGACTGTGTTATTTTAGGCAACTTACAAAAGTTTCAACAGCAAAATATGTAAAATTTCGAAAAGCGTCAAATGTGAAAAAATGAAAATCCGAGCCCAGATTAGACACTACATGTACATGTTAAATGAACAATTCAAGCTGCTTCTTCATGCATCTGAAATGTTTTCACTGACACACATGTATAGAAACTTCGCATAATTGTTAGCTGCCTGAATATGTTTTTAAGTTTAGAAATTGAAAATCACATTTAAATTTAAATTTCATTTCTATTGAGGAACTGATATTTTGGAAAATTGCTTAGCCAAAATTAGATCCTAAAATATCGATGAATATAAGTAGCATGAAAAAGTGGGTATTTAGGATTTCCACAGATTTTGAAGCCAAGTGTTCTACTCCCTCAGTCACCCGAACTAATTAGTCAGTTATTGCATCAATCCAGTCCAGATTCCGAGCATTTTTAAATTTCAAAGACGGGAAATAATGCCGTGTCCCGGTGGATTTGAACTACATACCTTCGTCATTTTAGGCTACCGATCTACCTACCGAGCTATCGCCCCAGCAATCAATGTGCACATGTACTCAATTGAGGATTCGACGTTATCCAATTCGATAGCTTCATCTCCCAAGACAACATAGCATTAACCAATTAGATCCCGAAACATTTTTTTAAAAGATTGAGAAAATTCGTAAGTATTTTAGTTTAGAAATACACACACATCATAGAAACATTGATGCAACTCATGACTACCACGATATCAGTAGTTCATGGTCAGCATTATATTTTAAAGTGGGGACTTAGTCTTCGAAGACAGTTTAAAGTATCCTAGGCAGCATGCCAGATCTCCTGGATTTCACACAAATATTTGTTTATATTAGCTATTCATCTCATAGAAAAATTAGACCGAAATTCCTGCTGCAGCCAATTTGAGAGTACAAAAGTAGGCATAATGGAGGCTCGCAGAGAAAATCTAATTTTGACTTTTTAATCTATATATGCAAAACTCTACAATTTGACTAGGAGTTTCACTTTCAGGTGATATTTCCCAAAACTAGAGACATGATTTTTTAAGAAACTAATATTCGTTAAGCATTGAATGTTATCGGCTTCATTTTATAGTAATATTTTCAACGTCACGGACACTCGCGTGATGGACGCTCGTTCTGTTCACTTCCTAAATTTATGCTTGTAAATAATTCTTATGCTCCATTGTTCCGGAGATTGTTAATATATTATGATGCATTTATGTTTATTACGGACACTTAATTATTTTCTTCATTTTTCGATAATTTTCACTCTATGTTTAACACAACTTTTTATGGATTGACACCATTTATTCTTCCAATTAGGAATTAAAACATCCTTGCACATGCTGTATATTGTACTTATTGGGAAGCATTTAGAAGAGTGCTAAGCAATAGTGCATGCCTCTATGTACGAGGGGCGTACCAAACGTTCGTGACGTTTGACTGTGGCTTTAATTCGACTTTTTTCTTTGATCATTGATCGTTGTAATGTTGTATCAATCATGTGCATTACCTGTGAGGCATTGTCAGTTGATCGGTAACCTACAGGGTGTTTCATATTTACCTGGCAGCAAGATGGTGCTCCCGTTCATTGTCAGCGGGATGTCATGAGCCTTCTGGACAACTGCTATCCAAAGAGATGGTTTGATCGTCCTGGTCAATTAATTGGCCACCTCGATCTCCCGCCTTAACCGCGGTGGATTTCTTCTTCTGAGGTTACCTTAGAGAAAAGGGGTTTGATCGTCCTGGTGAATTGATTGACCACCTCAATCTCCCGCCTTAACCGCGATGGATTTCTTCTTCTGAGGTTACCTTAGAGAAAAGGTTTATGGCACTAGACTGTCCACGATAACTGCTTTGCGAGATAACACAATCGAGGCAGCAATTAACATACCAAATGCACTAGCAAGAAAAATTTGCAATTCCGTTAGTGATCGCTTTCAGAAATGTGTAAATGCTGACGGTTGTCATTTTGAGCATATGTAAATATATGTTTTGCTTTAGAATGTGTTGTTTTATCATTAACTACTGAGCTTAAGCGTTATATTAGTTCGATTTTAACAAATGTCACTAAATTTGGCAGGTAATTATGAAACACCCTGTATAGAGACACGAACTGAAGCCGGTAACTAGCGAAACAATTTTACTTTTGTCAGCATGACAGACTTCACAAATCGTAACTGGAGATCTTGTCTGCTTTTTCTGTCCCAGGAACGGGAAACACCAACCGGATCGGCTGAGCGTTTAAAAACAGTCTTCGAGACAATGCTCTTGCAAGAGCGATCATCAAGCAAATGCTCTCAGAGGGACGGAAATCATTGGAAGAGGGTAAGCGCTGTGGTCATCCATCCAGTCAAGCAGCGAAGAAAATGAAGATTTGGTTTGGCAGCTGATCCAGTCAGATAGACGTTCAACATTTGATGAACTGGAGGAAAAGTCTGGCCTGCTGTAGCGTAGGACTCATGAGCGATCTTCCATGACCGCCTCGAGTTGTCCAAGGTTTCGGCTCGTTGGTTGCCATGGCTGCTGACTGCAGAACAGAAAGGCGCTCGGGTCTTCTGGAAGACCACGACGAAGGGTTTTGGAGGATATTCATCACGGTTGATGGAGCTCCGCTGCCAAACTTCATGCCATAATAGAGACGAAATGAGAAATGAATGCATTGGATAATGCGAGATGAGCAGCCACTGGATCACGCCAAGACAGCATCTTCTGCAGGGCAAGTTCCAGGTGACAGTCTTTTGTGATTGCGAAGGTGGGATTCATGTTGACTACTGCCCTCCTGGTCGCACAATCAACTCCGAATACCACAGCAGCCCCTCACAGATCGTGCGCAAGCTTTTGCCGCAAGAAAGCCAGGAAAAGATTTCGCGACGTCCTTCATGTCTGCAGCATAACGCAGGGTACCAAGGAGCGAAAACGATGACCACAATCAAGCAGCTGAAGTGGCAGCTGCTTCCTCTCCCACTGTATTCCCCTGACTTGACCTCTAGTGACTTTCATCTCTTCGGTCCGATGAAATAGGCAATCGGGGATGTTCGATTCAATGGCGAAAGAGATAAAGAGAGCACCGAAAGCTTCATTCGGGAAATTTCCGCAAGATTGGCTTGAAGAAGGAATGAAGAAACTTGAGAAGAGATGGGAAAAGTGTGTTGAAATTTAAGGTGATCAAATCGAAAGAGTTTTGATACGCCTTTAATTCTGTCAATAAATATTTGTACAAATGGAAGCTAAATGTTTTTCTTGTGAAAAGCAATTATCAGAACTATAAGAAGTAATATTTAGATATGCACTTGTGCCAAAATGGACGTCTATAGATCGGAGATACAAACGTCACAAACTTTTGGTACGCCCCTCGTACAAAATTCATAGTGTTTTAACTTATCATGTTGCATAGTTTAAGGCGCATGTTCTCTGGCTGATGAATGAAGGTGAAATCAGGAAAACCTTGTCGATGGCTGAAAGAGGAGAGGACGATCTCAATATCGGTTTGCAGCAATTTGAGCACTGCATGTGAAAAAAATTTAGTAGCAAGGGATTGAATTGCTTAGAATTATGCAGATTTGAATGTGAAATGAAACCTTATCTGAATATTAATGGTAATGCTGTTTCCGAATTCTTGAAATTAAGAAGTGGTTACAGTGATCTAGATGTTGAAATAGGACGTTATGGTAATTGAAAGAGTCATGAGGAATGTATCTGTAAATTCTGTAAAACAGATAAAATAGAAGATATGTTCCACTTCATGGTAGTGTGCGAAATACGCTGTGAAAAGAAATGAAACGATACCATTTGTGATTGATTTAGATAGAACAAATTTATATGTTATCATGACTGGATTAATGCCTAAGCAATTGAAACAATTGAATTTGTTCAGTAATAAATAGATCAAGAGAAATCAGATCTATTTCTATGCAAACGCAGACATCGAAATGAAATTTGTCTATTATCTTCATTGTCGAAGCAACAAGTTTCATCATGACAACTATTCAGTTCGCTTTATTATGAATTGCATCAACCTCTAAATCCACTTGTAACCTCATCTAACTACATCGAGGTGAACCGACCAACAACTTGTGGATGCGATTTGCAGGATTTGTAATTAATACAGGTGACATTTTTTCTATTCTAAAAGTTTACACTTACTCTCCTTATAAATATGATTTTCATATCTAGTGATGCACCCTGGTCGGTTCACCTCTTCTTAATAATGCTTAATGATTGGGAAGACATTTAGGGCATGGGACAGTTAAGTCATATTGTACTTTCGATAATGATTGTGTTAACGTATGAACAATGAGTCGAGAAGAAATGTACACAATGCAAATATGTGTGTAATTATTCTAACAAATAAACTGCATCGCGAACCGGAATAACTATCTCCGAAAATGTTCAGATAATGAGAAGAATTGCAGCATCTTCTATTCGCAACTTTGCCTTCCTTTCGGCTGATATGTGAATTTCATTTTTTTCCTCACATGTTACCATGATCTTTATCTCTGTTATGCTCATGTTTGTCCATGTTTTGGCAATAAACAACTTATGACTTATTCTCCCTTTTACCATGCTGCGCTTTAGAATTCGCTCTTACATACATGATCGTTCGATGAACTTATCATGAAATGTTCTTCGAATGATAAAATTTTCATACTTTTTTGTGCAATTTCTTTAGTTATTCTACTTCATCGTGTCGTTGTACATTTCTTGCAGTATTCATCGACTTGGTTGTCCCAGAATTTTCGCAAAATTATTGTTATTGGAGATTTTCGAGGTTCTTTTCATTCTCTTGATGGCTTAAATGGTCGATTGTGGTATTTGACAGGCGTCTGATACTTGGTCATTAACCGTCCATGCGCTCTCATTATTTTTCCTTCATAATTGGTATATTCGTTGACACTTCTTATTTCCTTAGAGATGTAAAAAATCACTTCCTCCCGATTTCGTCATTTCTTTTGTTAGTAGCCTGTATTATATCCTATTATCACTAATAAGCCTACTCCATATCACCTCGCCTTGAATCTCGATATCACAGTTTTTGCCTTAGATTGTGTTAGATATTAGAATCATGAACTAAATTTAGTCAGTCAACTCCTGCGGAAGCAATGCCTGTAGATGAAAGTAAGTTTCTAAGATTTTTCAGTAAAGCGAGCGTCCGTTATGTAACGGACGCTCGGAATTTCAATCCAATATGAAAATTTATGAAATCAATTATTCGGATAATTGATTGCATTACTGGATCACATTGCTAAAACTCGCTTTATAACAGAGGTGTCTACTGTCTATGTGCTTTTTCTGACTCTGCAGATAAGCTGGAAGTATTTTGAGCGTAACGGACGCTTGCGACTTAATCACTATTTTCAGATCTTGTTAAATTTAAGATGGATGCGAAAAATCATACTTCACGACTTAAAAATATATTGCATCCTTATTTGGAAAGTGTAAAAGATTTTAAGATATATATATATTAAATGTTCATATTTGAAATGTGAATAAAAATAAGTTATTTTTTCAATGGTTGGCCAATTTTTACTATAATACCAAAATTTCTTCTCATTTCGAACTAGAGCGGTTGTAGATTCAGGTCATTATCAAGTTCTAGTGATTTTGGGTGTTGGTCGAGGTAATTGATGAACCAAATCATTGAAATTTCAATTAAAATTTTCAACATCGAGGCTGATGTCTACGTGGCATTGCCCAGAAGTAGACCATCATGTAGAAGACACATACCAATCAGTAACAATATTTTTTAAACTTTTCAACGGGAAAGAAGATCGTACTGGTGCATCTGTATTTTGAATAATCATAGTTCTTTTTTTCAGTCGGATGACGCCTCAAATCCTGATCGTCTTTATGATCTCGTTGGCGTAGTGGTTCACTGTGGCTCAGGTCCAAATCGTGGTCACTATATAAGTATTGTGAGATCTCAAGGTTTATGGTTACTTTTCGATGACGATATTGTTGAGGTGAGTACGGTTCAGCCAAATTATTATCGCACACAGGCATCCCACTCCTCTAAAATCGCATATCTATGGTCAATTAATGCCTAGACAAGGGTGTCTTCGTTTTTTTCAAAGCGCGTTACGTAACCATTTTTGTAATTTTTCAAAGCACGGCGTACACAAAAGATCATAGTCTAAATGTATTAAATGCTGTTGCAATCACCCGCTGGTAGGTCTCTAATATAGATTTCATAAATGGAATCACATAGTTTCAATTCTTGAAGGTTAGTTAGAATCGTGGGATTATCGAAAATCTATCGTCGATCATCTCTCAGATGAAGATGACTCACGCAGTCGTGGCAGCTGTCGCTAGTGCTTCTAGATTTCACTCGTTATGGCTAAGGTTAGTTCTTTCTCGTTAATGCATTATATAAAAGAGAACGATTATCCACATCCTCACATTAATACTCCATGGAAAAGTGCGAACCAACTGTTTATTGAGTGTTATCAGGGTGACCATCATCATCATCATCATCATCATCATCATTTATTTTCGTCAGCATTTTTCCCTCTTGCGAGGGGTTACTGACGTTCGCACCACGCTGACACGCCATTCCTCCATCTCGCTCGATCACTTGCATCTTCTGCTTTCAGACCAGCTCTTTTGCACTCCCTCAGCGCCATGCTCTTCCACGTGGTTGGTCTTCCTCTTTCTCGTCTTCCCTCCTTCTCAAAGGTCCATGCTTTCTTAAGTGGATGTGTATCATCTCTTCTCAGGATGTGACCCATCCATCTTAAGCTACTCCTTTTCACCACCTCAACAACCGTCTCCGTCAAACCCAAATGCTTCATTAATTCGTCAGTGCTCTTTCTGTCAGCAAGTTTTACTCCGCACATTTTTCTTATCCTGGCTCGCTCTGTTCTTCGGAGGACACCCTCTTCCGCAGATCTTATATTCCATGTCTCTGAGCCGTAGGTCATGACTGGCCGGATACATACTTTATAAATTCTTCCTTTTAGTCTGTTAGTAAAGCGTCTTCCACATAGTACTGATGAGAGCTGATTAAACTTCATCCAACCAAGACGGCATCTTCTGTCAATTGCTATCTCGCATCCACCACCACTGTTGATTGTGTCACCGAGATAACAAAAGCGTTCCACCTTCTCAATACCCTTCATATACTCATTCATTCGTGCTGTTCATCTCACTTTCCCCGTCACTTCGCTGACACGACTTACAGACAAATCCATCTCCTTTGGTCTTCGTGAATCTCTTTACGCCTGCGCATCTGGCATGTACCCACTTTCGACATGAATTACATCGTGCAGAATTTCTCATTACACGCTTGCGGCACACTCCACACGGATCTTGCTTGGCCTCATCAATTACTTTTTAACCACCACTAGCTCTCATCACCTTCGTTTTCTTGATGTTTACTTTCAGACCTTTGTTTTCGAACACTTTCTTCCAGTCATTGAATGCAATTTCCAAACTCTCCATAGAATCCGACATTAACACCAGATCATCAGCGTACAATATATTCCATAGCGCCTCCTTTCGAGCAGATTCAGATAAGACATCCAGAACAGTGGCGAAGAGCAGCGGTGAAAGAACAGAACCTTGATGAACTCCTACTCCAACGCTAAAGCTGTCCGACCAACTCGCACTTCTGCCAAACTTGATTTTCGTCACTGGATGCTCGTACAATTTCATAACGGCTTGGACTAGATATTCCGGCACTAGACGTTTTCTGAGTGCCCAAGCGATCACTGGTCGAGGAACCCTGTCAAAAGCCTTCTCAAGATCAACAAAGCACATGTAAAGATCCTTTTTCTTCTCGATGTAGCATTCTTGCATTCTTCTGGCGATAAAAATGGCATCAATCGCTCCTCTCCCAGGCATGAATCCAAACTGTATGTCGCTGATGTCAATGATGCTTCGAAGCTTTCGTTCAAGCACACGTTCGACAACCTTCATACCATGTTCTAACAATTTTATACCCCGATACGAACCACATTCCATTCTGCTACCTCTGCCTTTGTAAATCGGTACTAGGGTGCTCTCCCTCCAATCTTTCGGTATGCTGGCTCCTTGCAAGATTTCATTTGTAATCTGGTGCATCACTTCCAAACCGTGGGAAGAAGCAACTAGGTGTTCCTTCACAACAGCGGTAGGGCCTCCAGATTTGCCATTCTTCATACTCCTCAATGCTTTTCCGATCTCCTCTTTTTCAACCTTGAAAATTGGTCCTTCAACTACATCTGCTTCCACCATGCCATCCCAACTGTTCTCTTGGTTCATGATGCTCTCCATGTGGTCTCTCCACATTTTACTTTGCTCAATCTCTTCAAAAACGATCCGCCCTTCTTTATCCTTGAGGCATCTACATTCATTTATGTCCGCTGAATCTCTCTTCATCATTCGAAGTTTTGTAAATATGTTATGACGGTTTCGTTCGAGGGTGTCTAGCTCTTTCTCTGTTTCGTTTTTCATAGCTTTTGCAATTGTTTTCTTCACATTTTTCTTCGCTTTTTTGTACTTCACATGAGCTATCTCCGTTTTTCCAATCGACCACTCTCTAAATGCTGTTTTCTTCTCTGCAATTGCTTTTTGAACGCTTTCGTTCCACCACCAAGTCTCTCCGTGCTGTGGTTTACCTTTGCTGATGCCGCAAACTTCTTCAGTCGCTGCCGAGACGCATTTCTTGTACTTCAACCAGCCAGGCATTGATGGATCACGGTGCCACAGGTCATTCATCTTCTCCTCAAATTTTGCTTGAGTTTCAGGTTCACGTAATTTCCATGTCTTTGGTTTCCTCTCCCAAAACCCCGTCTTCTTGTTTCTACGAATACCCGATACGTCCATCACGACTAAGCTATGCTGCAGCTCTCCAGGTATGACTCGGACTCTTTGAACCTTCTTTCGTGAACATTTGCCAACAAGCATGTAGTCAATCTGTGATGAAGTATTGCCGGAATGAAAAGTGTTCTTTCTCTTATTCTTGAACCACGTGTTGGTAACGACCAGCTCTGACTGAGCACAGAATTCAAGAAGCCTGCAACCCTCTCTGTTACGTGTACCAATACTGAAACCACCATGAATCCCTTCATATCCATCTACATTTGCTCCAATATGACCGTTGAAGTCACCGCCGACAACCAGAAATTCTCCCGAACCAACCAGAGCAACCTCATCTGATAGATCGTTATAAAACTCATCTTTCTCTGATTCAGGCCGTCCAGCTTGGGGGACGTAACAGCTGATGACACGTACCACCTGTCTTCCGAGAGATAGCACAATTACCATGATTCTTCCACTTTTTCTCCTTACTTCTAACAATCCATCAATCAGCTCTTCCTTTATCAAAACTCCTACTCCGCCGTTTTCCTCTCCATTCCACCAAAATTTGAATCTTTTACCTTTGGGTCCAACAAATCTAGCTGAGTTACCTTTCCACCTCGTTTCTTGAAGACAGCAGATGTCAACCATCCTCTTCCTCACTTCGTCAGCCACCTCCATACTTCTGCCAACCATGGAACCAACATTCCATGTTCCGAACCTCAGCTTCTGACGCCCTTCCGATCTCAGTTGATCGTCATATGGCGGTACAAGACGCTGCATCGTCTGCTGAGGGTTTGCACCTTCCTTTTTATCGTAGGCTGGTGCCGCCCACGGCAACCTACGGGCTGGTTGCTGCCCATCATTTCTTCTTGCCATCATGATGCTTATGGAGCGAGTGTTTTCATGGCCGGATGCCCTTCCTGACGCCAACCAGTTTTTGTCAAGCTGGAACTCTTAGATGAAAATGAACTTAAAAGTCTAACAGATTTCATCAGTCCGGGTTTTTACTCGGAGTTTTCCATCTCCTAGGCTGACTGCCTTCTCTACGGCTATTGAGCCCAGCCTACCCATACTCGCACCTTCTCTTCCACATCATCCATCTACTCAAAACGACCTGCTTGGCACAAGCACTTCAACGACAGGAGTGGAGACCAGGACTACCAGCGGGACTTATCCGGTGCCATCGGGCCCAGGCCTGGGGTAAGGTGCTACTCCTCCTCCTGCCGTTGGCCTCCGCTAGCTTACTGCTGAGATCTACGCCACACACTCTTTTTAATTTAAACTTAAACTTAAGATTAAATCTCAACATCTAAATAACGATGTCAAGATTTACCAGGTGCCATTTTACTCTCGGCCCGTGTTGGTGTGAGACTACTATACGAGCAGCTTCAATACCGTAAGGCCAACACTTGGTGCGAAATTGGACCTATGCAGTTAAATATTCTGCCATTACTACCTAAATCAGGGAAGATAATTTTTCGGATTTCTTGACCGCCATCCAGGTCATTTCTGAGATTCGCCAGAAAATGCAATAAAAATAGGAGGGGGTAAGCAGGCACGTGATTCTTCCGGATTTCCGATTTTCGGCGAATAATTAGTTGCTTCTCGTGAATCGGCGAATTTCGATGAGAAAAAATGTAGGGGTAGAGATATGGCCATGACTATAATGAGCTTTTCGGGAGGAAGTGAAAAAGTCTAGGAAGTCTTGTTTGTTTTATCCTTCAATTATATAGAGAAATAAAATGTTTCAGTTAATGCTTCTTTTATCATTTCATTGAATGATGGTCTCCCTCAGATGGAAGGGCGCAGAGAAGCCCCCCTCAGATTGTAAGAAGATGAGAACGGGGTCCCCTCAGGTAGAAAGAGGATGAGAATGGGGGCCCTTCAGATTGAATGAGGACGAGAATGTGGTCCCTCAGATGGAAATAAGATGAGAACTAGCCGCAGATAGAAAGTCGTAGAGAAGGGGCTTTTATAATTCTACACCGGTAGTTACACTTCCAGAAGGCTGGAGGCTTTGTCTGCGGTACTTTGCCACAATATGGTCGAGCATTAATTAATCATTATCTGTGGCCCTAGTGCATTAATAATCAATGTATTTTTAGTCCCAGCGTAGGGTCTATAATGTGTAGGCGCTTAAAGCTTCATACAAACTATTTAAAATTGACTATTGAATTACTTTGTAATCACATCAAAACTGAAAATGGGCTCCAGAAAAAGTAGCCTATGGGCCCCCGGATTTTTTGTGACACCACGTTCTCATCCCGGTTAAATGCATGCTTACACTATTAATGATTTCTACATGGTTTGAAATTTGCGCTCGGTGAAGTAGTCATCCTGAAATCCTTTAAAGTGAGTTTTTCGTGAATTTTCTCAAAATCATAAATGGTTCCCATTTCTATCCATTAGCACTTAATCTATCGGACAGATTAATCCCCAGCAGTCGAATTGATTTTTTTTTGGGACTTTTATGATAACATGATCTTAAGAAAGTCAGACGTTTTTGAAAATTCCGACTTAGACAGACAGACAGACAGCCTCTTAAGCAAGAGCATCGATTCTTTGGAAAAGGTGACTATGGAAACTCCTTCCAAGGCTCAGAGAAAATGTGTGAATGATTATAAGGCGGGGAGACGTTCTGATGTCAAGAGGGTAAATATCGTTGTAGCTTTCGAAGATAGTTCCATCAATTTGCAGAGAAGGGTTGATTGAACATGCAGTCGAATTTTCTCTGTTTCCCGAAAGAAATGTACTCGAGGAAGGGCTATCAAACATTTGAAGCATACAGTTTCACAATAAGCTACTGTATTTGAAACCTGAAGTTATTCCTAATCGACTTCTCAACAGCAGCTTTCTCCATAGGAGTGTCAACCTCACGAACTCTCACTTGATTGACGCGAAACCGGCGCAATCACCATTGATCTGTGGTCTCATCCACCTTTCGATTGGATAAGTTGCCAGGGAATGGAGGAAGCAGTTCATGTAGAACGACACAAGGGCATTTTGTTGAACAAAGTACTTCCAGTCAAGAGACAGCTACGAAATCGAACACGGATGCATGAGACAGACGTAACCACTTAGGGCTTAGTCATGAGCTCTAGACATAAAAATTGAATAATCGTTGAATTGGTCGGGATAAGCCTGCTCTCTGTTCTCCAAAGAGCCTGGACGTTCCACTGATGGACTTCTGGGTATGGAGCCAGATGATAAGATGTACACAGTACCCTAAACATTTGCATGAATTGAGAGGAGGACTAACATTATTTATTGGACAACATTAACACAGACTAAGTAAAGAAGGGGTTCATTAATTATCATGCTTAAAAACACATTGTCATGCGCCGTGAGCTTTGCATACTCTGTGATATATGTCATATGGAACTCAGTCTTATTTTTTGAAGTAAAGGTATTCAGTGAACTTCGACTTTTGGTTCTTTAAACACCGTTAAAACTTATGTTATGTTGCATAATAACAATTTGAAATCCGCAAGAATAATAATAATAATAAAGACGTATATTTTCAGATATCACACACCCCAATACTGAGAATCGTGGGGCTAGTACAAAGTATGATTATACCAAGAAAAAGCAAACTTAACAAAGATAATGTGTCGAAGGAAAATTCACAGACAGAAGTCAGAGTTATAAAGTCTCGTCATGCTTGAGATGAAACATCTGCTACGCTGTGCTGACTTTGATATTGGAAGACGAAGCTTTCCCGAGTAAGGTAATACGGATGGAATCAGATGATATAATGGATGATCAATGTTCGCCATGATTTTCTGAAATAGCTTAAAACCAATAATTTTTCGCCTGTACTCGAGAGGAGTGAATTTGGCACATTCGCAATGATGAGCATTGCATATAATAAAGTGGGCTCGGTTTTGAATTTGCTCCAACTTATCGACCAACGTTCTCGGCAAGTCAATAAACAGAGGAGCTCCATATTCCAGTAGACCTCGTATACAGTTCTGATAAACAACAGTGAGTTCTGAAGGAGGAAGATAGTCACGCAATTGTCGGAGAATATACAACCTTGACGACGCTCTTTTGCAAATTTGCTGTATATGTAATTTCCATTTCATGTTACGATCTAAAAGGACACCCAGAATTCTCATATCCTCTTTCATTGGAATATTGGCTACCGTAAACGGAGACGTAGATATAGATGCAACTCTCTGAACAATCATTTGTTGGCACTTCTCTTCTTTAACACTCATGCCGTTCTGATGAGTCCATTTTATAATTTCATCATAGACTGAAGACAGGTTCGATGTTGAGTCCTTTTTTCGTATTACATCTGCAGCAATGATGTCATCGGCGTATTTCAGAAGTAAAGAGTCGTGAGAAGGCAAAAACAGATCCGCTATGAAGTAACCAAAAAGAATTGGACCAAATGATGATCCCTGCGGAATACCACTAGGAACGTCAGATGAGGAACTTGATATTCCTTTCCATTTCACTTTAAATTTTCGGTCTGTAATATAATTCTGAGTAAAAGTGATGGTAAAACCATTAAACTTATCATTTATCATTTTTGCAATCAAAAGGTCATGCGGTATTCGGTCAAAGCCTTTGAGAAGATCGATGGACATGATATGGCATGCGAGTACTTCGGGATCATCGAGGTGTGTTGTCAGATAATCTTCCAAGGCGATGAGAGCACCAACAGTGGAACTGCGTGGTCTGTAAGCAAACTGACTATTGTCAAATTTAGTGAGAAATTCATGTTTCATACGCTTCAACAAACATTTTTCAAATAACCTGGCCGGCATTGGGAGCAAGGATATCGGTCTCAAAGAGTTTAAAGTTGGTGGAGTACTTTTTGGTAAAGGAGTCACATAGGCTGTTTTCCATTTCTTAGGTAAATCTGCATGTTGTAGGCAAGAATTGAAGATGATGGTGAGTGGCTCAGCAAGGTGAGTGGCAAACAAGGACCAAACCTTAGATGGAATATCGTCTGAACCAGGGGATTTTTTCGGATTGACATGTTGTAATAAATCATTGAGTTCAGCCTCGTTTACTTGAAATGGAATAGTAAATGGATACGGACGAAATGTTGAGGAGGAAGCAGTCTGCGTAACAAAACTTGAATGTAGAGTTTTTCTAATGTCTTCAAGAATACATTCAACAGATTTGTCAGGATCACAGTTTGGTAACCAATTACTCATTGCATTCTATCTCCTTTCACCCATTTGTATACATCCCATACCGATTTTCCTTCTGTCAACATACGATTTCCCCAACCTTTTTTGGCTTCATAAATAGCAGTTTTCACTTTCTCCTTGTAATGATGGTACAGATGCCAATCTTTACTCCTGTATGCTTTATAACGTTTATTGATTAGGACCTTAACCACATTTGTCATCCACGGTGGGTCTTTTATTGACCGATTTACATAATCTATAGGCAACATGTTAAGACTGGCTTCGAGATAAAAATAAAAAAGATGACACATTTGATCAAGATCACAATTAAGGAGATTACAACTCCAATCAACGGAAGAAAGATATTTCAAAGCAGGTAACAAGTTCGATTCACGGAAGTCATAGACTTTAACAAAATAATCATCAGAGACCAAGGTACATTTAGATTTCAGTAAGACAATGTTGTGGTCACTAGTACTCAAAGGAGGAAGAATAATGCATGACAAATAAAACTGTACATGTTCTTCAGGAATCAATATCAAGTCTAAGATAGCATCTTTGCGTGTTGGTTGTTGTACAAGATTTCGCAGACAAAAACTTGATAGAAAAATGTCTGTTTTAAAATGATTAAAGTCTCCAAGAAGGACAACTTTGCATAGCGGAAAACTTTTTAAATGACAATCAACTGAATTGATGATATGATTACAGACAGAATTAAACTGATTTAAGTTCAAAGAACTGCCGTGGGGAAAGTATAAATTGACAATGATGGCATGAAACTCTTTGTATTTAACACGAACAATCAGCATCTCAAATTCATCAGATTTAACAAAATATTCAAGAGTCTCTGATCTGAAAAAATTGCTTACGATACAACACAAACCACCTCCTTTCTTGGAGGTATCTCGATCAGCACGATGGGTCGTATAACCAGGAAAAGATACGAAATTTAAACCAAATGAATCGTCAAGCCATGTTTCTGTCAGACATACAATGTTAGGACGGTAATCACATAAAAAGAGCGAAAATTCGTCAACTTTATTAACAATAGACCTACAATTAATGGTACAATAGGAAGGAAGAAAAAAATATTTCTCAACTTCAACGTTAGCATTCTTAGGAGATTTAAGAAATTTGTAATTCAGTCAAAGCTCAGGAAAAATGTGCATCAAAGGTTTTTCGTAGTCTGTTACCTCACCGTCGACAAGAACTTTTCCTTTATACAGAACGATTTTCTTCTCAGGGTGGTTTGCTTTTAAAACACTGGTAACACTACGCAAACGATTGTGTTCCTTACGATCAATCGCGCATCTGTCAGGGTTAATATAAACATTTCTATAGGTAGGTAACTGCCTTAGATGTTTTGCACAATTGAGAACTTTATTTCTCTCTCTGGTGTTCTTCATAACTACTTTTATGATACGTGACCGGGACGGGTCAAACACCTTGCCAACACGGGAGCACGATGACATTTCACTGGAAGCATCTAGCTCATTCAACAAGTTACTAACTTTATGCTCCAAGTTTTCAGGTGTCTCATTTTCAGGCTCAATGAGGCCACTTATCACAAAATTCGTTGATAATTGTTTACGTTTTTCATACAATTTGTCTTTCTCAATCATCACCAGATGACCTTTGATTAGTGACAATTCCTCATCATACTTTCTAAGCTTCTCGTTGACTGTGTACATTTCAGCATTTATAACAGTTTTTATCATAGCTGTGAATTCGTTTTTGATTTCTCGTTTAAACTCGTTCATTTTCGCTTCAAACTCATTCATGATAGTTGCCATTTCGGAATGAAATGCCTTTTTAATTTCATCGCGTATAACCTCGCGAATACGACCTTCATCTGTACTGGTTTTTCGTGTCTCCGGCATTGTACATGTAGAGATACTGCGTTCAATAAATGCTTTGTGTTTTGCTTGGGAATTCCAACCACCGATGACGCAAGATAGAAAGTTTGCGTATATTGACTGACGTGGGCAATGTCACGTGACAAAAATCGATATCCACAGAAAAATTGGACGTGACTGGTTTCCAAATGCCAATTCTGAACAGCTGATTGTGATTGCGATTGACAATACCAATCGATGAAGCAAGCAAGGATATAGAAGCACTGCTGCTGCGAGAATTATAGATATCTATGGCGTTGGTATTCCAAAGACGAAAATAGAACACTCTACACAACGAATAATCGCTGCACCGAATGCACAGAACCGATAATGAACACAATTCCGACGACAGAATACTCGACTCAAAATACTGAGCAGCACGGGAATAATATGCAAAAAGCAAAATCACCAACGAGGCGAACGTCACCAGAGGATTCCAATGATATGAAACACTAATATCCAAAGCCACTTCAAACCCGCAAAACCAAGGATAAGGCAACACTATCCGGACAGAGAAACAACACGTCAAGCAACGACCGAATCAATCCAAGATCGCGACCACCCTGTATTTACTCCATGATTCGAATTATTCTAAATGTCTGTGAAGGGTTCGCACAAATGATTAAATTCACGGATTTTAGTTTTTGCAATGGTATGCCTGAATAAAGTATCAATATATTTGCATTACAAATGTGTAATTCTCATTCACAAGCATGATATATAATACTAACAAAAGCACGAACGATTTTAACCGTCGATGGATTGACGCATTTCTGGGGCTACACGAAACTGTACATTATTTAGTACATTTTTGCTGCAAGCCGGGTTATGTCAAATAGTTATAATAATCGACTCAAACAAGTTCAAGAGCTGTGCTGAAAAGATGATTTGATTTGATTGATACATATGCGTGCAAGCCTACAAAATTGCAAAATTATTCCGAAATAGCAAACCATTTGTAGGGATGTGTATCATTAAATGTACTAAATATTCATGTGAATTTTATATAAATTGCAAAACTAAAGTTCCTCTGCTTTTGTTTGGATGTTAATGTCTTACTTCAGAAAACGTGAGATTAATAGTGAATTTCAGATTTTTTCATGTTTTATGTCAATATTTTATCAATATTGTATATTAAAGTTTATCCATAAAGTAAGCAGGCCTACAGCAAAACATCAAGAAGACGTACTTTACATTAGCAGTTAATTATTAAATAATTTGGACGCGGACTTTTCCTGACTCGTACGCGGGTATGATGAAGAATGCATCGCGTCCGGATTCTGCAGCCCTCGCCTCAATCCCTCCTTTCCACATTGCATGTGCATGATTATGATGTGTGGTACTAATCAAGCGGTAATTAGTGGTGTGAGCAAGAGGAAGCCATGAAGGACCACGTAAGACGATCGAAATGTTGCCCAGTTTTTCTTATTCAACCGTTTTGGTCCCCGGCTGACTCAACCTTTTATCTTGTGGCACAAATTGATAGTATCATTAACAAACATCGTGTAATATTCACAATATTCATTTCAGAAAATCGATCCGGCAAATATAGAAGATTTCTTCGGTTTGCCTGCAGATGTCAACAAGTCGTCAGAGTCAGGGTATATCCTGTTTTATCAAGCCAAAGATGCGACCTGAACATTGCGCCTTGTCTCAATGATGATATCAACGAAAAATTTCACCCCCAACTTGTCTCATGTACACAAAGTAATGTTAGGTCGCGACTACGAAATGAAAATGAGATGGCAGCGAGGTATCGCTGGAAATAGAATGAACTGTGACAGAATATCCGATCGAGTAACTCCTACGAGTCTTTGAAGCTGACATTTGTAAACATGTTTGCATTTGAGTGGAATGCGCAAGGCATTCGCATTTCAACATAGTATTTAAAAGATGTTTCATCTGGCATGTGCGGTTCTCGTCATTCTTTTTTTAATGTAATCAAACTTTCATTTGATTGCTGATTGTTATTTAAGATGTAATGATCTTTGTAGTAACTTATGCGAGACAAATCGTACCTGTGTTATAGGCCTGATAAAATAGACTCAATTTAACTCATGACAAATGCGATAGGTCTCAAATTTCCTTGTGTATCAAACAAATATTTCAGAGTGATTTTGTAATTGTTTTTTTTTTAACATTAGGGTTGTTATCCTGTGACAAAACATGTTCCTTAAAACCTCTGTGCCGGTGTATTTGTAAATGTTTGATCTAAGATTTTATGATGAATGAAATTGAAAGATGTGTGTCATTGATTCTAATGCAGTAGATTAGAGGAAACAATTTGCCACTGAATCGTATTTAGCAATGACGTAGAATTGTATTGATTTTGTCAGCGTTTGATACGTCAACCGCACCATGTGAATGCACCACAAATTGAAGATTATATTTTTCTATTCACAGATTGTAACGAGTGCATTTGGTTGTAAAATCATCTGTTATATTTTAGCCAAAGCTCATAATGGTTCGCGGTTGTTAGATTTTTTTCGATGCTAAGTACAAACTGAAGAATTTTGATGAGAAATGTGTCAATTATGCGAACACAGTTGTGATCTGAATGTTTTTTAGGAGAGTGATATGTAAATAAAGACTTGACTTATTTCGATTTTCTTATCTGACTGATAGAAGATTGGTTTTTATAGCAAAGTAGACGAAAAAATAATAGACAAACCTAGAATAAAAAAAACAATTGTGTTAGTGTCATCGCTGGTGTGTTCCTGTTCCGGCGGTATCTCCAGAATTTCGGCGGGAATTTATAACGATTAAATGACAACTTGATAATGAGCAATTGTTACATTTGTTATACTTATCGAACGTGTGAGCTATAGCTTTATGCGAGAATGATCCAAAATCAATTTCGCACCAGGGTGTTACTAAAATGGCACCCTAAGGGTTTTTCATAGACTTATTTTTTATAAAAGTAATTTCTTCGTTCCGGATCAACTCATGGCAAGAACGTATCAGCCAACTATCCTGAAAAAAAATTTTGTGAAGTGTCAAAATACCCATTTAGTCCCATATACTACAGGGTAATGTGATGGGCACTGACTTGAGACTGGGTTTTGTATATTTTTGACTTATAAATGATGTTTGCCAAAGGTTTTATCGTTTCATATGCATGATTGGTTCATCAAGACAATACATTGAATCAATGATCGCTCTGTAAAATGTATAATAGATTTTTGCCATTGAAAAAGCGGCCTCTAAGGTAAAGCAAACCTAAAAGAGCATACATCTCAGACTCGCTCACTTCTTTCCAGCTGTTTTGTTTCACATGCCTGCCATGTCTGTTGGTCTCCATTACAATTGTCTAAATCATTGAGTTGTCAAAGAGGATTTTCCATGAATCTCTTATTTCGCTGCCAGCTCGAATTCGCTGAACTGCATAAGTTGTTACCCCGGCTTATTTCTCAAATTGTTCTGACGTCTTTCACGACCACATCCTGAAATGGTGGGAGGACATCTCCGCCAGATCTCGCAACTATTGGAACTTACTACATCCTCCTCAGTCGTCGATGTGCGTGTGTCTACCGCCGTTGAATCAGATAAATCATCTACATGTAGGTCATCGCACTCGCTGATTGAGATTCATCATCGATGTCGGACAGAGTCTCCTCTTCATTATCACTTTCCTCGCTCACATTTTCGCTTACAGTAGTTGTTGGTAATGAATAAATCGCACGAAGAGCATCAGATTTCGAATGTCTTGGCTCCATGGTCGCTCAAGTCACACAACTGCAGTTATTTTCAGACGAGAAATGTACAGATTTGCTTCACCCGTAGCAGTGTAATGAGTCAGGGATCTTTCCAATCATGTGATAGGTTACTTATAAATGCAGCTGAGATTCGACACCTCGTTGGCCAATCCACATCCATCAATTGAGGTGACGTCTTTTGGCAATAGACTGTGTGTTTGAGATAGAAGCAATTCCTAAAATTGCAGTTAGGCCTACTCGAAAATTAATCCATTCAGAAACTTGGAAATGCAATGAATTCTTAAGATAGAACTTAACCCAAGTAAAAAATGACGTTTTTTCAACGGTTGAAATCATCGTTGAAAACTAACCAAAAATCAACTTGGTACGTGTGACAAACGTTGAATAAACGTTGCTGATAAACGTACGGTTGAAATCATCGTTGAAAGCTAACCAAAAATCAACTTGGTGTCAAAAGCTTTGAAAAAACGTCGAATAAACGTTGATTAAACATTTTAATTGTTTCTGCGGATATAAGCCCTAGATGACCGTTTTTGGATAAAACATGGATAATACATGCACCATGGATAAACCCTATCAAGAAGTATATTAAAATGGTCTTTCTTTGGAATAAGAATGGCTATACGCTACTAATAATATTTAACACTGTGAAGAGTGGGAAATGTATATAAAATTTGCTCTAAATAATAATGTGGAATTGTACATGGTTAAAACATCGATCATCCATGTACGTGGATAAAATATAACTAAAAGAGCGTTTCATTGTCCATTTGAAGAGTTGTCCATTTGAATTAGATACCGACTTTAACTAATAATATTGATGCTGTAAGAAGTGACATAAATGCATTTAAATAACTCAAAGAATCGCTCATGGATACAACATTGACATATGAAACATGCGTATATACTATTATTTCGAGTATTTTATATACATGTGCTCTTTTTATTTGATGAAATTTTGTAGACCTACAGAAAAAAATGATGAAGTCACCCGAATATCTACTTTATGCCTGTATAAAATAGATATTCGGGTGACTTCATCATCTCCCTCTCTCTTTCTCACTCACTCTGTCCCCTTTTCTTCTTCCTCTCATTTTTCATCATCGTTCACACTCACTACATGTATATACTGTAGGTATTATAGCAACAACATCAATCAACACTGACGAACGAATCAGGTCAACAATTACACATGACATATATTCTCAAAGGGAGCCTAAACAATTCTACTGGCACACATTTTGCTTCTCAAATCGAAATTTCTGTCAATTGAAATCTATAAGCTCCACATATACCGTACCCATCAGCATGTCGATTTTGATCGATTTGCTCGTGTGTTCGCCAAATTGCTTGGCTAATAATTTGCAAAAATTTTTGATATTAAATCAGTGTGTAACTGGACTAAACAATTGCATAAGCATCCAGCTCCATCTGCGCAATCGTATTTCGCTTCTATAACTTTCCGTCACTTAAGGAAATTCGATCGCCACGCGCACGCAGCTGAGGGAGTTCAGTCACATTGTTGGCAGCCTGTGATGGCCGTGGCCGCATCTGCGTGCAGACTGAGAAGTAGTGGTCGATAATATTCTCCCGCTGCCAATTGTTGATGCCTGTGACTCATAGTCCCTGCTTATAATTATTGTCCGCCCAGACGTGAAACAGAAAGCTGCGCAAGTCAGGCGCAGTAGCTTGTGCACCCTTCGCGCTCATGGTCTATCGGACCCGTGTTTACGTGTGCTGCTTGCTATTACAAAAGTCAGCGCATCAAGAGGATATTTCTACGTACACACCGTTATTTAGTCATCGTCGGTTTTGTGATCGTCCACGTTTTTCATCATCTTACTTCGTTAATATCATGCACAATACATGGAGCACAATCTACTTACGACTACCTCACTGACCTGCAATGTGTCCAGTTATATGGATTTACCATCAATTCTCTTTCAATTATCAACAAATCGAAAATGAAAAGCACTCATATGTAGTCAGTGAGTTCTTCTACTCAATGAAGCCATCAAGTTCCTTTGATTCATGTATCAGAATTATTCAATTAAAAAAGCATCTATTGGATCAGACTACAGAAAAAGGGTAAGTTTCTAAATGTTTTCAGATTTAGCTTGTCAATTTTGTTTCAGCATTTAACTGCAAGTCTAGGTACATGTATTTGGAAATCCCAAAAACAAAATCGAAGGAGAGATTTGGGCATGGATTTGGGTTCATTGATCATGAACGTATAGACCTTTCTATTAGTGATTACTGTTATATCTGCTCTTCCTTTTACAAATGCTAAAAAGTTATAAGCGTCATACTTTAGTATAATTTACTGGTAACAACAAAATATCTCAATTACTCTTAGCTGTGTAGCAGACTTATCACAAGGAGTTCATTTGTGTGATGGAAACAAATGATGTCACATGCTCAAGGCTTATTTACTTCGAATTCAGTATGAGAAATTGAGTTGTACATGTTTATCAGTTTTCAAGTCGACGTTTCTCGTTGAAAAATCGATAAAAAGTTGATTGTGTCGTGAAAAGAATTATAATTAAATGGAAATATGTTGAACTGATATTATATTATTTTTAAATCCGTAACTTCTGATTGCTTGTATTTAAAATAGCACAAACATCTGGGCATGTTGAGACAGAATAGTTGCATGCTAAAAGTTTGAGAAACTATGAGCATGAAAGAATTTCATTAGCGCAATAAAACCCATTGTAATTTAGCACTTCAATAATTATGTGTATCAGGCTATAGGCCTACTTGTGATAGCATTAATATTTGGATGACAAATAATTGAAAAAGTTTTTGAAACAGTTTAACATACGACAAGACTTAAAAATTCTATTTCAGGACCGCAAAAAGTTTATAATGTTTTTATCAATTTCGACAATTATTATTGCTATTCGATTTCTGCTTAAGTTGTATAATTTTCTATTGTTTCTTAAAGATGCATCCATCAAGGAAACATGTTTAAATAGGTCATTATTTTCATTTTAATTTATATTGAATTGAAAACCTGTAGCTATCGCCTGAGGTAATTATTTATTTCAGAATTGCCACATTTAAAAAAATACCATCAATTTGATATTTCGAGTCGTTTAAGAAAAATAATCAAGCACACAAAAGGTATAAATACTACACCACGAACTACACGCTGTATATGGCTACATGCACACCGTATAATTATGTGCACAAGACTAGTTTTGTGTTAAAGCCCTACAATGGGTTTAGTTGTGCAATTTAATCAATAATTCTTCATGCTTAATTACGACAAGTATAAAACAATCAAAACGCAAACTCATTGCTACTCTTTCATCTGAATTTGTGTTGACTTATTACACATAATGCTTCGCACTTTTCAATATAAACGTAGGCCGAGGTATTATGGTCACATGTTTGCTGTATGCCCATATGTCACTATGAATTACCGGAAGAGATGTCATATAAATAGTAGAAACAAGAGGATATTATGTGTGTATGTGTTTGTAGATTGTGTTTTTAAACAAACTGTTTGGATATCAAAATAAAGTTGCATGTATCAATTTTATAATGAAAATTCAAGCGCTCCTGATTATCTTCATCGCATGAACTGTTGAAAAACCGGTCGGCACATAGAAGTGGATAATAGTACACTAGAATGGAAGTTTGATATCTTGCCTATGTACAATGATGGCACATGGAAAATCTATGGTTTGTAGATCAGATTCGATCTAAAACATTGTATCATAGTGAAATTATTTGCCAAGTTGGTTGTGAAGTTGTTGACACTACAGGATTAGTTACAGGATTTTCATGAAGAGAATTGCAAGTGAGATGGCGGCATTGTTTCATGTGAAATAGCCTACTATTCCATGGATTAATATAGTGTGTCTATTTGCAGCAGTCACTGACAACTAGTTTCCAATGTTTCAATATCGGAATGAGAATTAAAAATTGGTTCTCAAAGTCATAATTGAAAGTAGTCGGTGTACTGGTTGTAAGAACATCTGAAGAATTCACCGATAGAAAGTCTAATTATTGGATAATTTCTTCTTCAAGCGGCTAAGAAACGTGGCGCTTTTCTGGAATAAACACACTGAAAGTTTTTTTACAGACAATCATTTCTCAAATAAATGAAATGTCGCTGGAACTTTTCAATTAATCCTTGAATGACACATGCGATATTTTTGAGACGATATTCGAATGCATGTTGAGATTTTGAAAATTATTCAAATTTAGTGAACAGGGGAACCCTTTAAAGTAAAATGAATGCTCTTAGGATTTCTTGGCCTCTGATTTCAAGCTGGAGTTATGCATGTTCTGTAAATCGACATTACAAGTTGCATAAGAGTCTGATTATACTATCGATAGATTATCGGAGCGATATTTCAAAATGATGACCATACAGAACGTTCAAAAGGATTTCCTTCTTTGTCATCCTGTCGGCGCAGCATTTTGTAAATTCACTATTGCTTTTGAGTACATGGTCTTTGGACAAGGGCCAACAATGCAGATCAAGAATTAGCCTGATAAATATAATTGCCAATCAAAAAATATGGAAGCCAGATCGCACAAGTTACATTTTGCCCCAACTAAGTTCCCCCGGCGTGTGCCATAATTTTCATGCAATTTCCATTCTAGGACTTTCTGGTATTGTTAATTTCTATGGGTCGGCAATAGGCTACATACTCCGTTTTTATTTGCAGATCACATTTTTCTAAAGAAAGTTACTTGAATATCAGAATGAAATTGATAAATAGTACGAGTATTGATTAGAAAATTATTAATAAATTGATAATGATCACAATTCGGCCACTCCTGAATTTCTTCATTTGCTATCAAAATTCCTGTGAATATCGCATGCCACATTGTCAAAGATTAAATGATCGAAAAGCAATTTTCCTAATTATCTTTACTATAACACCTTATATTACTATGAATGATTTCTCCTTTAAACTTTGAGTAGGCTTACCCATGGAATGTTAATTGAGGTAGTTAAGTTTAATAATTCTGTTCTGCACATCAGCACAAAAGTTGTCTTCTTTTTACAGGTGTTGATTGCTGAGGCTGTGCAAGCTCGTCTTATCTGTGCATCGATGACTCAAGACCTGACCAACGTTCGGCTGTTTTTCTGTCTTGTTATTTGAGCTAATTAGCCCCGAAAGCTACTGGAATTTTGTTTACCCATAAGTCATTCATGCTCGCAACGTCCAAGTGATCATCAGATTCGGACAACCGCCTTGTGATCCAATCAAAGATGCTATTGAGTGACCTCGCATCATCGCCTCAAACTTCATTTGAGTAGTGAATGTTTCTCTGTTGAACTGTGGTATCACCTCTATTCTTAAAAATGTGACTGATAACGGCGCGACGGTGTTCGACTCAAAATGACATTGTTCCAGATGACGTGAAATGCGCATTCGGGGTGTGGGAAGATCTGTTTGGAAGGATGATCAAATCCGGATAGAGAAATTTCCCATATATGTTGATAAAAGTGATCTTCATCAAGATTATTTGTATCTGATCGTTCGATGTGTGCTATATAAACGTCATCTTGTATGGTGGTAAAGCCTTCTTCATTTGCTAAATTCTTTGTGGATGAAAAATTGTGTTTTTGAAAGATGTCCATCCCTACTGCTGTTTACTTGGGAGAGCAGGGCTCTGTTTTTGTAATCTCGATGAATGTTATCCTACAAAGTAAAAATTTTGGTAGGAATATTTTACCAAATGTATAAAATGAAACATTATATAAATATGAAACATTTTCTTCTGCAACTATTCTACCAATTCCCGGTCAAAACATTACTAGATTAATTCACAATTCTGCTGCAAATTACTTTATTGCATTTTTATGTTCAATCACCATGATAGGTACGGATATAGGATGATTTTATGTGTTTAATGCATGACTCCATCTTGCATGAAGCCCTATATTTTCAGTGGATGTTCTACGTGAGCTAGCAGTTTGTGATTCCAGTTTTATGTCATGTTGGTCATGTCAAATTACGTCATTGAAATGTAAATAAATATGCCTATCAACAATTGTGATATTTTCCTTACTTATATCGTTGAACGGGCAATGAGGATGCAAGGTTGAAAATCAGTTTAAAAAGGGTTTTATATTAACAGAAAGTAGTTGATAAAACGTTGATCACCCCACTTTCTTCAACGTTTTTAAGTAACGTTGAATCAACGTTATATCAGCGGCCAAAGCGTCACGATATCAACCATCCATCAACGTTGAATCAACCGTTTATCAACTGATTATTTTAACTTTTATCTGATTATTTCTTATGGGTAGGTGTGGGTCCAAATGAACCAATGAATTGCTAAAATGTAATAACATTCCCTGAACGGAAGCACAGTTCGTAATTTCAACTTCCTAACCACTTTTCCAAGTTAGTGACCTAAGCCTGAGAAAGTCACATAACTTCAGTTGATTTAAGCAATTATTTAGATAATGACATTACTTTATATCCACGTCTGGGTCCAAAAGTACCCACATTTGCATCCGAGGGTTAAAGGGCGATTACCACGCACGACTGCCACCCTGAAATTGTTTATGTCTAAATTTATCTTAGCTACATTTCTCTAGGAGCATTTCACCTGATGAAGCGGATGAAGAATGTGAATGAAAACCGGATTGTAATTTCCATTACTTTGTACGATGTATGGCTACACCCACTGCGGTCTTTATTGTCACCACCTTTAATCCATAACTGGAGTCTGGGATGCAAAGACATGTCAAAGTCAAAAGTCCATGGATATTTTTTTATTTCACAAAATACGATTAGAGCAGTTACATCTTTTTCTTTCCTTTGGAACCGACACTTTTAGACACCTTGATCACATTAAAGCTGACAGTTTTCGCAAGAGGTCGACATTCACCAATGGTGACAATATCACCGGGTTTGACATCCCTAAAATGAAAAGATTTTCAATCAAATATACTTGCATTGCATCAATTTCACATAAAAATGGAATGTTGCATGCAAGCAGAAGGCAGTTTCGACTAATTTACTTATTAGCTTGAAATAAAAACATGATTATCAATTCGCGCACTACCCATAATCAACTACTGGCAGGGTCGCCAGATTTCGGTGACTGAATTTCCGGGCGATTCCCGCACTATTGAGTAACGTACACAAAATGAAGAGCATGTTCTTGTGAATTTGCACGTTTAAGATCTTTGACAGCTTGTAGATCCTGACATTACTGGTCATCAAATGCGTATCAAAAACAATAACTAGGATTAAAAAAGAATTGTCAAACAAGAAGTTTAGGGGCGCAAATATGCATTTTTAGCAATAAATTACACATACATGTATTTGTAAGAAATTTGAATAGGTCATCACAGATTTTCAGTCGAAAATAATAGAGATTAATGCACTTTTTCTTGATTTCTTTTTCGAGTGCGATGATTTATTTCTACGAATCTTTAGCCACCGATAACTCTCAGAGAGCAGAGCAAACCTCATATCTTGCTCGGCCCACCTGTCCGCTCCCACCTGCAGTCCAACAATTTCTTCATGCATTCTTTTCTTCTTTGCTTCCAATTCCCATCGGAATCTATTCATTCGCATCGGCAACTTTTAGCCCATGTATAACTCTGAACCTTCATCTCGCTTTTTGTAAAAGAATGCGTGTCATAGACTCAGTTTCTCAAATCGTTAGCGCTTTCTGAGCGCCATTTCTATAATTTCTGATTTGGGAAATAAAAGAGGGTGGGAACCATTTGTGGCCCCTGAATCTTGGCTGACTTATAAGCCTTTACATGGAACGATCAACCCCTCCGGAATTAACCCCCCGACTCTTTTTGATTCTCTACGATCATCTCTTTATTGACCGAAGAACCTCTTTCCACCGAAGCTGTTCATAGCTCAAACAGAGAATGATTCGCACGAGTCGTTCAAGCTCAGGAGAAGAATTATCTTTTTAAAAGTAATGAAGTAGTCATCAAGTCTGTTTCTTCTTTGGTCGAGCAAGAGCATCTGCAAGTAGGACTTCATGGGATTGTTTGATTTCAGAGACATGTACTAATTCTTGATGCGATCTCCCTCGAATTCAGTGACCTATTTCTTGCCCATCAGTTCATCCAGAGTCTTATCTAATGATATCAATTTCCGTTTGGTATCTGAGGCCATAATCAGCGTATCCAAGCAAGTTACTCCTCGACGAATGGATATTGGGAAAGCACCAAAATGTATCCCTTGAAAGTGTTGGGGAGACTCGTAGAAAAGTAAATGGACATCGAAAAGTCTGCACGCAGTTTTTTTTCTCGCGGCTCCCGATTTCTTGCACCCGACATGCGTGAAAGACGATTGTAGGCTTGCGGAGAGGATCTGGACATCACTGAAGAGTTAAGGGAGCGTTTGATAACTTCTCACTTAAGTTCTTACTGTCGATGAGGCTCTTTTTCCATATACAATCCATCTTCCAAACGGGAATCATCCGAATCGAGGAGACCTATCCAGGGGAACGATCGAGATCTAATCATTGACGATGCCGACAACTGTTTTTTCTTTCAACGCAACGGAGATTGTGCTTGATGTTTTTTTTTGGAATGACGGTCTGCGCTCATTACAAACAGTTCCCATTCATGTTTTCAGGTTGGACTCCCCACAACTTTTGATCGATGAATTTCCCATTCAAAAAGCTCGAGCAACTAACCGGAATCCCCATTCATTACCCATTGTTTTCTCCATGATAACGTTCCTTCTCACACATCCGCAGCGTTGCCACCGGGCCCCAAGATCCCATCCGCGCAGACAGTGTATTGATGCACTGTAGTATAAATGAAGGTCCAAAATCAAGGCTATGATATACTAGGAAATGGTATCCGTAAGGACTTACTTTTGTTACGTGAGGACAACATACTCGTTGTTCCTGGAAACTATCTACTAAGCAGTGGACTGGTGTAATTTGTTTCGTAGAAAATATTTGAGAAAGGAAAGTTTCTGTTGCTGGAAACTTGTTTCTAATCTGGTCTAGATTTTATAGAAATGAAAAGCAAATTTGTTTCAATAGTAACATACGGATAATATCATCTTATTATAAAAAGATCAGTATGCAAATTATCTCGTATTTGCAAGATAAATTTCACAGGCTTTAGAATATTCATGTGTCAAATAAGAATAATTCATGTGTCTATAATTGTGATACTCTATACGATGATTAAAGCATAGGAACTGATACAAAACGTCATAGCAGTCACATAACCTGACTTCCGCGGACGTGAGCCAATTTACAAATACATCGACCTATTTGTTTCTTTTGAGTTAATTGATACGAATGACCATTTTATCTCAACCACAACGATAACAGGTTCCGCGCTAATCATGTTTCAAACTAAAACTAAGTTATTACTATTATTATCATAAGTGAATGAAAATACGTTATTTCAACCTCAACAAAGCATCCCAATCGATGTAACTCATAGATACTACTTAGAAAATTCGGACATCAAATCAAAGTCACTTCAGCTATAGGCCTACCTGCATATTTATCGATAGCCTAAAAGTTGAATCAAGTTTGATAAAGTCAAAGTAGCAGTTCTAGTAGAGAAAATGCTTAATTGTATATTTACAAGAAATGAGCTACTTGAACTTCAAAAACTGTGTGTCTCTTCTAAATTTATAATCCCAAACAAAAGAATATTTTTTCTGAGACCTTGATCAGCGCAGCTGCGCGGAATCGCACAGCGGTGGCAACGCTGCATCCGGTATCGCGTAATATGTTATCAATGATGCTGGTTTAATGGTTGCCCATCCTTATAAAGCCCGGACCTTTCTCCATCAGATTTCTAGTCGTACAGAATTCTGAAGAAACATTTGTGAGGACAATCATTTGAACGAAGTTCTGATCTGGAAGAAGCCGTTCGCGAAATCCTCAGTAAATTTCGCTCTTCAAGATAATTTGAAATGTGTTCAACAAGAGACCTACTGTTTTTATCTGATCACATCAGAGTACTTTTGTTGATATATGTTCAAACAACACAGCCATCAACGAATGAATTTGCCATGCACAAAATAGAAAAAAAGATATTCGTATTTAGTTTTACATTCATCAAATCAATCAAAATTTCGTATGTTTTTAAATGGACCAGCACACTACTAAAAAATTGGAAACTTTTTGAAATTTTGCATACCATTTTAACATACATGTGCCAAATGAATGATACATGTCAGAATTGAAAGATTTGCAGTTTTTCTACTTTTGTCCGGAAACTTATTGGACGTGCCACGTATTAATCATAGATGTTCCTGGCCTTAAAAAAATGTCAGTGAAGCGGACATTTCAAATGCCTGTCTTTCAAATGCCTGAGGTATATTTCAGTCAATAGTGACTCTATTTTTTTTATAGATGCTTATCTTTCTCTATTATAAATTTAATTTTTGAGGCTGGGCATCTTAAATGTACAGGACCGCGCTTGGTCGGGTTTGAGCGTCCAGGATTAAGCCGTCGAAACGCGATCGTCCTGACCAAGTTCCTGTTGATGACCTCATTAAAAATAGTCAAATAATCAGGGATGCAAGTGCAAATTGATGAAAAATCCGGAAAATGAGCTAGGATGCGCCTTTTACTTACTACTAACCTAAAATTTCAATGATTTAGATAAAGGTGGCCCAGCCATGGTCCTTGTCATTCCGCACATACATGTATAAAAAAACTATGCATTCTGACCAAACGAACACCCTGCTCCAAAGACACGTAAACTTGTAAAACAAAAGGTCGCAATAATTTCAGTAACTTTTATTGAATGAAGTAACTTTTGTCCTTCTTTTCGTTGTCACCTCAAATGAAAATTACAAGCAACAATAAATTGCAATTCACTTTAGAAAAAATAATACCCTCTTGGTCTTGATTTAATCTTAACAGAAGAACAGTGACGCCTTCAGTTGATTACTGAAACGTCGCATTTGGCTCCAACAATCATAGGAAAACGTTTTGAATTTAATAGGGAATGGGTGTAGGCTGTATTGGTTAGGCCCACATTACTTTGCTTATCTGACGATTGTTGTATTTTGACATCTGACAATTGTTGAAGTCATGCGACGGCGAAATTACAAAAAACAAGTACCGTGATTAGATTGATCACAGCAAGCACGTAAAAGAAATTTAAGAAAAAGCGGACGAATCATGGTCTCGCCTTGCGCTTATGTGCGAGCAGTCTCAAACGCTCAAGACGCGTTTCTTTCCTCATTTTTTGTGCGTGATACCTTTTCATACCTTCACACCTCAGCATTTGAAGTGACAAGATAATATCTTCAGAGGTGACTATACCGGCATACGTACATGTACGCTGCACATTTTAACTGAAATCATGTTCATACCTGCGTCTGAGAAAGTATAGGCCTAGGGGTTACCCCCTTAATTTTTATGGCATTTTTCAACGAATCCCGAGACCCAATGAAATCTTGGTCAAAAATCCGGAAATCCGGATAAATCCGGAAGTCTTGCATCCCTGAATAATTTGTATGTATATTTTGTAGAATTTTATTTCACGTTTTAGCGTAAGGAACTCTTACACACCTGGTAGATTTTAGATGGCGTAATCCCGCTGTTTTAGTTAGATCTGGTATTTTGATTGGAAACAGACCTGTCCTCTTATCATCTGAATGGACAGACTGTTAAATAGGATCTTTTCAATACAGTATATAAGTGATTAACATAATTTTGAACAGAACGACTTACTCGCCAATTCATTACACATGAGGAGAGGAGAAGCGTTGTTTGTCCTTCTAGTAAGCATTCTTTAAAATTTTTAGACATTTAAGGATATAAAAATCCTATATTAACTAGTCATTAGCTTGTTTTGTCTTTATTAATTTTGTTACCTTGACGCACTTTGCTACGTTGACTTGTACTATGACACCGATTTACTTTCGCCCCTACACGTATATAGATGCAGCATGGGACCACTTCCATTCTATGCTAGTTGACTACCGTTGACTGTGGGGGATGGATTCACTATGGAACAAGCGGTCGTGCACACACAAGCGATGAAAGACCTTGTTCAAGATGACATCGAACAACTAACGATCTCTTTCTGCCGAGCCAAAGAACTAGCGGCTAGCCTTGGATCGATCCTCTTGGCAACTACTGGTGACAATCGCAGCCTCAGCGCCTCATAGACAAGAGATATTGGCGGGCATGATATGTAATAAATGATGCAAGTAAATCGCTTCTACGGCAAATGTTTGCTCAATCTTAACATTAGTATGGGTTATCTTATTGGTCTTGTTCAGTCTGATACATGCGATAATGCTGCTCTAACTAAATGGAAGCTAAATTTAAAACAGCGTCATGATATCCTTAACAGCAAAAAGGCGCATCAGAAACATAGTTAGCAGCACGTGTGGCTATCTCAACAAGAGATACGAGGTAGACTGTAGGCTTCTTTATAGATTCCATGATTGGAATCAGTGAAAAGCACGGAGATCCGATATCCGGTAACAATGATTGCTACTAAAACTATCCGGTGCAATCCACATGGACATTAATTTTACAGGAATGTTTGTATTTTGTTCCCGTTGCTTGCACTATTCTTTTGATCAAATCACGAAGATAGGTTGCCTTGTCTGTGTGACAGCTAAAGCCATAATCCAATCTATGGGTGAGACATACGAGCATACTCACCGAAAACACGGTGACAAGTGAACAGACATATTCTTGTGCCGCTTCTCAAATCGCTTGTACTTGCGGATGTAATGCAGGTAGTCTCGTCGAATAACGATAGTGCGATCCATCTTCATTTTCATTACAGTTCCAGTAAGAATACGTCCGCGAATGTTTACGTTTCCAGTAAATGGACATTTTTTGTCAACGTAGGTACCTTCAATCGCCTACAACAAAAAAAAGATGTTTTTGCGTCAATAAAACATCACAGTTTAAGTAAAATAACATTAATAAAGCAGATGTTTTCTTTATCTAGCTCCTCCAACAACCACAGCAGTTAGCTAAAGGTGCTTACACATAGTTTTAATTCGCTCAATGAATGCTAGCCGCATTGCTCATCCCTGTTCACCGCATGCTTTTATTTAATTCATTTACGTTGAGGCGAAGGACCATGGCAAGGTTTTATGATGACGTCATCGCTGACACTTCCAATGAAGAGAGATAGGCGCAACGCAAATGCATAGTCTGAGTCTGCGCAACGTTCCTTTATCTTGACACAAAGCAAGTATTAGTGACCGAGGAAAATTACATGCATCATTTGTCAATTGAAATGCCGAAATTAAGAGAAGAATCTCATATATTAAAGTGATGATAATGCTGTTTTATCATTATGCAAGCTGTTTTTCTTCAATATACTGCAAAAAATTAGGTCTTTGTTTTGATAGATGACGCATTTATCTAAGCTTAGTTGTAACGTCAGTCATACAAATAATCTCCATAAAACAAATTTCCAAACAGCGTATGCGTATGTCGAATTGCATGCGGTTTCCTCATACTATCTATCAATCGTGTGTTGGCATATACCGTCTTCATGCCAACAAAATTTCAAAACAAGTTGTAAATAACTGCATGATTTTATAAACTTAATTTCGACATAAATGAAAGTGAATTTTTTTTGAAAAACGGTTGTATCATTAAGTTACCGATGCATTTCCTGACTTTGAGAAAAACGTGAGTGACGAAAATTAGATAATTCAAGTTCATGATAAATCATAATAGGTCACGAAATCTCGATTCTCACGACCTGAAGATTTCGGAATCTCAGTGAATACAGTGTACAATGCTGTTGCTCATCAGTGACCAGCACTCAATCCGAATGATCCCTTCGGCATCCGGTAGTGTTACAACATCAAAAGCCAAAAACCCGTAAATATCTAAAAAGTACGGGGGGATCCTTAACCCACAACGGTATCTCATAAACAATGAGAATGGGCTAGAACTCCATAACAATCCAATAAATATAGTGATCTTTTAATTCTTAAACTATCTTGAAGAGCACGAATTGTCTGTTTTCGTGTTATGGTGTTAAGTGTTTCAATCCTAAATAGAACAATGTTATTTCTGAACATTTTGTCGACACGGAGTTGGAAATCACATGTCACGTTTCATTTGAATGTCAAGCACGTTGTCTCGTTTTGCCTTCAGCTCCTCCAAACGCTGCTCTGCTTTCTCCATTTCTTGATCAATTTTTCTTTGAGCTCTTTTAGCTTGTGTCGGAAGCTCTTGTTAACTAAGTCTCCGACTATGGGGGGGGGGAAACCCAACGTCTTCCTTTAGCATAGAGGTGACTTGTCTCGCTTCGGTTAGCAGATTTCTTGCTGTCTTCGGATTTCTTGTACGTCGATCTCGCCCGGTACGAATCAATTCTATCATTCTGGACATAGTTACAACATCACAGGGAACTGCTGAAAGCCGAGTCATGTCGAGATGTCGATTCTTTTGCATACCAATTTGTAAATGGCGCTGACATTGTTTCGAGTCTTTTTACCTTTCCTGGATGCTTCAGGTAATCTTTGTAATTCTTCATAATTTTGAAAAAAGCTCTTCACTTTTTATATATATTGCAATCGAAGTACTTGAACTTGAACAAACTTTTGCAAGTCATAATAATATAACCAGCAGAATATGTATTAGAGTCTTGACCTGAAAATGAGTATAACTTGCAACAAAGTCAAAGTCCATTCATACCGGACGCGGCGCGGTCTCTATGTGAACAGCCCCATAGGTTAAGTTCTCAACAAAAATTCTGGACGCATGAAGAAGCGCCGCGCTGCGTACAGTGTGAATGGACCTTGAGAAACACAACAGAAGTCTCTCGCTAGAACACGAGTCTCGAAATAGTACAAATAGAACACTATATTGGACAGAGAGCACGAGTTCAAGAGAGCGTAAGTGTTCAATAATTATCATATTGGTATTGATTGCCAAGATCATAGATGTAAGGTTGAATAAATAATAAATATGAAAATTACCTTACAGTATGTATTTGAAGTTGGAAAATGCATATACAAATTTCGAAAGCGCAAACTTCACCAAATAGAGCACTTAATAGCAAAGATGAGAGTCGTGTCAGGTTTACCGAAACCCGACCTCATCAGATTTGATTAGAAAACGATTCATGATATTATGCTAATACTCGTATAACCTGAAAGTTACCGTATTGCAAGAATCCGGGTACTTTTAAAGCTGCATAGAAGCTTCATCCCTGGTTCAAACAGTGGTCATACGCGGCAGATTTCCATTTTTTAACGTAGGTAGAGTAAATCTAAGCAGGTAGACTATTGCGAATATCTGATTAATGAAAACAATTATATAGTCTAGATAGAATTTCAAGGCGATTACTCTCTTCAAGGCGAGTCTGGATGCGATGATTTTATGTATAGACCTAATAGCTAATATGTGAGAAATATATCCATGCAAAGAATGTGAAAATAGCACGTTAATTATGTGAATCAAACAAAAGCCGTGCTATTTACAGGTCATAATAAGCTCCTAAATTTTCGCCTACTCAGGCCACATCAGAGGATGGAATTCTGTAATTATTCCCCAAAAAAATTGATGTTTTGAGTATCTATTGAAAATTGTGATAATATGCGAGACATGGGATTTCCTGAGTATTTAACCCTCACCTTGAAACCATAGCTATTGGGGAATACCGACCAGCGAGAAATTATGTATTCGAAGACAGAGATGCATTTTATCTCCCCGTCTATTCAACATCTACTACTCACAATATCATGAGTAAGACATCACAAGGTTTTGAAGGAGTGTCTCAGTTGGTGGACACCATATAACCAACCTCATATGTTGACGACATACTGCTCATAGCGGGCAGTATGAGGGAACCGTAGGCATTGGTGGACAGAGTAAGAATTGAAAGCGAAAGAACCGGTTTGCTACTTAATGTAAAAAAAGAAAACAATGAAAACTCAAAGAAGGGATACGAATGGAAATGTTAGTGATATGAATCAACGTGAATGATAGAAATCAACAGCCAACCTGCTCAAAAAATTGTACATGTCACTCATCTTGGTGTTAAATTCACAGTAAATTATGACGACAACATAAAAACTGACATTCATCGGACATGTCCTGTCTGAATCAACTTTTTATCGAAATTGCCCAAGCCCGAAACCTGATTTTTTTGAGTTGGTGCACCATACTGCGACCGCTACTGTGACTAACTGAATAAACTGTGCGGCATGTTTACGCAAGTAGCTCAAGACAGGAGTCGTTGGAGAACCACAGTGTGGTGGGCCACAGCTGGTCGCGACCGACCAATCCATCAATGAAGATGTTGGATATGGATTTGCTTTGATCAGTTATCGCATGATAACGTCATAAATGTTGGGAGTATGTCTGATTGGATTGGGAAAGCTAAGCCATACTGAATACAACTCAAATAGATAGTTTTGAAGATACATGAAAATTATGAATAGTCTGCTAGAATCTCAGCGATATATTGAACAGGAAGAAAACAGTAGCTGCTCATCGAAATAAATGAATGCACAAAAACTACTGTGAGGCATGATTATCTATCCACACTTTGACTTGGGATGCACTAATTGCAGCATAAACCTGACAGTAGTACATTATAAATCTGTTGTAAGCAGTGGTTACAGGTTATTACTATTATTTATGGGTCATTCCACATCAAAACGTCAAATTTCGGAAGTGAGTGGCGAAGGATCTCAGATTTTCTTGAAATTCACATATTTTCATCATTTGGGTCTATCTAGATGATATCCAACATATTTCGGAAAATTCAATCGGGAAGGTCACTTGCGTGGCCTTGACATATTCGATTTTTTCTATTTTTAGAGAATTTATGAAAAATCTTGTACATCTTTCACGGCCTACATCACCGATCTCGCAGCGAAGTTGAGGAAAATTCTTCTTGGACGGCTTAAGTGATACCCAACCATACATGTTTCAAGCGGAATTCATTACTTTTTCGCTGCGAGAAAATTTCTGTGGGCCCTCAAAAAGTAAAAATTTTCAGAAACTTTTTGAAAAAATCGATTTTTCAAACATTTCTTAAAAAATGGAGAAGTAATTTTACGTTCCCTCCTTCCGCAAGCTACTACAAATGCATCCAAATGATTGTAAAAAAATATTTAGAAAATCAGTAGGGATCGAGAAAATGTTTTTTGAAGCTCAAATTATGTGAACAATGTTAAATTTTTGACATCTTTTGCTCAGTCCTGACAATTTCTCGCAGCAGCTACGCCAATTCTCATAGGTCGAGTGTTTTACATTATACATGATCAATCTAAAACTGTGATCAGAAGTTAACTTTTTCCACCCAGAAGCATGATTTTTTTGAATTTGAAAGTGTGGTGAAATTAGATCGTTTTTTATGCTGCTACTATCAAATGTATAAGTAGTATGTGCTTAATAATTAGCAGATTGTTAACCTCAATGAAAGGATATACTCGATAAATAACACAGTTGGAGAAGTCGGAATTGGAATTAATTGCGATCCTGAATCAATTCCATTTTTCGTCGGAATTGGCATTGGAATTGACGATATTTAGATCTACTGGAATCGGAATCGACCTTGATAAACCTCAATTCAACTTTTTCGATAGACCTGTGATAAATCTATTTATAGAAAAATTGAAATCACAGTACTCGGCCGTTGTGTTAACTAACGATGAGCGATCGTACCCGAACCCGAATGCTCGGGCCGGGTTCGGGTATAGCAAGTAAGAACTCGGGTCGGGTAGGATTATCTCTATCTAAAACCCGAAATCAGGTTTTTTCGGGTTGGAGAATGCAAATTTGAAAAATGTTTAGAACTTTAAAAAATATTTTCTGTGAAGTTGGTAGTGTTTCATGTATACCTGTAGCTTAATTAAGTTTTCAAGAAATTGTGGCTTATCACATTATTCTCACTGGGAATTATTGATCTAATAAAATACTTTGCGCTCCATATTTTGCTTCTAAAACAACGAAAGATCATTATCAAATTAATTGAATCTGTTCTTGTGGTCTCTAAAGGCCTCATTCTCATAATGACATGTAGATCGTGGCTCCAAGGATGGACGGAAAGAAATGAAATTTAATTTAAGATAAGCTTTACATAGGAACGGAGGCTTAACTATACATCAAATATTATATAATTGAAATTTTAGCATCTATCTGCAGAATTATGTTGTTACATGTAGTGATGCAGCTCAGCTGCTCGGACCTTGACATCTTCATTAACATTGAGAGTCAAAGTGTCTCAATCAGAGTTTTGAAGGAGTATGCTGCAACACCTATAATACATCGCGAAGCAGTCGATTTTTTGTAAAGATTCCGAATTTTGTCATGCGTTGTAAGTCATAAGTCATAAATGTTTATTCTGAAATATACAGAAAACGCAAAGCGATGGCCGCAAGGGCACTTACAAGCAAGCGTTACATATGCATACGCAAAGTTTAGCATCAATAAAAAATACATGAGATATATATTTACAAATACACCAAGTGATCATGATGTACATGCACATCATAAACCATCATAAACAATTATATGAGACCTACATATTTACAAATTTCAGAGTCATCATGATATACATCATATGCCATATACAAAATACATGAGATCTATAGGGCCTATATTTACAAATTTGAAGAATGATCACGACATGAGAAGAGTAGGTTATAATAATTTCGTGGGTAATTATGCTACTTATTCAGTATTAATTTGAATACTTCATTAGCCTAGAGAAAATAAAATACTAACTACCTCGTATTTTAATAAAAAACTAAAATAATACTACTAAGAAGTTTGACTACCGCCCGGTGTCACACTAGGATCAAGCATTAGCTTTATATACAGAAATGTTACTGATTTTTCGAATATAATCGGGTCGGGTTCAGACATTTGTACCCGACATCAGGTTGAAATTTTGTTCGACTCGGGTAGCCGAATATTTGGAACACGACCCGATGCTCATCTTTAGTGTTAACTGCACGCAGAGCTAAAAGAGAGATAGATCGACAGAGGGAGCTTTATCTTATTGTTGAATAAAGGGTGTTAATTGTGACTTCGATGGACCTTCAGCCCCGAACAATGTTAATTCAGCGATTATTAAGCAAACAATGAAAAGAAGAAATCTTTGTTCAATCTGTTACTTAGTTACTTATCAAGTAAGATAATTAATCAAAATAAAACAACTGTTGAATTTATTTCTTGATAGGATAAGCACAAAAATTGGAGATTAACTTAATTATTGTACACACGAAAAACAATTGGTTTGGAAAAAGGAAAATTAACGCTGCATTAAAGGGCAGCAACCCTGTCAATTCTAATCACAATACAGACAGTGTCAACAAATTATTCTAATAATTAATGACTCAATTTAAATGGCAATTATATGAACTATCATTCAACTTCCAATCACAACAATTAACAATGTCAATTTTTAAGACTAGTTACATAGATACGATACGCAACGATAAAAGAAAAACTTTTAAACTTACAGTTCACTTCTCAATGTTGAATTCACTTCAATTCGATCGGACTCACTTACACCAAAATAATATCATAAATATCTTAAATATCAGTGTCACTTATACCGTCAATCTTCAATCGCGCTCGCTGGGTGTGTTGCCGTATACGCTGCTGTGTTGTTGTTCGCTGGCAGGCAGTATTTGTTGTTACTTGTGTAGTTGAGTCTCACGGCGAGAGCCCGGAGTTCTTCTAACAGCTACTTAAGATGTCGTATGCGTCAATTTCTCATCGTTTCTAATTTATACAAATTTTTCAGACTTGACGATAAATCCACTTTCTTTTGAAACTTAGAAAAGTTCCCTTTAATCTCTGCTCGTTAGATTTCGACCCGACCACATTTCGTTCTTATCACGGAATTTTTAATCTCTTCTTTTAACATGGACTTTTAACATAATCAGTTTTCATGATATCATTTTTATCGTCGTTTCTTCTTTCACCAACAATCACGTTATTCGCACATTGAATTTCTTTATTCTGTCAGTTTATTAATAGATTTATTCGCATCTCTATCTCTCTCTCTCATAGAAGTAGATAACAGTACACTAGAATAGAAGTTTGATATCTTGCCTATGTACAATGATGGCACATGGAAAAATCTATGGTCTGTAGATCAGATTCGATCTAAAACATTGTATCATAGTCAAACTATTTGCCAAGTTGGTTATGGAAGTTATTGGCAGCAAATTAATGCAGGATTTTTATAAAGATAATATTAAGTGAGATGGTGGCATTGTTTCATGTGGTATAGCCTACTATTCCCTGGGTTGGTATTGTGTCGATTTGCAGCAATCATTAACAACTATTTTTCAAAATTCGAATTAAAAATTGGTCCACAATGTCATAATTGAAAGTGGGCGTTGCACTGGTTGTAAGAATATCTCAAGAATTCAATAGAAAAAATTCTCATTATAGGATGATTTCTCCTTCATACGGTTAAGAAACCTAGCACTTTTGTCGAATAAACACATTGAAAGCTTCTTCACCGACAATAATTTCTCAGATAAGTGAGCAGTCACTGGAACTTTTCAATTAATCATTAAATGACACATGTGATATAGTGTGATGATATTTTGAAAGCTGATATTCGAAAGCATGTAAAGACATGTGTGTACATGTACATTAGAAGTATTAACTATGAACATGAGAACGCACATAGGAACGACGCAGGGAACGGCACACAGGAACAACGAGGATAGGATAAGGGTACATGGGTTAGATTGAAACGAACAAACGTAAGATACATTAGCATAATGCACTATACGCGGCAATTATCGGAATTGAATCTTAATATGGAATTGGAATTGAACTGAACTGTTTCGACTGGAATTGAAATTTCTGCTCTGAAATTGGAATCAAAAAATTTCAGTGGAATTGTTCCAGCTCTGATAAATAAAGATGTACTTGATTGATCCCCTAAGAAATCGACAGAGACCCAATCACTTGTCGAGCAATTTTGTACTGAAATGAGAAATAAGTAAATCAGTTTTATGTCTAACAAGCTTACTGTTCTTTTATCTTAGAAAGGTCGAGATTAAAATGATCTCCTTCTTCATTTTATATGTCATGGCTTATCTGGAACAATCTGCCGTCCACGGAATTTTTCTAGCATTCATAATGGACAGGTGTAATACTGTGAGGGGAGGAGAAGGTGGATTGTAGACACTTGCAAGACCCTTACTTGGTGCTTGTTTCTTCGAAGTGGGCGTTCAATGTCAGCCGAGTTGATTTCTGATCTCAACACGTATCTTTCCAATAGGCCTAAGTTTCCAATACATCAGTTTCGAGCTTATTTCAAGTCTACGGACATTTCCTACTAATCAATTATATCGATTAAAAAAATGATGGCCTTGTTCATGAATGCATTTATGCACCATGAAGTATACACAGAATATAGGCCCTACATATACATATAAATTTTCAAGTGTGCTGCTGGTTTTAGATTGAGGCACGAGAGCTTCGATGCCGTGTGTGTCAAGGATTCGCTAAAATTTTCAGATAATTCGTTATGAGCGGAAATTGCGAAAGACCAGCACATTACAGCAAAAAATTATCATTTATTCATCAAAGTAGAAGCTTTGAAGTATTCGTCGAGAAGACTACTATTCAGCGAGACCCAAGAAGTCACTGATGCCAATGCACACTCTCAGCAAAGGAATGAAACAACTGGGATGCAATTTTATCAAGTTGTAATTGTGAAAAGACTTAATTAACGTTTATACCAGAAACCATACGTACAGCGTAATTACTTACCGATACATAATGTAAGTATAAATTGTGTAAATGTTTGCCGATTATCTTACGAGCTTCTAATTATGATCGTTTTTATTAATGAATAATTGCCCCGACTCTAATAGCATCCGCGAATTTCTTGCCCAAGTATTCTCTGGCGAGACACTTATGATCTGTTTAACGGTTTCACGTGTTGATGAAAGCAGGAAGTCTTTCCCTATTCAATTCCTGGGTCTGTGTCTGTGATTCATTCATATTGTGTAGATAATTAAGCAATTCGGTACATGGTTACCTTTTGTCACTCAATAAATTTAGAGAATTTGACTGCCTTTCAAATAATCAAGGGAAGATGTAAACGCGTTTCGGCATCTAACTGTGTAGAGATACAATCAGTGGTCGGGCCAGAGATTTTTCAATTTTTATCGCATCTGTGCTAAATTTTCGCAGGCCTACTTATGACAGCGAATTATAGCATCACATTACATGGTTAAGCAGGGTGAGCGTCGCTCAAATCAGAGCTTGACCAAGAACACCTGACCGGGAGAATCTTATATAATAATCTTACATGTTTTATGCAATTTCCGCAAATTTTGATATAGCCACAGCGCAACGATTCAAGCGGAAGCTTATCTTATAATAAAGACTTTCCGAAAGCAAACTGCGTTTCGTCGTTGATGACCTTCGGAGAAGTTTCCTCACAAAGATCTGATTACACTAGTTCGTAATAACAGGGATGCAAGTGCAAATTGATGAAAAATCCGGAAAATGAGCTAGGATGCGCCTTTTACTTACTACTAACTTAAAAATTTCAATGATTTAGATAAAGGTGGCCCAGCCATGGTCCCTGTCATTCCGCACATACATGTATAAAAAAACTATGCATTCTGACCAAACGATGAATGACACATGTAGACGCCGAAATATATGTTGTTTAAAAACATAAAAACATATTGAAATTTATTATGACCGACACGAGTACCGGTAGATGTCTCATACCTTCACACCTCAGCATTTGAAGTGACAAGATAATATCTTCAGAGGTGACTATACCGGCATACGTACATGTACGCTGCACATTTTAACTGAAATCATGTTCATACCTGCGTCTGAGAAAGTATAGGCCTAGGGGTTACCCCCTTAATTTTTATGGCATTTTTCAACGAATCCCGAGACCCAATGAAATCTTGGTCAAAAATCCGGAAATCCGGAAGTCTTGCATCCCTGTAATAAACGCCATCAATTATTGCTTCTGAGGAAAAATTTTATCATTGTGTAAATTATTAAGCTTGCACATTGTTGCCGAATCCATCTCTTCAACCGTTGTATGCACTGAGTGCATGTAACAAATACAATCCATAAGTCATTAATCATACAACTAAGCCAACCACAAAACAACAAAAATTCGCGTCACTAATTTTAGACATGGTCTGCTCCAGCTGATACCAGACATCTAATTCAGCAATAAACAGATTCAAACTAATAAAAAACTAAAAACTAATTCAGCAATAAACAGAAAGTACAAGTTTTAACAAAAAATAAATGCAAATCAAAAGAGAAAGGACGGATAATGTAGATTTCAGCAATGTGGAAATGTTAGCTTTTAAGGATGTAACAATGATAATCTTGAAATGTAGCTAAATAAATATGATACTTGTCTTCCTTTGACGCCTCCTCCCACAGCAGTCTCGCTTGGCTTTCCATCACTGTTGCAAGAAAAGTACACTTTGTTAGGCACGAATTAGTCTTAGTGCACTAACTTTCGATCTCAGACCTTCGTCCGTCGGGCGAGTGCAAATAATTTTTTGGCTACATGATTATTTCTGCACTTGACGAAGGCTCCACTAATGGCTTTCCACTCCTTTGTGTGCTTGCTTTTCTCCAATATCTCTCAATATAGTATTTTCAAGCATCGAATTAATTTTCATCAGATTATTTTCCTTTACAGCTTTGAGAGTTTTCAATCTTTTCTGATATTCATTTGTCGTTTCTTTCTTCCTTCTCATTTTGTAAGTTTAAATAAACAAGTCTTGGAATGTCGCTTGGACAACGGCATATTTTCAGGTAGACCGTCTGTTATCGGTATCGTGTGGCAGATTAGTGAAACATGCAATGATTGTTGATTCGGTCCCATTACTTAATTTTTTCAAATGATAGCAACCGAGAATCTTTACAAAGGGCATTGACAAGGAATCGGTACCTAACCATAAATTGTCAGTCACAGGAAGCCGTCATTTCTTGGGTACTGCTGTTATGGCAACGCGTGTCCGCTGCGTAAAAATATTGTTTTCAATGTGCATGTCTGTCCTAGCCCTTTAATATACAGTATATGTACTGTCGGATTTGTAATATTGGATATCGATGGCAGCTTCTTCGCGACATTCATTGTCCATGCCTCGAGATTCGGAGATTTTGTGGACTTTGCATCACTTATGTGTATCAGATGAAGTTGACTTTTCTGCATATCTGGCATAAAATGTGCTCAATTTTTCGCAGCATCTACTTCTTTAGAATGCTTTTTCAAATTTGTTTAACGTCAAGCAAGAACTGCTTGTAAAAAGTGGAAAGTGCGTCAGAGGTTTCTTTTACTGAGCTACCGGCGTACACACATGTAGCTTTGAAAGGTTTGTAAATGGTGATTTGACACATACACACTGATGCTTTCAACAGTATGAAACAGCCACACAAGCTAAATGCATCTAAGAACTATGGCTGCAATTTTCCACTTATGCTGAATCTACTGTAAGATGCAAGACGCTGCGGTAACCATGAAATTTTCACTGTCCGATAGTATAAAGAATATTACAAACATAATAGTTAGCTATCACTAGTTAACGCATTTTTTCTCCTGTACACCAGCATTTGCTCCATTGAACAGCATGTGCTCGTTTAAATGCACAAATAACAGGTTTCATTTTTTCGCAGGACCACGTCCATTTTTTTCAGCCAGTTCATTTTTATAACATTTAACATTTTATTAACATTTCGCAGTGCAAAAATTTTCGAAGCTGGCCCGACCACTGGATGCAATCAAAACCCTTTCATTAAGACCGTGAATGAGTTAAGACCATAGATGCCCTAATTAACGTGTCTTATATACGATGCCTTTGATGGCACAAATTGAGAGGATGAACAAGGCTCAGGCTGGGATATACAACATAGGTCGAACATATAATCCATCCGAGTTCGAATTAACGAGTTTCGACAATGAAGGAAGACCATCTGTTACTAATCATATTCAGAAAAGTTCTTATGAATGCACACGGTAGTTTAATAAGTAAGACGATCAACTTTATTCTGCCTTAAAAGTAGTACTTGAATTTCGAAACATATTGTCATGCCAACATTTGTAGGACATTAAAGGACCCAAAGATTTTTTTAAAAGCATGAGAGATAGAACACATGACTCTCATTAAAGTACAAACAGTGTGCCTGGAGCACCAGTCTCCAAAAAGAGCTATTAGACAATTGCAGTCATTAGACTGGTTCAAGTCTATTCATCTACTCGAAAGTCACGTCATCTATTGAAAAGCAGCCTAAGAAATATTATTACCAAAACAAGTGACAGGCAAGCAACAACAGTGGTTGCACTGGTTTGGTCACGCACGGATGAAGAGTGAGGCAAGATGGGTCAAGAAACTGCTTGCTGTATGACGTAAAAGAAATACTCGGCGCCTTGAAATTGAAGGCTAACTTGCGCAGCGCATGTTTCGGTTTCCAGGACTGCAGGAATCCTGCACTTAACGGAGCACTTGGTGAGCTAAACACCAGCTCAGTGATTGGTGCGCCTAGCATAAGAGCTAAATAAACAAGACCTTCGTAGCTTTGATAAGTGTTGACTTCTGTAGAAAATGTAATTCAACATACCTCACGGGGAGTTTTGAAGCCCAAACCGATATTTTTCACATATCTGCCACGTGATCCTTTCTTTCCTTTCACTTCTTGCTTTTGAAAAGCACGTTCGGCCTGAAATTTCCACATTATCATAACAGAAGAAATCATGACAAATATAATGAAAATCATTACAATATATGATACGGACTGCATTTTAGTCGACTTCACATCTGCCAACCTTGAAAGGAAAGCACTTTAGGTATCTAGCAAGGATGAGAACGGGGTAACGGGGTCTTGGAGGAAATGCACATCTTCAAGGGCCCAAATAGAAAAAAAATACGCTAGACAGATAGATTGGGTCCCCGGGGAGAATTCTCATCCATATTCTTGAAATTAATCTTTTCTTAGCGAAAATCAACTACACCAAAAAGTTCAACATCAAAACAAACCTAATTTCACATTTTATGCCATATATTCCAGTCTGAGAATGAAAATCAAACTGCACCACAGAAAACGCTTACATCTAACACAAAAATTGCCGTTGCAAATATCCATCGTCAACCATGCTGTCCGCGCAAAATTCGAATCTAAATTCCAGGTCATAAATGAGATTCTTGGTCTGGCTGCTGGAATTTTTACTGAAAAATTATGTACTGTAATATTACAAAATAGGTGTAATGTGGATCATTATGAAGTATATCATATACACGCACCTCAGTAAACTTAACAAATCAAAACTCTTCACAGCACGTAATTAGTCCATGTATTGTATATCAACAGTAGGCCCTATATGTTTTTATTAGATGTAGTACGTGTATATTATATATCGATTACTTTGATATCAGAGAAAAATTTACAACCTATGAAGAATCGGACCTAAATCTATATATGTTGCCAATTCCATAAAATCGGTCAATGTTTATTCAATTCTTTTTCAGCTAAAAAACATGCGTTGTCAATCTGCTTGATTTCTTCGGAACACTTCGGAGCATTTGACTTTAGAAGCAAGTGAAATGATCGCACCTTCTCTGCGCCTCTTCTGAGAGATGGTACTGTTTTTTGCGAATCTTCTTTTCTGTTGAAGATCGGACAATTCTTCCGCAGAAAAATAAATTCACAATAATGCAACATCAATAAATAACGCCTTGCTATATTGATATTTACTACTCGTTTTCTTTTTTCTTTTTCTACTATCTTTGTTCTCGCATACGTCCCCGTGCGTGAGCATTCACTGGACAATGCTGCCCCTTGATCCGATACATTCACCTCCGATGGTCATCGATTGGAGCCTCACATTCATCTCCGCATGTTGACACCGCCTCATGCACCTGAGATGAAATGAAATGTCCCTTATTTTTCTCAGTGATTTGCTTACCTGGCGAATAGCCATTCTGATAATCCATCACGAAGCATGTTTTTATTGATATAGAAACCTCTTTCAATGCAGTGAGCAATGAAGTGTTTTTGTCTAGTATCTTAAAGAAATCATCTGTGTTTCACAGCATCATACGACCTCATAATCGAATGGTTGCTTTCTAGATGCTGATATTCACGCAGTGCTTTGTCGCGCAGTTCATCATCTAAATAGTCGAAATTATTAGCTTTCCTCATTAAGTAACTAACCGAAGCAGATTGCGTTTTCAGCAGGATCAGCCACAATGAATGATGGATCAAGACAGGTCGGCCACTTCACATAATCGTACATTAACGGACTGTGAACAATAAGCTATTTTGGGGCTACAAGGGCCTTTCTTGCCGAGGTTTTGAATTCCAGTAATTTGCTTTTTTGGTGGATATGTGAATATAGTTCTTAATCAATAAGGCGATAATTGCTTGCATTTTCTACATCTAAAGATATTGTTTCCAGATCAACAAAAATCGAACCAGCAACAATGCAAGCGACTGGAAATCCGATGAAAAAACGGAAGAATTGGAGCATCAGATTGATATTTAACCAAGAACCAATGAAATTGATTAACAACAGATTGCATGAAGTAAAGCTGACTCAGAATGATGTTCCCTCGGTAGCAATAGCGATTATCTTGAAATTCTTTGTGAAAGGCCTCATGTTTTCTTCTAATCTGACATGTTCAGCGTATTTTTTTAACTGTGGCCACATTTCCACACATCGTTCCAGAGCTGCAACATTTTCAACTCATCGGTGTGAGCATGGTTTCACAGGAAACGTATTGGAACCAGTGATATCTGACAAAAATCTTCTCTCCTTGCAGCAGCATCGTGATATTTGATATGATGTTAGAAGGAATCAGGAATGTTTTGATGTTAAACGATTATCATTGTATACAAAACATCATATGAAACAACATGGTTAATCAGGGCTTTTTCACTAGAGCCTCGTGATGGAGTGTCCAAAGACAAAACAATTGATGTTCTACATCAAATTCACCTTCTTTCCCGCCATTCTGAGGAGCACTATGTATAGAATGCAAAATGGAAGTTCCCACATCAATTCATTGAGTAATCATCCCGAGAAATAAATGATAACTCTACTGTATCAAAATAATTCAATGAAGATATCAGAGCTACTAGAGCCAAAAAAAGACTATCAAACAAATACCAATCACTTTCATTTTCAAGTTTTTTTCCAAGTCAGTTTCAAATTCTCCAGGTCAGATTAGCGCGGACACTGGAACAGTACAAATCAACAGACGTGAATACTACATAGGACTCGTAGGTGATCTGAGATAATTAAAATCAATTTTAGCAAAAAGCAAATAATACAACGGAATAGCTGCTGCGGCTCACCGATTATAGCAATCGAAACGGCAATTGCGACGTAAATGTGACAATAATTATGAAAAAAGCACGATGCATTAAGTCGAAATGTAGGGCAAAACTCAAGATTAACCTTAATTAAATGATCACTTCTGATTTTTTGCACGATATGAAGTATTGCTTTATATGAAGCGAAGCTTTCCTTTGATGCCATTTTATCCTAACATTAAGTATTCCTGGCTTATGACCAAGACCTTTTCTATGGATTGGTAGAAATACACCAGGAGAAGGATGTCCAGCGCAGTGTGGTTTTATGGGCCCCTAGAAAAGCAAGCATTGATGAACGGTTAGTGTCAGTGGTAGTGATGCTATTTCAGGTGTTGTTTTTGTGAAGATTTACATAGGGCTTACTGATGATCGCCATCTGAAAATCCACTAGCACTGCTATGCCCTTGGAAGTGCTGCATGCCTATGAGATCGCCAGTGTGGCAGATAATGAAGCGTAGACATGCAGAGAAAGGACTGAAAGTTCAAATTTAAAAATTCCTCCATCAGTTGATGGCAGCGAAACCGAACCACCGGAAAGTTTCCGTGCGCTACCGGTATATAGAGATGAGGGGTCGCCTCGGACAAAATTCCATACCAATGCATCCAATGTTCTCTCTGGGTCCTTTGTAAATACAGTGCAGCAAGTGGCTGTCTGTACCGTAAGACGGGATGACTTTGGACAGTTTTGAAGTTTAACTCAAATTTTTAATAACTTGAAGAAAAATTACAAACAATTGATTGCTGCAGCTGCATTAGTACGTTTTTACAGAGAATCACTTCTATCAAACATTTGCTACATCTTTTTTAAAAAAAACAGTTGTGTCCTAAGTTACCCCGGGATGGGGTGACTTTGGACACTCGACAAAATAGAACAGATTCCTATGAAATATCGACATTAAACATTTTTATTTTAGTGTACTGCGAAAGTGAATTCGGCATGTTCAGTCACACATAGCATCATGCCTTCTTTTAACTCGTAGTGCTAAACGTCGTCTCATTGAAAAAAATGGCATTAGGCCTACTTGGTCAATTTCAATTATTTAGTTTGAAGAATTCTAACCGTTCCGGGAGCTGAATTGTCGTACCTTGTATGTTGCCTATTGGCGTAAATGTAAGCCTCAAGGCTTTTCCATCTAGCTCGACTCATATTTGGATCTAAGAGGATGCACGTCGAAGCTTGCATAAATAAAATACTAGGGTGGGATGGGGTAAATTGGACCTAAATTCGATCGTTTTTTTGTTTTGAGATTCATAACTTTTAATGAAGAGATGCTTCAGATTCCGTTTTTCTCTCAAATGTGCACCTTAGGTGCGTACTTCAAAAATATTTTGATTGATAGCGAATATGTCGTCATCTACTCTATTCAGAGATCTGGATTTGAAGGGTAAAAAATAGACCCCAATTTACCCCATGCATGGGGTAAATTGGGTCTATTTTGATTTTTCTGTCATAAGTTGCATTCAGATATTGTGTTCCGTAATAATTCACCCATGTGTGTTAGATAAGATGCTCCTCATGTTATTCTATAATATGCGCTTAGAAAATATCATCCTGATTCAAAATGGGCTTAAAGTGAAATCACATTTTTGATGAATCAATTCTTCAGATGAAACTTCTGATTACCGGTACATATGTTATGAAGCTTGCACCATTAAATAGGGATTCGAATTTCTCGAGCGATTTGGATTCGTCTATGGGCCCTACATATTAGGGCTTACCTAGACATATACCGGTATCCTGTCGAAGAGAGTTGAAGCCCCTTATGTCAGGCGATTGTGGATAGGTAGAAAAGTTAGAATAAGAAAGTACTCGCTTGTAATTTAACTGGGCTCCCACACGCCAACTAGGTCAATCCTAACCCTATATGCTGGAATACTTGAATTAGGCTATGAAAGGAAAACAACAATTTTGCTGAATATCAATTGAACTTACTGTTATCGACTACGTGATCAAGAAAATAAGGTCTCTAGGTGAAATAAGGTCTACGATGCACACTAAAATGATATCTTCTTCTAGTCACTAAAAAAGCATCCGCCACGTCGATCAATGGATGGTTGATTCAACACTTGCAGAACATCTGCATCTATAGTGGCAGTGTCGAGGAAGCTTGGGAAAGAACACACATTGCCACCTTCTGTACATTGTCGTAGGAATGAATCCTCGCATTCTCCAACACACAAGGATATGATGTTGGCTACGTATTTCTTTGGTTAAATGCCACTGCATTGGTCAAAAACCGAGTCTGCTACTTTGATTGATTGTGGAGAGAAAATTGATACAGAACAATTGTCATCCATTTCGCAAGCATCAGTATCACAATTGGAAAATCCTTCAGTAGATGGAAGATTTTCATTGTCAATCAATGATTGCGATGTAGGCTATAAGGTTGTTGATCATCGAATTTCGGACCGTCTTGTTTAAACAGAGTCGCTGGTTTCTGTCGCTTCAGTTTCTAGACGTCTAAGCACATCGTAACGCCGACGCCGAACAGATGGGTTTTAAGTGAAAATATACGTCTGAAAGGATGAGTTGAAATGAATCAAAGCTCTAATACAATGAAATAATAGGCCCAAATTACCCCATGGTCTTTAAGTGACTATGGCTCATTATTGATTTCGAGTTGGGTCACCAAATTTCAACATGATCTAATGGAAATACTTAGAGATTTAGGATGTAGTTAGTCGAACTATATATGTCGTCTCTACATAGAAGTTCGCCACTAGTACTTTTTTCAACAGTAGTACTAATTCTCTCAGATAATCTCATCTCACTCCTTTACTGTGAGTCACAAATTAGAACTAATGTGATGAAAGTTACGTTAGTGCATTGATAAGCATCAGTTAAAATTTCAGATTTATTGGTGAAATACTCACAGTTCCAGAACAACTAATGTAAAATTTGAACTAAAAATAAATTTGAACTAATGTGATGAAAGTTAAGTTAGCGCATTGATTAGCATCAGATAAAATTTCAGATTTATTGGTGAAATACTCACAGTTCCACAACAACTTATGTAAAATAGACCCAAATTACCCCGTCCTACCCTAAGTATGGATGTATTGAACAGTTCACACGGATGTAATGACAACAGCAGTTGCCAATGATCGCATTAATTTCTTAACATTAAAAGTGTTTCACTACCTTGGCTTATCTTTTTCCGTTCAACATCATTCCATTCCGCATATATACATCTAAAGGTTTGATGGTGAGCGTGGCAGAGTAAAAGAAACATACATTTGCCTAGGTCTAAAAACTTGCAACGATGGAAATTGCTATGGTAAATTCAAGCATAAATTCAAGGCTCTACGTGGATGTAAATGTTTCTAAAAAATTGATGTGCTTTTTCTTATGACTGGTCAAATTGTTTTGGGGATTCGAATCAACTAGTCGCTTATTTATCATCAAGTTAACGGAATGCGCACTATCAAACGGAATTGTATGAATATGAAAGGATTCACAACATAATCGATCATCAAAATTCCGCTTTCTTATTACACCCAATATGAAGTGCGATGATATTAAGATATGTTTACTTACTATCATAGGTCAGGAAGCTGACAGAAAACATCCTGAATTACATCTTTTAAGAAAAATTACATGATAAAAATTCAAAGTAGGCCTATTTAATAAAATATAAAGATCACAGAAACAATAATACTCAAGAATGAACACCTGTGACGATTCAAGGTCTGCTGAAGCCAATAAACGTCACTGCATAATTTCTTTGTTGAAAAGAAAATATATATGCTTTAAGGTCTTAGTTATACTAGCAAGTGGTCATGTCGGCACATCCGCTGTCCAAAGTCATCCCATTTTGACCATTAACTAAATTTTATCATTTTGCCACTAAACTATAGTTTTGATCATTATTTCAAGAAATGCAATAGACTAAAAACAAAATTTAGGCAATTCTCAAGCACGCTAAAATGAGTTTCCACATTTCATGAATATCACATGTGAAATAGAGGTACCATTTCTTAAAGTACATTTTTATTTTTTACAGTGATTTGTAATGTAATTTATAATTCGAAAATTTCATAACATATGAAATCATATTAGAGCATCAAACGCCATATGAAAGTAGCTTGTGCACCATCATGTCATATTCCACAATGATTACATCGTCCTAAAACATTAGCCATCTTTAAGGTGCTGATGCCGTTCCTCACCTCACGCATGTACAGCGTCAGGAAAGGTGTAATACGCATGCCTATATCAAAGCAAGAAATGGATTCTGAAAGTAAACTGTCAAGTGATGTGTGGCTATCATCGCAAGGACGGAACGTGAAATGACTTCACGGATGCACTGCGAACAGATGCATTCGGGACGTGATAAGTGAAAGATATCGGGAGCATTCTTGCAACAATCATGCGATGTCGGAAGTCAACAAACAAATTCCGTAATTTCCGGCCTATAAGGCGCACAAGCCGATTTTTAGGTAATTTCGTCTTTTGACAACAGATAAGGCGCGCTTCGTGGATAAAGAGCACATATACTCATTGACATAATTAATGAAACAGACTATCATTGGCTTAAGTTGAAGTTCGTTTCATTTTTTTTCTCAGGTATGATGCAATATCTCGCTTTCTATGTATTACCATTCAACACATTAGAGAATGGAGAAAGATCTATGGTGGTCAAATTTCAAATTTTGATATCGTTACAACTGTCACTATTGCTTTTACAAATTGAACATAAACGTGAACTGAAATCCAGCTTTTGTAAAATAAAATGGCACACGATCGGTTTACCAGAGGTATGGCTATTGGAATGATTTGTTGTGGTAGAAGTTGTGCGAGTGTTGCCGAAGAGCTGCAAATATCGAGAGACGTTGTTCGTAGGTGGTGGTGTCGATGGAAAGCAGGAGATGTTAAAAAGAAGAAGGGATATAGTCGACCAAGAAAGTCTGCAGGAAGGACAGACGCACGTCTAGTTTTAGCTGCAATGAGGAATAGATTTGTGTCAGTCCCAAAGCTAGTCGTACACTGGAAGAGTGCCTCAAATATAGACTGTAGCGTTCGAACGGCTTACCGAAGATTACGAGAAGCTGGAATTCAATCGTGACGACCAGCTGTCCTAATTCCATTGAGTTTTGAGCACCGCAGAAGACGAGTTGCCTGGTGTGATGCCCATCGCTCATGGAATGACCATCACTGGCAGAAAGTCTTGTGGACCGATGAATCGAGATTCACTCTGGATTTCAATGACGGTCGTGTCAGAGTGCATCGTCTTCCAGGTGAACGCTTTGCCCCATGCTGTATTAAAGAACACGACAGATATGGTGGTGGAAGTGTTATGCTGTGGGGTGGCATTTGGCATGGCGGACGAACGACAGCAGTCATCATCAAAGGCACGTTGACTGGAGAGAGGTATCTCAATGAAATTGTGCTTCCTGTTGTTGCCCCAGTGGTCAGGGTGGAGGATCTCGTCTTCCAAGACGACAACGCAAGACCATATCACTCCTCGGATGTCATTGCCACTGTTAGGAGATTGAACATTCAAACCCTTGACTGGCCTGCACGCTCACCTGGGCGGCGAGTGAGATACCGCTATTCAGCTATTCACTTCCACCAGTATCCCTGAAGATTCTCTCTGAAAGACTGACAGAGCAGTGGCATCTCCTTGAAACATCCTTCATTCAGAAACTTTGTGAATCCATGCCATCTCGGATTACTGAATGTATTGGAGCTAGAGGAGGTCACACGCGCTATTTAAGTTGAATCTGCTACATGCGTTGTTTTTCTGTGCTAGCGACTTGGTGGAGATTGTGACTAAATTATCAAGGTATCATACATACATGTATATATACCAGTCAAAAATGAAAGCAGTTAAGGAAATAAATGTTACAAAAATTTTGTCAATGAGTGTATGTAATTGCAGATATTATCGTGACCAGTAGGAAATAATGTTTGTTAGAAATACTGGTACTACCGGCAGTTAAGAAAAAGCCACAACTTCTTTTAAGTAGACAATTTGATTTAATAGGCCTATCTGAAAAATTACATAAGATTGTGATCGTTATGATAGCTTGGTCTGAAAAATATTCCAACAAAAGTTCAGTTAAACAACTAGGCATACAAAAAAACTAACAAAATCAGTCATGCCAGTATTCTTGACTCACTCAACACAACACAAAATCCTGAGAAGTCATAGTCTTCCATGTCTTAGGTGGGGAGCTTCACTGTTCGCTTCAGTGTCTACGCCAAGTAATGAAAACGAAATTATGAAATACTTACCCAACAATTTAAACACCTCAAAAATCTAGTTTGAACATAGATAGGCGCACTAGCTGCTTTCGAGTAAAAAGTCGCGCCTTATAGGCCGGAAATTACGGTAGTCAAGTGTGATAAGTAGGCCTATCTATATTGAACATTTTGACAGAATGTTGTTCACCTGAACTATCAGCTGAATGCATATAGCACACATCGAGATATACCTTCTAAGGCTACTTCAAAGTTTCGCTCACATGGTTACAATTCCAGTCTGTGAACTCATTGAGGTTGACTGTGCTACATTGCTTCCTTGGTGCTTGTCTTTTCTCAAATGTTCACTTAACTCGGTGAGTAGGGGCCTACTATCAAGAATGATCTGCTGAGAATTTTTTTTTTTTGGTTGTACTTCTCCGACGGCAAATCCATTTTTATCGATCGACGGCTTTTAGAGCTTCTTTGACATAGCTAATGGTAAGCATGTAGTGGTCAGTACTATGTTATGTAGATATCACAGTTAACTATGCCTTTTTTATGTGTTTAGCAGTAGGTCCTTAAGTCAATACAATGTAATTATCGTGATTTCATAGATTTCTTGCCTGACTAGATATTTCTTGTGCCATGTTTCTATCTGTATGAATTTTAAGGATTTGTAAATAGCTTGTTGCCTATCAGCATGAATTTTGAACTTGTTTGAACAGCTTTTTGTATTTTGGGCTTGACTGATTATTCAGTCTCTCGAGTTAAGCCTTTGGGTGAGGTTGTTGGTCAATACAAGCTCCTGAGATCGTTCGTTGGTTTTCAATTGTCAACTTACAAGCTATCACGGCAACAACATGTCAGTCAAGTTCTCGGACATTATTGAGAAGTACAATGGAGAAGGTGATTTCATTGAATGGTCTGACAAGTTGGAGATGGTTGAATCACTGCAAAAGATCGATGACTTGGCGAATTTTCTACCTTTGTTTTTGACTGGAGGAGCATTTTCTGTCTACAAAGGCTTGTCAGAGGAGACTCGCAAAGATTTTTCAAAGGTAAAATCTGCACTTATTGATGTTTTTAACCATGATAAGTTCACTGTGTATGAGTCTTTGATAAATAGAACACTGCTAATCAGTGAATCAGTAGATGTGTACTTAGCCGATTTGAAAAGAATGATGAAACTTATTGGTTCAGAAACCAATTTAGAGTACTTGAAGTGTGCCTTCGTTTGCGGGCTTCCAATTGAAATAAAGCAACAGTTGAAGGCTGCTTGCTGTTTGTCTGAGATGACTTTAGAACTCATTCTGCAAAGAACTAGAGCTTTGTTGAAGTCAAAAACCTTTGAAACATGTTGTGTGACTAGGAATGTACATGTAGATAGGAACGGCCATTCAAAATCACAAGTTGGTAGAAGGATCATTTGCTACAATTGTGGGAAGGAGGGACACACTAGGAATCGTTGTTCACTAATGCGGGAGAGGAGATGTTTTAAGTGTGGAGAAGTAGGCCACATGATAGGTAGTTGCCCAAAGTTGATGTCCGAAAAGGATGATAAAAAAAAAACGAGTAGGGGAAGCTGTTCACTATTGCGCAAGTGGCCTCTTCCCATATCATATTCGAGCGCAAGTTCCTTCCAGAGAAATTGAAGTCAATAACACCCTAACAAATGGAATGATTGATACTGGGTGCACCAAATCCATTGTCTCTCGAAATATGATCAACAAGAGTTGTATTTCGAATGAAAAGTCCATCGTGGTGATAATGGACGACAGTCAGATAGTTTGTGATGGTTCCTGCAAACTTGAAGTTAAGCTATTTGAGCGCATTATTGTGCTGGATTGCCTCGTCACAAAGATTGTGGAAGGCTTCGGAATTATTTTGGGTATGGACTTCATTAATGCTAGTGGCGGAATCATAGTGAAGGACAACAAAGTCACTTTTTTCAGTGAAATAAATCCCACTTTTGCCCTAACTTCAATGGAAAAGAAATCTTTTGAACAAGGCTATGAGGTCGTTGCTTGTGATGGCATCACTCCGAAGGACTCGTCTATAAAGGATGAGCCATTAGGATTGTTGACCAAGACTTCACCGCTACGTTCGAAGGAGGTAGGTGGGTTGTGAGATGGAAGTTTCTGGCTGAACCAGATCTGAGAAATTTAAGAAGCCAATATAAAATTCCAGATTCGGCAAAAGATGATTATTGCAGCGAGGTTGATGATTGGATAGAAAAGGGATGGCTAAAAAAGTATGAAGATGATTATGACGCTTTGATTCCATTGATGGCTGTCATTCAAATAAATAAGAACAAAGTGCGTCCAGTCATGGACTTTCGTGAGCTAAATGCCTACATATCGAGCCATACAGCAGAAAGCTCAGTGTGCTCCGAGAAAATCAGAAACTGGCGTAAGTTGGGAAATAATTTAAGTGTCATTGACCTTCGCAAAGCTTATCTACAAATACACGTTGATGAGGGTTTGTGGCGATACCAAGTAGTGAAGTATAAAGGATCAGCATACTGTCTGACGCGATTGGGATATGGCTTGAATGCTGCCCCAAAGATAATGACAAAAATCTTGCAATTTGTTTTGGGATCAGATGATTTAGTGCGTAAAAATACCGACTCCTACATCGATGATATCATCGTAAACAACGACTTTGTCGATAACTGCAGGGTCCTACGTGTTCTTGCCAAGTTTGGACTTGAAGCAAAGCCACCTGAGAAACTTCAGGGAGCCAGGGTCCTTGGGCTTAGGATTGAGGAAAAGGGTGAAGTTTGTAGATGGAAGAGGGACAATGATATTTCGGGATTTTCGGATGTTATGACAAAAAGGCAATTATTTGCTTTGTGTGGAAGACTGACTGGACATTTTCCTGTGTGTGGATGGCTTAGGCCGGCATGTTCTTACTTGAAAAGGTTAAGTTCAGAAGGACATTGGGATGAGAAGCTTTCTGACAACGTAGTGGCATTAGTTGGAGATTTGTGCACTCGTGTGAATGAATTTGATCCAGTTCAGGGTATTTGGTCTGTTTCTTGTGTTGACAAAGGGAAAGTTTGGTGTGATGCTAGCAGTCTAGCGATGGGTGTAGCTTTGGAAATAGAAGGTCACATAGTTGAGGATGGGTCTTGGCTTCGTAAACCGCATGATGTTGGTCACATTAATCTGAGTGAGCTTGAGTCCATTATTAAAGGCTTGAATCTAGCCGTTAGGTGGCCTTTAAAGGAAATAGAGTTAATCACAGACTCATACACAGTGAACCAATGGGTTACATCAATTCTATGTGGAGACAAGAGAGTCAAGACCAAAGGTCTCAGTGAAGCGCTTGTCCTTCGGCGCCTGTCCTTGATCAAAGACATCGTGTCTGAGTACTCATTGAACGTTTCAATCAAGTGGGTGAGATCCGAGGAAAACAAGGCGGATACTCTGACCAAAGTGCCTCAAAAATGGCTGCGACACAAGTGCTGCTCTTCAATTTTGCCAGCTTGCGTTCCGTTAGCTGAAATTGAGGCGAATCCATGGTCTGCACCATTTTGGTATTGAGAAAACTCTATATTTTTTGAGTCGCCATTATCCGCATTTGGATGTTAATCGAACGCAGGTGGAAGACGTCATTGCGAAGTGCATTCCCTGTTCAAGCATCGATCCTCATTCCATTCAGTGGGACAGAGGCAATCTTGAAGTCGAGGAAAATTGGACAAGGCTCTCCATTGACACAACCCACTACAGGGCCAAGCACTATCTGACGATCATTGATTGTGGGCCGAGTAGGTTCGCAATTTGGAGACGTTTAGCAAGCGAAACTTCTGCGTTGGTTGTTGCTGAACTTGGACAAGTTTTCAGGGAGAGAGGACCGCCTGACGAACTGCTCTAGGATAACGCTACCATCTTTCGCTCCGAAGAATTCAAGAAGTTTGCTGACTCCTGGAAGCTGAAAGTTGTATACAGATGTGCATACCGTCCTTCAGGCAATGGTGTTGTGGAACGCAACCACAGGACAATTAAGCGAATGGCAGCAAGAACCCAAGATGTGCTCGAAATGGTACACTTCTACAACTTGGCTCCAAAAGCAAAGAACAGCCTCTCTCCAAGTGAAGAAATTTTCAACTACAGCTGGCGGTATCCGTTGATCGAGGATGATGGTGGCAAGCAGATGCAAAATATTGACTTTCAAATCGGGGATCCTGTGTTTGTGAAACCACCAAATGCTAGATGCACGACACAGTGGGAATTGGGAGAAGTGACCAATATCACAGGCAATTTGACGGTGGAAGTTGATGGAATCTCACGACATGTGTCAGACTTGAGAAAGGCGCCTGTCATGTTTGTCCGAGCCAACCAATTTCTCCAGCCTCTTCTATTCAATCAACATCTGAATTTGTTGAAGTCCATCCGGAAGCTGAACCGACAGCACTGTCCGAAGTGGCACAACCTGACTGTTCGGGGAATGGTGATTCGAAGAAGTCAAGTGAGGAGCAGGTGACATCATTTTTTGAATGTCAGAGACCTAGACGATCCAGACTTACTCCAAGTCATCTCCGTGACTTTGTATTGTAGCGTATTTGTGATCTTGAGATCAAGGGGTGGTGTAAGACTTGTGCACAAACTGAAAATTCACTTTGTTAATATAGACTAATTTTATTAATTTTTTTGGTTGTACTTCTCCGACGGCAAATCCATTTTTATCGATCGACGGCTTTTAGAGCTTCTTTGACATAGCTAATGGTAAGCATGTAGTGGTCAGTACTATGTTATGTAGATATCACAGTTAACTATGCCTTTTTTATGTGTTTAGCAGTAGGTCCTTAAGTCAATACAATGTAATTATCGTGATTTCATAGATTTCTTGCCTGACTAGATATTTCTTGAGCCATGTTTCTATCTGTATGAATTTTAAGGATTTGTAAATAACTTGTTGCCTATCAGCATGAATTTTGAACTTGTTTGAACAGCTTTCTGTATTTTGGGCTTGACTGATTATTCAGTCTCTCGAGTTAAGCCTTTGGGTGAGGTTGTTGGTCAATACAAGCTCCTGAGATCGTTCGTTGGTTTTCAATTATCAACTAACACCTGAACTATCAGCTGAATGCATATAGCACACATCGAGATATCCCTTCTAAGGCTACTTCAAAGTTTCGCTCACATGGTTACAATTCCAGTCTGTGAACTACACTGTGCTTGTGACTGTGCTACATTGCTTCCTTGGTGCTTGTCTTTTCTCAAATGTTCACTTAACTCGGTGAGTAGGGGCCTACTATCAAGAATGATCTGCTGAGAAAAAAACAAGGGGTAGGAAATCAAAAGACACGGAGATACCCAGAATGGGATTGAGACAATAAGAGTAAGGCTTCAACTCTGTGGGCATTGAAATTCGTACAGCGTTTTATCGGAGGCAGCCACTATAACAAGATTTATGAGCACAAACAGAATTATAGGAGTTCACATACTGTTCATTTTCAAGATCTTAACTTTATAGGGTATGTAAAAATGAACTTCTCCATACTTTCATGCTGCTATCAACTTTGCATGTCTACCCAGATGTTTTCCCAAGAATAATACTTTTCCAGACAGGCGTGCACTCTAGTAAATTAACCGGTCAGCAGATGCCACTCTGCCAATATACTTGCCTACATGTTCCCCTAAAATGTCAAAATCTCTTGCATCCAGTCAATCTAATGCACTGACTGAACTTGTTGAGCGGTCATACATAATAGTTCCAAATGATTTCTTTAGAGCCTACCTGTTCTGCCATAGTTCACGCAGTCCAATATCACGGTGGGAAAGTGAAAATTCGATTGAATGTGTGACGGATTTAAACAGTACACTGTATTAAGAAACCGCTGATGTCACGCGTGACAGTATTGTCAGCGTATCAAACCAACGATACAAGCCATAGTTGAAAAGCGTGTGAAAAGGAAATCTGCGTACATTTTTTCGTGTCACTCTAGACGTGACAAATTCATTCTATGATGCAAATCAATTGGATGTAATAAAATAATGCATTCTGGTCGGAAAGATCTACATCAAAAGTTTCAGTCTGGAGTTCAGATAACGATTTTTATCTATATTTGATTTAATGATTATGTAGAATGTACTGCACTAATGATAGCAAATAAAACGGAAACGCTTCCAGCACGGTTTTTAGTTCACGTCATGATTGAAGTCAGACCTTATTCTCTTCTATTCAATTGTTTTCCCTTTGGAGCTCTCGCCATGTATTGATCGATTCTTTGTTAAATATCTTTGACTTGTTCAAATCATTTTTTTGTACCACGGGAACGTAATCTCCGCAAAAAACTGAATATTTTCATATAAAAATTTTCACTGTATACAGATACTTTTTGAGTCGACACGATGGTCGACACTCTACCTATATATCCCTACTCTATGATTTCTTCCCATTTTTGCTTCTTTTATATGCTGATGTGCATAGAGTATGGCATAGAGCAATGTTGTGACTGATGTCAATCAAAGATACCTGATGTGATTTTATCAAAGATGGATTTCATAAAACTATTTCTTGAGATAGTCATGAGTTGTGACTTTTTCAAAGCTATCACGTTGCTTCAAATCTTCATTCAATAAACTTTGACGATAGAGTTCAACTCTATGACTTTGACATGATCTCTGGTCGCAAGCGGTGGGTTGAATCAATGGTCATTGCATCATGCTGTCGCAATTACTCTAACAAGATATACTTGATTGAATCAAATGTCATTTCATAATGATATTTCATGTCATGCTTAAGAAAATCGGTTTCACTGCGTATATTTGTCGTTTTTGGAGTCGTGGTTTTGCAACAACGGTGGATGACATGTACATGGAGGATCTTGTAGAAATTTGTTTTTCTGACGCAAAATAATGACGTCGGCTTTTATGCATGATTCATGATTTTTGCCATAGCTTGTTAATATTTTTTCACAATGGCTCCCACTTCATTTTTGAAAAACACGTTCAACAACGCATAAAGATACGACGGTATCCAATTTGTGAAATTTTGGACGAATCGGTTGTATGAATATTCATTTTCGAATGAGAAAAAATTCATATATTCAAAGTGAACATGATCAATGAAAGAAATTATTTATACGCCTCGTTTTCCATCATGTTTTCCATTTAATGATAAAAATTGACTGGTCAGAAATCTGTGCCGTTTAATTTTTTGTTAATGGACCTGATCAGTGTTGGTAATGAAATTCCATCAATGATGACGTTGATGAAGATGATTGGAAAAAGCACAACGAGAAATTTGCGTGATTCAGATACATAGTGTTTCCTAGATTGACAATTCCAAAGTATTTTTCAGGATGACTTTAAACGTATTAGCAATATCCGTTTTTTTTTTAGAAGATTCCTTGTCTAGGAGAATTGAGTTCTTGTGAACCCAACAGAGTAAGTGTGCACATCCTATATGGTGATGGTGATGGAGAAACCCTTTGTGTTTCCCGGCGGTTCAGATAAAGGTCACCTAGGATGACTCGAGTAGGATGGGCTTCACATGTGGCTTGTTTCCAAGGGAATTTCTGCTGAATTGGATTCAATGACGGTAACAGGGAATGCCAATTCTCAGGCACAACTATGACGTGTCAGTTTTCCTATTTCAAGAATCATTGTTTGCGACCGAAAGAACTGAATGCCGTTTTGCGATAAATCCGCTTTCTATCAATCACATGTTCTACCTATAGAGTAAGTGCATGGTGCACCTGCTCTATGATTCGAGCCTCTCCTTCCGGTGCAGTTAATTTTAAGTGCAATTAGCCACTTTTATGAGAACAGTGTCAGCTCTAGCTACTTGATCGATATACTATCTGACATCTAATCACACATGGAAAATATTTCGCTTGTGTAGCTAAATGAGTTTTGCCCTCAAGAGAACTGAAACAAAATCTGCATGTCTGGAAGCTCCAACATTTGAATTCAGACTTTCAGCAGACATGAGTTCCATAAACTTTCAAACTATAAAATTGGCTTTGAACTAGAAAAGAACAATCGGTTCATTTATGCATCTTTTATGATCAGAAATAATTCTTTCCGGATTTGATTAGTCAGTCCGGCCAATTCAGCAGACCAATTAAATTTAACTTGATGAACATGTTTATAACTTTCATTTGCTTGGATAATCATATTCACCCTGACATGGACAGAAATTTAGGATGTCATGCCACTCTTTGCAGGAGCAGCACTCGGTGCAGCAGAAGCATATCATGCATCTCTTAAAAATAGTTTTGAAATTTCACTTTTTTGATAGTTACTGATATTTGAGGTCTACAAATTTTAATAATCCGAAATGATTTCTCATTAGTAAATCCATTTTATTCTTGATCCAGTGAGATAGCTTTTTGCCTACTTAGTTGTGGAAGGTGGGTTAGCACTTCCACTGCAACTTGACTCCAAATCATCTTCGGCCTGCCTCTCCCTCTCGCATCATCTATGCGGTCACTAGTCTACCTGGTGGAAGCGTTGGAATGATTAATGGCAATCTGAATCAAAACAAATCAGTTGCTTCGACTGCACACAACTTCGAAGAGAAGATACTTTATGTAATATATTTAATCAATGCATCGTATGAAAGCAGATAGCAGGTGCAGTAGATTAGATTCTTTTAATAGATTTGCATTTTTACGCAACAGATGTATGCATCGTGTAAGAACGAATTTCTGGCCCAAACTCACTTAAGTATATTGAAGCAATATATCAAAATACACTTACGACCACTTAAGTCACCAGTTTACAATACGTACAAACCGAAACTGTCAGATCACAAAATTGCTGTCGTCAACATGCTTCTCAAACATGTCAAAAAGTCTTATATCATCAATAATCACAGAAATTACTGGCCTTCCTATGAACATAATCGTATGTTACTCAAAAAACTAACGCTTAGATTCTATATTACATGTCCAGGATCTGCCATAGCTATGTCAAACTTACCATCAAATATCAATGATTACCAGCGAAACGCACAAGATTTCTAGGTACAGCCGATAATTAAAAATGCGATCAACACGCGAAATTTCATATAAGGTCTGTCGAAGCGATATGAGTAAATAAATGACACGATAATAAACAAAGTAATAACTCTTGAACTCCCTCCCATGATTTGTAAATCAATTGGCAGGATACTTGGACACATGACAGTTTCAACGAATCAGAAAGTTGGATAGCGTGGTTTGGTCTTCGTCATGCTCGTTACAACTTCAGTCGATGTTGAGTATGGGTCACCCGACACATGGCGTCAGTAAATTTCCTTGAATTGCAATCGTGTACAGAATTATCAACACCCTACAATCAATGAGGCTATGCGTAAGAAAGAAATTGTCAATATTCATCTCAGAACGAGAAGGAGTCCGAAATATACAGATAATTCACCATGTAAGTTGCAGTTTTTGAAGGGACGCGTCGCAGATGAGTGAGATGTGTCATCACCAATACCATCGTTTGTCTATTTCGAGGTGATACCAACCAAAGATTTGATTGAAGTTACTCTGTGCGGTCCCGGTCCAAGCAGAATCACATTTACCATCACTTCTAACAAAAACCTTGACACGACACAACAAAAGGATTTCTCTCGTTATATTCCAATTCGAATGCACTGATCAGATGGCCTTTTCCACTCAACTGACAACCTCAAACACAAAGCGGTCGCTCTCACCTAACTCTTTGGCATTCGACTCCGAACAATGAAACAACAATGTAAATGGAGGAACGTGACCAAAACTGCTTGGTTGAGTATTGTACCACAAAACACACTTGATGAACTGAATTTCTCGAACGAGCGATCATTGTTTTTTATGTGATCTTGTGGATTCCTTTGCACTGGATGCCATTTCCACGTGAGGTCTGTACGCACAACAGTCTATCTTGGACAAACACCCCATTCACTCCTCAAGTTTTTAGAAATCAACACTTCTGTACACTGACACCATTATCAGACAGGATTGTACTGCAGGGCGGTCCGAATATTCAGCAAACATTTCATTGAAATTGCGTACAGACATCTACTTGCTGTATCCACATGTTGAGTTGTGTTCCATAATGCAGTACCTTGAACCCATATTCTTCATAACTGTTAAAGTAATAGCCCTGTTCCCGAACATGGATTCATTATCAGTAGACAACTTCTTTCCACAACTTCATTCGATTGACAAAAACCTATTTCGATAATGGAGGATTGACCAGATGGTGACCAATTTCTCGAAAACACTCATTGCATTTCGATAAAACTGCAGCTACTCTGTCTGCTTGTGAGGATCTTCTCCATGCTTCCAATTTAGCTAATTGTCATTCGTTCTGTGTACACCCTATAGTGATGTGACGATGAAAATTTAGAATCGATTCATCAATTGCGATTTGTTGTTCCCAAACATAACCGCAGAACAGGCATTCATGATAGAACTTAACGTCCTTAGGAAGAAACCCAGATTTGGGGAACACCGCGTCAGCTTTATCGGCTATGTTTTCCTCGCATCCCTCTCGAGTTGTGAACTTCACCTTCAATTCTTCCTGTTTTTGCTTGACTCCCGCAAAATATCAATACGACGGCGGAATATAGCAGTTCAGACAGGGCAAGAGTATGGACATTATGTGTGTCACTAAAAGCCCGACCTCAACAATCCCAATGACGGTAGAACGCAATCGTGTTTTGAGCACGAAGACGTCTTGACCTTCCCACTTTTAGTGCGCTGTGAGAATTCCTCTTGGATGGCACAGCAGCGAGCTCGCTGTTATTGATGTGCGAAACGTGTCATTCTTCTTTTCGTAGCCATGGCTGCGACTTCTACGACTTGCGGAATCGAACGTAACCACAAACTCCCAAAGCGCCAGCTTACTGGCGTTAGTCTGATTCCGAGAGAAAAAGAAAAGTTCCACTCTGTCAAAGACTCACCATTATACAGGAGCCAACAATCGACCAGCAATTGGGTCTGTCTCGTTCCGAACGTAGTCTTTCCCCATTTCCACGTTTGCACTAAACTTTGTCCATCGTCTACTCTGCTCACGTTTTTCATCCCCCAATCCGATAACTTTCTTCTGCCGTTGTTACGTTGTAGAAGAACGCCGACAGTACCTCAACCAACCACAAACCGGGAAGGGTCAATAACCATTACCCCCAAAACCTTATGCACCTTGCCGGTCTCGTCATTGAATTTCTTTTGCTTGTTCCGGCCACACTGGCTGTCTTCGAAGTCCATCGTAGATTCTTATCATCCTTCAAACACAGTTACCCTCACAAAAAACTCTCAGTCCCCAGTCCGCTCAGCAGGTTTCGTGACTAAACCAAACTCCTTCAATTGAGACCACGACCTTCTCGACATTTGTGTCACGGTTTCTTTCACATATGATGTCATCAATGTAACTCGTAGCCGGCTGCCTCAACGTTTCCTGTCACGCCCCAGAAACATTTTCGACAATCTTCGTAATCACCTTCGGAGCGTATGATTCAATCCGAATCCCAACCTGGTCCAAGACTGAAAGTCTTGCCCTTCCAACGAAACTGACTTGATACGGCCACAATGATTTGATCGATCCTGAACTTGAAGATATCAGCTTTTTTTGAGGTCAACAAACGGAGCAAACTTGGTCCCAGTGCATCCTCCACTTGTATCTTGGGGTTGTCAACCTTTACCAGGAACTAATTAAAGCTCTGGTGTTTTGTTAGACTGTTTGTGGCAATAGCAGATCTGGATGCGATAAAAGGCCCTTCTGAGAACCTGGTGGAGCAATCACGGAGTGGACGTTGCCCCCTGTTCGACTGTTTAAAGAAACCCGCAGAGGGCAATTGTTGCTTCATGTGACCACGCTGATCCACATTTATGATCATTGTGATTCTACAGTCCTTCAGAAGATAGACCTATGCGTTGACAACATTAGCATCTGATGCGCTTTTTCCGCGTGACTGCCTGACGTCCTTCTATTTTCAGATGGTGCATAAACAGCGCACTAACAGTCGCAGTTATTTGCCGAAGCGGATGGGAGTCACAGATGGGGTGATTCTTTTAGCAACAGACTCGCAATACCATCGTGTACGTAAGTGATTGTTCCCCAGAAAATAAGACCACCCTGTTCTGGGCATGTTAGCTTGGCAAAGATTCCAGCAAGTAATATAACTGATATTGTACTCGAGATGGGTTCATCCACCTGCACAATGAACGTTGTCATGAGTTTCCGAATGATATTCCCTACTCGCATCAATTGAATCCCCTTACTGTGACTCTTTTTGACAAATGACGATCGCCACGCCAACAAAAACAAAAAAAATCTACCCTTCCGCAACCCAAAACTGCATTTCTTAGAGCAGCCTTTAATGGCAGATGACTTCCTGTTCCTGTCTGTATACAGACAGATTTTTCCACGTAATCAAAAGTATCAATGCTGTGACCCTCAAGATACATCGTTAGCAATTGAGCTTCCTTCTTTTTAACCCAATCGAATGTCCACCGCCACCTCCAAAACTTATCATCCACAGCCTCATACCACATCTTCCCTTGTATAATTACTCACTTTCATCATTGCCTTCATAATTCGATTTGTTACTTTACTGCCCGGCTATGCTTGTAAGAACGAATTGTTCTGGGCCCAAACACACTTAAGTATATTGAAGCAATATAGTCAAAATACACTACGACCCATTAAGTCACCAGTAAATACAATACGTACAAACCGAAACTGTCAGATCACAAAATTGACTTAGTAACAGCTTCTCAAATGTGAAAAAATGCTATATATCATCAATAATCGCACAGAAAGTAATTGGCTTACTATGTGCACTGACATAGTCATGTTACAAAAACAGCACTAAACGCTTAGATTTCTATATACAGCTCCAGGATCGCATATCTATATACTCAACTTACCATCAAGAATATCAATGTTACCGCGAACGCCAAGATTTGTGTAGGTTCAAGCCGATAATCAAAAAATGCGATCAACAGATCGACGAAATATTCATATAAGGTCATGCAGAGCATCGAGTCAATAAATGACACGATTAAAACAAAAAGTTAATAAGAATTTACACATCGGTTCGCGTAGTGGTAATAACGACGAAACCTGATAACAAGAGCCTTCATTTGATGCATCATTCATGAGTCTTTTTTCAACCCAAGAGGAAAAAATGAATTTATGTAAACTTGTGTGAATTATTTAATTTATAAAGAATAAGCATAAACATCTACAAATATCTTTCAACTTCGTTTACAGTTAACCTAGTAACCTCGTTTTAGGCCTACAATTCATAAATGTTATTATATAGCATTCAAAAGTCCTAAACATAGTCTATACTAATGTATATCTGATGGGTCTCATAATTTGATGAAAGAGAGGAGCCCCTTATGAATATCTTTTTGATATTTTGATAACAAAAACATATTAAAAATTAAAAGACATTTTGCGCAATTATTTTTTTCAAAAAGTGTGCCAACTCACCCCAACCCCTACCCTGAGTGAATTTTGACGTCTCAAGTGATAATTATGTCATGTGGTCGTGCCGTAACACCAGTTCCACGAAGTCTTCGCTCGGGGATAAATTTAGACACTTTTCATCTAGTGCATGTACACGTGGTATAAATCTACAGCACTTAGAAAGTTATTACATGGCTCCCGCGGATCGGGAAAAGCATTACTTTTAAGAAAATGCAAAGTCTGAGAAGTCTGGAAAATAGGGTGGTCTGGAAAAATATTGGATAAATATGTCTGGAAGTATTGAAGCTTCACTCACATCCCAATCGCATTCTCTAGGTTCATTGCTTCAAAGTACCGTACACACATATTTCCCTAGCGCTTCTCCTTTCCTTTTCAAATACCGTTTCCTTTTCAATTTTCATTTCATTCCTTTTCTGAAAGACGGTTGAGTGATCATTTGAGAAAAGATGGCGAGTAGGAAATCAATGTAGCGCAGTTTATCTCAATGAGTGCAATGCAATCGGAAATATGTGATCGAAAATTGAAATATGTGAACCATAGAAGCCAAAATCATAATTGGTAAAACATAAATTGCAGTCATGTATTTAATGAGTACGACATAGTGAGGGAGACTATAGGTTAACATAGCTTGATTAAGGAAGTCATCCAGTCAGTAACGTAAGACGCTTAGAAGTTTTATGAATATTATTGATAAAGAGATGCAGTTTGATGAACGATTGTAGCGTCCATATCTTTTCATTATTTTCAATATTTAATTTTCTCCAAGGACCATAGAAAGGGTAGGCCTAGTGTGTGAACTGCTAGTTATGATTTTAGATCGTATAATTCCAAGTTGTCCATGTCTACTTTTCATATTACCAAGACGACATTGACTGTACCTCATTTTTTGTCTTCAGATAATTTTAAGCAGTGTCAAGTATTTACTCAGCTGCTCCATTTAACTGTTCAGCTGTAGGCCTTGTCAGGGTATGTAGTTGGTTATACGATATATGAAATTGACTTATCAAAATAGTCCGTTTCTTGCGCACTAAAAGCTGCGATATTCCAACACAACTTTCGTAATTTAATGATGCAAAATTACAGTTAAAAACAGCTGAGCAACAGGTTTGACCCGTCAAGTACGAGTTTTATCCCTTCAAGATTGACAATGCTATTTCAAAGTGCAGCAGTCGAACAAATATTTGTGTCATTGCCGTTTCAATCGCATTCTTGTCGGCATGAATGCGCAAATTGCTGCTCCTTGCCAAATCAACTGCAGCATTGTCGTTTCAAATAGAAAAAAATATAACAATAATAGTAGTAAAGTACGCAGTTTTTCCTTATTCTTTAGGCTGTTGAGACCCAATTAATCACATTGTTTGCAGATTAAGTTATCAATAAGTGCTATTCAAAAATTTGCGTCACTCTTTTCAAAAAACTGGTCTTTCAAATGACTACGCGTCCAACGAACAGGGTTCCCGCGGTCCTTTAATGTCCTTAAATGTCCTTAAATTTTCTAAAATGTCCTTAAATTCTATTTTTTTAGATATCGGTTGGCTTTGGAGGATAGAAGTAAGGGAAAGGCTGATCAGAAAGAAGAAGGAACCAAGCGTAAATTGGAAGAAAGATTAAAAGAGCTAGAAGAAAAGAAGGCCCGGATTTGTGAAAGCGTAAAAACTGAACTTTCAAACCTGCGAGAAGAAATAAACGTAATAAAAATGAAATTATAGTAACCACAGCATCATTTTTACTTATTTTTTCAAACATGTACTATACGGTAGACGCTAATTACAACATTATTCGAGCTCAACTTATGATAATAATGTCCTTAAATTTTGCGGATAAAAAGCCGCGGGAACCCTGAACGAATGTGCTCTGTATCGAATGTGAACTTCGCAAATGGAGTAATGGAATCGTCATCTAAACCGATTGGTTGAATTCAGATGTGAATTTGATTGAGATGCTGAATTGAATGACTGAAAGGCGGATGTGCATCCTCAGGGTAAACAGAGTACAGTGTTGCATTAAGCTAACTTATCAATCGTCATTTTTATCTGTCAATCGATTGATAATGCTAAAGTTCTGTTCATCTGCGTTTCTATAAATTTGCAATGCAGATGGATGATAGTACTATATTTAATATTAGCTAATCGCTTTTTTGTCTTGAAATCAATAACATAAAACATAATCAATGACTCCAATAACATTCAATGAATTCAACATCAATAAAAAATCCTCAAAAAAATAAAACATTTCGATCATGAGTTCCATCGATAAATGTGTAATGACTCCTAACCATGTAAGAATGCATGCCAAGACCTCTTGATTGCAGGAAGATAGGCATTTTAATGCTGTCCACTATACTTGCTTAAGACCTTTCTTGTTAGTTGATATTTGCCTCTTAGTTTCATGTCTGCAGGTGCAGATCGACATTGATTAGGGTGAATTTGCGTCAGATTTTGTTTTCATTTTGCGGTTTCATGTAACAATTGGCATTTGAAACGAGAACGGTTCACTTCTATCCGGTAATTCTGTTGCTGGAATGTCAGCGATTGACTCAGTGTTAATGTTGCGAATGGTCATGTCAGCATGCAGTAGATATGTCTATACTTATTATGAAATGGATGACTAGCTTCTTGATCGGTCAAACCTAAAGATTAATCGATTATAGCAACAGTTGGCAGACTACATGCATTTTTTAAAAACAGTGCATAAGTGTGATGTGCACTATAAAAATGCTCGTATAAACATGCCTTTTGGGTAGTTGGCATTGTAGTTGCAAAAAGAGCAATATCATATTTGAATAAAATCATCTTAAGAAGAAAATTCTAGCTTACTGATTATAGAAAAAATGTGCTCAAGATTGAAAGATTTTAAATAACAGCGGCTAATTGGTAGCCACTGAGCTTCTGTCATTAAAATTGCAAAAAAAACTTTTGTGACAAATTCAAATGAAGAAAAGTTTTTTTGTCGCGTTTTGAAGTACAATGTCCCTTTTTCATTATTGCATCAGCCAGTGAAGTGTAAAATTGATTTATTAAGGCGAAAATTATCATTCCATCGATAAATACATGCGTATTCGAAACTTGAATGTAAAAGATCGCTCCAGGATCCAAGTGCACCACTGCATTCGAATGAGGTCATTCATTCCAGGCTCTACTCAGATTCTTCGACTCATGTCAACTATGTATTATGTTTGTGTTCACTTAAATCATTTTTGCTCCTGTTTCATTTAATGTTAATGATACGCTGATGCGCGTTCGAGTGCGGGCTACACCGTCCAGTTGGCCGCGCCGCGGCGTCGGTTCCGCGTAGGATCCGTGCGCAGTCGCCGGAGGCGATGAAGAGCAGCGCCGAGGCTAGTCGAGCGCGGTACGTCGGAGTGCGGGGTAAGCTAGTGAGATAGACGGAGACTTTTAGCTGTCGTAATACGCTTTAAAGCCGATGCGTGCACTGTTTCAAGTTAGTACGGGACCGCTTAGTATCGACGTCAGGCGCAGAAGCACGTTTCGCCGAATGACGCGTTTTCTGCGTAGGGCACGGTCCAGCGAGGTTAGCGCGGGTCGATATGCGCTAAGTCGCGCTCGTTGGTATTGGCGTCGTTCCGACGCGCGCGTTTAGACTGCGCGCTCGCCGTCCGTCGTTCGTTCGTTCGTCGTAGTAACATGTAGTCCGTTCGGTCCGAGAGCCCGGCGTTAGCGGCGTCGTCGGACGCGCGTTGTTCGCGTCGTAGACGCGCTAGAGCGAAGTCGCAGTCTCGCCGACCGGCGTCGCTCAGTTCCTCTAGCGCGTACGCGAGGGTCGACCGTACGACAGAGCGTACGTTCCGGGCGCGGGCGCGATGGAGAGTTCTAAGCGCCGATGTCGTGCGATCCGCGTTCTTCGTTTCGCGTACCCGTTAGCATGCCGCGTTCATACGTTAAAACCCCCCGCTCGCGCGTTCGCGACGAGACGTTACGAGTTTCGCCGTCGCCATCGAGTCAGGCCGGAATCGTTCGCGAGTACCGCTCAGTCGGCGCGCGTTCACTCGACGCTGCGTGTCTCGCGTTCGCGCGCCTCGTCGCGCGTCGCTTTGCGCGGCGCGAGTCGCTCCGCCCGAGTTTCGGCGTTCGCAGGGGTCTGTCGGAGCGCGGCCGCCGGCCGTTGGTCGATCGCTCGTTTCACGTTCACGGCAGTTCCTGTCGCTGCCCGGTCCGCGCGCGTTAGTCGTATGTAGCGTTAGGTCTCGTGATTGAGGGCGGTTTACCCGGAGATCGTCCGGTGTCTGAAAGGCGAGAGGAGCGTCGTTGTTAGTTTTAGTCGCGGCGGTCGGAGTTGTGAGCACGCGAGTCAGAGGCGAGTGTCAGTCGTGCGAGGCGTTAACGGCGTCGGTAAGACTCGGAGGTCGGGAGCGGGTGCGTTCGTCAGTTTGATTTGGGAGTCGTTCGTCGTTCAACGTAGCGTTCGTTCGCGTCGCCGAACGGTTAGTGACAGCTCAGCGCGTTAGTACGTTTTTTCGTTAGGCGGAGTGCGTAAGTGGTTTTAAGTCAGTACGTTCGTTACACGCGAGTATGAGCGACCTGTCGTTTCGTTCGCGTTTCGGTCTGCGCGTGCGTTGGCGTCGACGCCATTACGGCGGAGACCGCGCGTACGGCTGGTCCGACAGCGTCCCAGCCCGTCCAGTTCGTCGGTCCGACGCGCGTTGGGGCGCAGCGGGCCTTGTACAGTCATAGTTTCCGTGAGCGTTAGTTGGCGGCGTTCGTCGTCTGTGTTATTAGGGTCGTTCACAGAAAGTTCCCTCGACAGGCGGAGGGAGAGAGACGCGTCTCGCCCGCTGCGAGCAAGAGCGCGCTCGTCGTTCGCGCGGGGCGTTTTCCGATCGTGTTTCGTCGTTCGAGTCGCGTCGCGCGTTCAGCGAGTTAGTCGGAGCCGCGTAAGTGCAGGGCGCGTTTCTCAGCCGTCGCCCGCGCTAGTTCGCCTAGCGAGTCTACGACCGTTCAGCAGCTTCAGCAGCAGATCTACGTTCGCGTTCGCGTCCACGTCAGTTTCGTTCGTAGTTAGTACGAGGTCCGTTGTGCGTTAGGAGTCGTGGAGGCGTGTCGCGATGTCGCGATCGCGAATTTCGCCGCTCGCCACGCGCCGTTCTCGGCTCAGGCTTTATCTTCGGATCCCCGTGTAGCGTCGAGTAGGTCAGTAGTTTCATGTTTCAGGGCGTTATGTTCGCCGTTCCGATTACCGCGCGTCGTAGTTCTGTTTCGGGCCGTCGGTCGTTCGCGCGTTTTTACGTTCGTTAAGCCGTCAGCCGTTTCGTCAGCGCGGTTCTCGTCGAGCGTGAGTCGCTGCTCGTACGTAGGCGCGGGAGCGTCGGTACCGCGCGTGCGGCGTCTACGGATGCGTTCAGCGACTGCGGCGCGGATCGCCGGCGGCGACGTTCTAGCGATTGGGCGCCGAGCTTTACAGTTCGTCGCGGGCGCGTTTACCGTGCAGCTGCGCGAGGTACGTTCGGTGCTTCGTTCGCGTTAGCGACGCCCGTGCCGTTTGCGTGAGTCGTTGCGTCGAGATGTCGCGTTCAGTTCGCGGGAATACTCGCTGAGTATGAGGCCGCGGGAGAGTTCAGCGGACGTACGTCGTTCTTCGCTTTAGGCCGGAGAGCAGTGTGTCAGTCGAGCGGTGGCGCTTCTTTCAGCGCGTCGATGCACGTTTAGACGCGACGTTTAGACATCAGATTCTGCGCTCAAGTTAGTCTCGTTCGCGAGGGACGAGCGTGGCCGTACGATGAGCTATGCCATGGTAGTGATAGCAGTTCAGCGCCGCTCGGTAGTCACGCCGTCGCGAACCAAGTATTAGCTTCTGATACGCACCAGAGTGCGTTGTCGCGAAACCACGACCAGCCGTCAGAGTCGTGGCGGCGGTGCCGTTTTAGCCGCTAAGTCGGTAGCGTCCGGAGTACAGTTAGTTCGTCGTTAGCGTGCGCGAGCGTCGTTGCGGAGCCCAGGTCAGGGTCCGGGCCTGGGACGTGCAGCGGACGTCGTGCAGTTCGGGAGCGTCGGTTGACGCACGTTCGTAGTCGCGTCGCGTTAGCGTCGGGCAGTCAGATCGTCAGTCGTCGTCGTCGTTCGCAGACTTCGACGCGTTGTTCGATCTTCGACGTGCCGCAGCGGCGAGCCGTCTGCGGTTCGTCGTTTAGGCCCGTCGTCAGCCTTGAGCCGTCCGTTTAGCGTACGTCGTTCTCAAGCGTTTAAGTCGTTTTGTCTCGGAAGTAGCGTCGCGTTCAGGCGTATCGTCGCCTCGTCTAGCGCAGTTAGCGACGCAGCGCAGAAGACGTTTGTTTCGCTTAGGTCGGTCATGACGGGTTAGCTCGCATTCGGCGAGCGTTTTAGTTCGGGACGGTAGTTTACCAGAGTATGTCGCGGGAGTGAGTTCGCGAGGGACAGCCTAGTCGAGCGAAGCCGGAGCGATCGTAGGAGTTTAGACAGGTCGCGGCGAGCGTTTGAGCAGTCGGTCGGTCGGGAGTAGCGCAGTCGATGAGGCCGCACGTTCGAGTTAGTGTGAGCATGGCGTAGGCTCGGACGTGAGAACGCCAAGTCCGAGAGTAGCCACGTAGTTGAGCCGTCGGCACGCGTCTAGTTGCGTTCGTCGTCCGCCTTAGCGTGGTACGCACGTTCCGTATAGCGAGCGTATCCGAAGCTCGTCGAACGCAGCTAGTGCGGTGTACGTTTTCGATCGGCCTTTCGCCGTTTGCCCGTTCCGTCGATCGTTCGCCGTCGCGACGCCCGCGCCGTTACGAAAGCGCGTGCCGCGTGCGTGTGTCCGTAGTCGGACGTGCGTTCGTATAGTGTACGTTTCGTTGCCGTAGAGCTCGTTAGCCCGACAGATGTGCGACGGCCAGGTCGGTAACGGTGAGAACCGCCCGTCCGGGTCGTAGCGTTGTCGCCGCGCGTGGTTTCGTCGGGCAGTCAGTAGTGAGGTACGGCGTTTCTTACTGGAGCTTAGCGGTAGTGTAGCTGTTGCTGCATCGTGGCGTCCAGCTGCGTTGTCAGCTGCACGTTAGCGTCCGTTTAGCACGGCGAAGGTCGTGGAGTCCGTAAGCTAGCGGTGAACGCCGTGATAGTTTGAGTGTCGTCCTGAGCCAGCGACCGACCGTTATCTTCGAGTCAGCGGCGACGTCGACCGTAGTAGTCGTGTCTGTCGTTCGACGCGTCGGAGGTTCGTTCCGTGAGTCAGACGGACGACAGCGACGTCAGCCGCTAAGCAGTAGGCGTAGTACGATAGGCAGTCGCGACGTCTAGGCGCTGTCCAGCCGTTCGACGGTGGCTAACGTGCTCGTATGCGGACGCCAGGTTGTAGCACGCCGTTCGGGCCGCGTGCAGTCACCCTGCGGTTTCTCGTCGTTCCGTCATGGGCGTAGAGCAATAATAGGCGTTTTCGTCGTAGTTCTTAGCAGCGGTTACGTTATGGTGTGCCTACGTAATTCGTACAGAGGCGGCGTTGCGGTAGTTCGGCGCGTTTCGCCGTACACAGCGGGACCCTGGCAGTTCAGTAGTCGGGTTATAGTTGCGAGTAGTACATATGCGACCGGAGTTCCGTCGTCGGCGTTCGCGACGTTTGTTGGGCCGATCCGAGGTCGTAGTGAGCGTTCCGAAGCTCTGGCCGAGCAGTTAGCTATTCACCGTAGCCGTCTGCGACCTGAATGCGAGAGTCGACCTCGCGCGAGTTCGCGGCACGGTCGTTCTGCGTCCAGCTAGTAACTGCTAGGCGTCCGGCCGTCGTAGGGGTAGCGCGCGTTCGTGTAAGTCAGTTACGCGCGCAGCAGGCGACAAGTCTCCGTCAGCGCGCGTAGTAGTCCGATCGCTTCTGGTCGCGCGATGCACGTCCTCCAGTTTAGTAGTCCGCGCGAGTTACGCGAAGTACGTTGCACTTCGCGTCGTCGTACAGGTTCGCGCGCGGCACCGGTTCTTAGGACAGCCCGTTTTGCGTCGCTGTCGGGCACCCATTGCCGCCTCGAACCGGCCAGTAAGACGCGTACGGCGCTGCCGCGCGCGCGTCCGTAGAACCCTGTACGAGTACGCCGCACGTAACGGACGCGCGTCGTGCCCCGACCGTCCGACGCAGGTTAGCCCAGTTGGCCGACGTAGAGCGAGGAAGCGAAGTTCGGCGAGGCGATACGCTTCGGGCGGTAGGTAACAGGTCGGCGCTGCGTCCGGCGGTCGCGAGCGTCGAGATGACCCCCCAACAGTTCGCAGTCAGGTCGGGTGGCGTCGTCGGTAGACGTGTCTAGCGGGCAGGGCGCCGGCGCTACGCCCGTTACCGGTGCGTAACGTCGTTTTACGCAGTATCCGCTCATTTCGTAGTCGACGCACGGTTTTCCCGGAGCGCGCGCGGACTAAGAAGGTCAGAGCCCCGGTCGTATCGCTGAACGGCGTAGTCGCACTCGACGGCGTTCTGATCAGCGTAATGACGCGTCGCTTCACGTTTTCACGGCCGTGACCGAATGTCGTTAAGTCGCAGTTCTCGTGCGCCGCGTTCAGTTTCGTAGACGCTGGCGAGAACAGCGAGCGCAGCCACCGCCGTTTTGCGCGCTCGCTTCGTTCTCGATCGAGTACTGAGTCACGTCGTTTCTGTCCGGCGGCGTTCAGTTCGTGCGTTCCTCGCGTCGGGGTCGCGGGACGTCGACCCGCCGAGACATGCAGTGGCGCACAGTGCGTTAGTTCTAGAGGCGTTGCTCTTCGTTCGGCGACGAGCAGTACGTTCCGCGTGCGGGAGCTTTCTGTCGTTAGCACGGTCGTGTCCGCTCGGCCGTAGTGAGTCGTGAGCGCGTATGGTAAGTTCGAGGCGCGGCGTCCCGGAGTTCAGTGGAGACGCGGCGGAGCCAGTTTTCACGGCGTATGTTGAGCGTACGTCGTCGGCGACAGACCTGCGGCTAATGCAGTAGCAGTGTCGGTCGCGCGCGTAGCGACAGCAGTGACGCTCAGGAGCGGGAGAAGACGGTACGCGTAGTGACGTATGTCTGGAGTGCGTACCGTCTCATGCCGTCTAGTCGCGCGGAGTAGTTGCGTTGTTCAAGTACGTTTCAGTCGCGCACCTAGTAGCTCGCGCTGCCGGGCTGTGAGTAGAGGCGTCTCGTATCGAGTCGACGCTTGTTCCGCGGCGCCCGCGGTAGCGTAGAGTGACGCGCTGTCGAGACGGAGGCCGCGACAGTCGTCACGTTTCGTTCTGGCGAGGCCGTAGCGTCCCGCGCGTTGAGCGACGTTAAAAAGTCGCCGTCGTTCGCGGTCGCGAGCCTTAGGGCGTTCGTTCCCTCTCTAAAGAGCGTCGTTCAGTTTCATCGCGTACCGTGCGCGTCCAGTTTTCGCGCGTTCGCGTTGCGCCGAGCGTCGAGACCGACTGGGTTCGTCCGTCGTTTCCTGTCGCCGTTCCCGTCGTTTAGTCGTTGTCCGTACGAAGTTTACGGGCTAGCGCGAGGCCGCGCCCGCGTAGGCGCGCTTCATTCGTCGCCCGTTCGTCGCTCAGACGCGTACAGTGAGGAGTCGGTTCGCAGGCCGCAGGAGGCGCGGGAGTGAGTCGAGGCAAGTTGCGTTCCTACTAGGTTCTGTCGTCGACGTCGTCGAGCGTTAGGTCGCGCAGGGTCGTCGAACGCCGACGATTCGCGTGGATCGGGCGCGGGTTAGGTACTGTCGTTAGCGTCGGTCGTGGCGCGCCGTTATGCGGCGTCGCGTCGTGTCGGGTGCCGGCCGATAGTGTCGCGTCCAGTAGTCGCCGCGCGGATACCGCCGTAGCAGTTGCTGCGGACCCGGCTAGTCGTCGCGCGCGGAACTGTCGTCGCCCGTCTCGGCGGCGTAGTCCGTCGCGCGCGAGCACGTCGCGACGACTTCGTTAGCACGGCGCAGTCCGCCTTCGTGCGAGGTTGAAGACGCGTCCCGCGAACGTAGCGTACGGCCGTTCGCTCGCGAGACGACGCACCGTTTCTTGAGTAGAGAGGCGTTTCGTACGTCTGCCGCGTTCTACGGGTCGCATCCGGTTCGCGGTAGTTCAGTTTTACGAGGCGTCGTTTTGCTTTTCGAGCGCCGCGCGGACGGCGAGTCGTCGTCGGAGAGACGTACACGCGCGCGCCGCGAGTCGGAGGTCTGTGGCTCGAGTTGCCCGTTCGTGCCGAGAGTCGAGTTCGGCGTGAGTTCGTCGCGCGCTGTCGGGTGCTAGTCGCGTAGTCGCGTTCCGCTCGACGTACGAGAGAGACTGTTCGTAGAGCGGTTCAGTAGGCGGAGTGCGCGGTTTAGGCGACGTCATGCGTCTTCGTTGCGTTCGCCGAGCAGTTCGACCAGGGCGCACAGCAGGTAACGTGCGGCCAGTCTCTGCTCGTCGGCGCGAGCTAGTCGTTGGTTTCGCAGGCGCAGTTTAGTGGAGTAGTCGCGCGGATCGCGTCGTTCAGGCCGTAGGCCCGGCTTCGCGTCTGCGCGTCGTCTGCGTGTTCTCAGTAGTCGAAGACGGAGTCAGCACGCGTGTGCGATGCGATCTGTCGTTTCGGCGTGGCGCGCGTAGGGCGGTAGCAGTCGTAGCGTTCGACGTGGGCGTACGACGCCGGGCGCGAGCGGGCGGACGTTGCGTGCGTCGAGCTGTCCGGTCGTCCCAGGAGAGCGTTAGTTCGTTGAGCCGTTGATCCGGTGGTTCTGGTCCGAGTCCGTGGCACCCGTGACTGCAGCTACGTTGAAGTAGATAGCTGATTCCGGAGTCGACCGACTCTAGCTTTCGTTCGGCACGCGGGACGCAGTAGTTCGAGGGGAGGCCGATCGGAGGTTCCTAAACCGTCGTGTTGGCGTGCGTGTTCGAGACAACTGGCGTCACGTAAGTTGCCGTTGCTAGTGTACGTTCGCGGTCGTCAGCCGCGTGGCCGAAGCGTGGACGAGAACGAACGGACTTGACAGTAGTCCGGCGTCGTGCGGTTTAGGCGTCGTTCGTTTCGAGCGTGCGCCGTGTAGCGCCTGGCGCGACGACGGTGTTCGCGGCGGTCGATGAGGCGTTCACGGGCGAGTTTAGTACGCGTTTCGCGTTCGACACGTGAGTGTTCACGTGTCGTTACAAGCTCCGTCGACCGTGCGCCGAGGTCTCGCGGACGACGGACCGTTCTGCGTGCCGTCCTCGACGTCGTGGCGTCGTTCTGTCGCGGCGACGAGGTTCGCAGTAGGCCGTAGAGCTCTGCGGGTCGTTCCTGTCGTCGTTCCGTCTACGTTTCGACAGTACGTCGCGGAGCCGGCAGCGAGTTCTCGTGCGTCGTCGTTAGTGCAGTTTCGTTGCGCAGCGGACGTGACAGGCGCGTATTCCGTTCGTAGCGTTACGATGGCTGTTCGTTCGAGATTGCGCGGCTCGCGTCGTTTCTGTGCGTCAGCACGGAGTGTTAGTTCGGGCGTCCGCCGGTCCACAGTTACGCGCGGTCGGCGCCGTCCGCGCCGGTTCGTGGAGTGGCGCGCTTTTGCGCGGTATGTCGCTCGTTGTGTAGGCGCGGGGTGTAGCGGCGTTCGTCGTTGAGCCGGGACGCGTGCGCGGCGGCGATTCAGTTTGCGTAGTCAGTGGTCAGTCCGCGTACGTCGTTTATGCAGTCATGCGCAGGACGGCGTTGAGGAGCAGTGAGTGGGCCGCGTTGCGTTCAGTCGGGTGCCCCGAGAATGGCGTCAGTAGGTTCACGAGCCCCGTTGCCGGGTCGAGATCTTTCCAGAGTGCCGGTTGCGTCTACTTCGCGGTAGGTCGGTCCGTTTCAGGCGGGCGGGCGTAAGCCGTTGCGCGTCCCCGTAGTTGTCGCGCCGTCGTTCGAGTCGTCGTAGTCTAGCGTCGCAGGGTCGCTGTCCCTGGCTGAGGTTAGGAGTGCGAGGTTCTCGCACCGACGTTGAGAGCACGGTGTGCGCGCAGTTAGTTCGTAGCGGAGTTCTCTCGTCACGACTGACGCGGCGGCGTCGTTTCGGGACTCGAGGACGCGTTCTTGCACGGCGTCGCGATCGGTCGTTAGTCGTTGTCGAGGCTTCCCGACGTTTCGTCGTGGCCGCGCGTTGGGCGTCGCAGCTCTCGTTCCGCGCGGCGCTTAAGTTCGTACCGTGAGTTGAGTACGTCGAGCGTCCTGTACGTCCGTTTTACGCGGCGTGCGTTTGCTCGGAGATCAGTGCGTGCGGTCGTCGTACTTCGCAGTTTCGTTACGTCGCGTGAGCGTTCACCGTGCGGTTTGCCGCCCAGTTTTTCGTGTCGGAGCCGACACGTGTCTGTTTACGCCAGGAGCGGACTGTTTAGTTACCGTCTGTAGGGGGCTGAGTGATACGTGCGTCGCCGCCACGGTTGGTGAATAGAGAGCACGCCACCGTTTTAGTTACGCGGAGTTGCTAGCGTCGTGGACGGCGACTATAAGGCGAGGGATTGGAGTCACGCCGAGTGCGCAGGCGTGTAGTGAGGATGGCGAGGACGTGAGCCGGAGTTATCGTTACGCCGTTTTCTGCCCCGTTCGAGGTTTAGTTCGCTGCAGTTCCGGTGGCGCCGCGAACGGTTGCAGAGAATGTACGCTAGTCGTTGCTCGTTAGTCGCACCGTTTCGAATGTCCCGTTCGTGTATCAGTCGCAGTGCTAGTAAGTCCGGCTAGTCGAACTAAAGGTAATAGAGGTGTGCCGCGTTTAGTTAGAGAGGTAGTTAGAAGGTCGTTGAAGCGCCAACGTTCGCTAGCGAGCAGTCAGTCGTTGCGTGCGCTTTGCGCGTCCAGCTCGCTTCTTAGTGCGAGTAGGGGCGTTCGGAGCGGTCGGTTGCGGGAGGAGAGGGGGCACGGCGATCGGTAGACACGCGAATGTCAGGAAGTAGTCCGCTCGCGACTCAGTCGACGCTAAGTACCGGGGTAAGGTCCGTTCGCCGCGCTAGTCAAGTCAGAGTCCCGCAGTCTGAGCGAGAGCGATGTCTCGCCGCGGAAGAGGTACGTTTTTCTAGCGTCGTGTAGATCGTCTAGCGTGGCCGCGTTCGCCGTGCTGACCCGCACCGGCGTTAACGCGTTGGCGCGCTCGTCGTTCATGTTCTATACTTTCGGCGGGTCGAGCGCTGAGCGTAGTTTCGTGCGTGTAGTTGAGGCATGCGAGCGCGTTTTGTCGACGTTCTGCACGTGAGTCAGCGGTTCGTACGTTCGTCGTGCGTTAGCGAGCCGAGCGTTTCGAGCGCACGCGCGTCAGCCCGCTCTTTATGGTCGTTCGTCGGTTCGAGTCCGTACCGTCGCCGCGTTTTCATGGCCCTGTCGCTAGGAGCAGGACGTTTTTCCGTCGCGTTCGTGCGTGCTATCTCCGCGCACGCGAGACGTGTCCGTATCAGTCAGGCCCGGAGCCGTAGCGTTAGCGATCGCGTTGGTCCGGGAGCGTTCTCGGCGCGGAGCGAGTTCGTCCGTAACGGCGAGGCATCGTCCGCGCCGGCGTCTGGCGCGGAGGAGGGTGCGGTAGGGACAGCGGCGGTCCGTTACAGTGGGAGGTGGGCCAGAGTTGCCGGTACGTTGGTCAGCGCGCCGTACGCCGTCGCCGTTCAGTTTAGGTTGCGTAGTGAGGTAGTCGACGTAGCGGACGCGTTGGGGCCGGGGGTCTGCGTAGTGGGACTGTGGGGCGATTGAGGCGCGTTTGCTTCCGGAGTGTTGCGCGTGAGGTCGGATTTGAGGCGTCGAGACAGTAGGCGACATTGACGGGAGTAGTAGCTGAGTCGACGGTGCGCTGCGAGGAGTGCGAGTCGTTTACGTCGCACGTAGGCGCCGAGCGCCGCGTGTAGCAGTTGTTCGTCGTAGACAGTAGCGTCATGGTGTGGTATTCGCGTCACGGTAAGCTGTTGCAGAGTCGCGTTCTGCAGAGAGCGTCGTCCAGTTGGAGTCACGTTTTTCTGCGGTAAAGTCAGGCTGCGGAGCGTCGAGCGTAAGGGAGGTGCGTAGTATCGAACCGTGGAGTTGCGTAGCGCGGACGCGCATGAGTCGATGCTGAGTAGCGGCGCCGTTCGGCCGGACGGTACGCAGGTGAGTGAGTTGCGGGGAGATCAGTAGCCGTAGCGCCGTTTCGTAAGCGTTTACTCGCCATCGACGTAGGCAGAGCAGCGTTGGCCGTTCCGTTCATCGTGTCAGTTAGCAGTTCGCATAGGTTACGGGGCCTTAGCACCGCGTCGTCGGGACTGCAATGTGTCTAGCCGCGTCGTTCTCGGTACCGTTACGTAGCTGTAGTCGTCGAGTCGTTCTCGTCCGCGACGGTCAGTCGCGTCGCCGTTGGTACGTCGTCGCGCGCGCGCGAGTCGCGTTCGGCGTCGATCGTTTTTTCAGTAACGCCGTCGTGAGTTTGTAGTCCATTTAGCGGCGTTCGCAGTACTGTCAAGAGGTAGCACCGGCGACGCTGCAGACGTTTCTGTCGCTGCGCGGTCGGTTCGGCGTAGCGCCGTCGGCGCGCCGTCGCGCGCTAGCGGGTGGTAGTGTTCGTCGTTTGGCTGCGCGCTTGGGCGCGCGGTCGTCGCGTCGTTTGACGGCGCGCGCGCGCCCGTCGGTTTCGCGCAGAGCGTTCGTCTCGTTTCGAGAGCCAGTGTCTTGCGGCGTTTTGTCGTGCCGCGTGAGCGTGCTCGTGAGCGAACGTCGACCGGCGGCGACGCCGCTTCGGCGTTTCGTCGTTAACCCGTTGTACAGCGTTGCGCTTTCGTTCGTTCGTCGTCGTGCGGAGTTATTCGTAGTTCAGTTTCCGCGACGTCTGCCGCGGCAGGCGGTTCGCGTCGCGTTCTGTGAGCGCCGCGCTAGCGCGCTAAGCGCGTTGCGTTTGGAGTAGCGTCGGACGGGGAGCGCGCAGTCGCGCCGCAGTCGCGTTTACGCGCTGTGCCGTTAGTCGTACCACCGTTCGGCGAGTGCGTCCCGCGGCGTTCGTATGCCGTGTCTGTGCCGTGCCGCGCGTTCCGGTCGTCGTTTCGTCAGTCCGGGCGTGCGTCGTCGCTTCAGTCGTGTTACGTTCGTTCCGGCGCGTTTGTGTTCGCTTCGTACGGCCTCGGGCTAAGCGCAGGATTACGTTCGCGCGCTCTAGCGTGTGAGTTCGTTCCGTCTGCTCCCGGAGCGTTAGCGCGTCGTACGAGCGAACGACTCTGCGTTGCGCCCGTTACGTCGTGTTCGCTCCGTAATCGATTTCAGCCAGTTTCCGTCGGCGCGTCAGGCGTTCACGTTCCGGTTCCGTTCTGTTTTACGCCTCGTAAGAGCGGGGCCAGCGTATTCGCGGACGTTCGTTCGTCGTCGGGGTCGCGCAGTCGAGAGACCGCGTCGTCGTGAGTTAGTGCACAAGTTCGAGCCGTTCGTTACGTCGCATCGTCCGTTCCGTCAGAGCCGTTTCGTTTCGACGAGCCGTTCGCGCGAGTTACTCGACGCATCTAGCGTTCGAGTCGCCGTCGTGTACGTTCGTGCGTTCGTGCGCCGTTCGACGGCAGTCGTCGCGCGCGCTGTCGTTCGTTCCAGTTTTTTTTCTTGTGCCGTTTGTATTCCGTGTCCCCGTCGGTCCGATAGTTGCGCGTATCGCGTCAGTTGCGTTAGGTGCCGTCCCGTGCGCTGCGACGTACGCGCAGGCGTTTCGTGGCATGAGTAGCGTTCAGTGGCGGTTCGTCGTCGGTCTTCGTAGCGCGTCGTTGGCGGCGTCACGTGTCGCGTACGTCAAGGCCGTTTCGTCCTACGCCGTCGACGTTGTTCGCGCGTCGCGCCGTTTCGCACGCGTGACGTTGCCGTGCGTCTTGTGGCGTCGTCGCGTTCGCTGTGACGCGTCTTTAGTGAATCGTCGGCATTCGTCGTGCGCAGGTCGGACGTTCGAGACGTCGAGATTCTGTTCGCCGTCGTCGTGTCAGAGTGCCGGCTTCGAGGGCGTCGTCGTCGTTAGCTCAGGCGCTGCCGGTTCGTTCGGCGTCGTTCTGTCGTCGCGCGCGCGTCGCGTTCGCAGTCGTTACGTCAGGACGTGCGTTCACGTGCGTTTAGTTAGGGCTGCGCCCGTTCTGAGTCTGATTCGCGGGTCAGTCGTTTCGTCCGTACACGTTCGTAGTCGGTTCAGTTGTCCGTGCGTAATCGCGTGCGTCGCGCGCGCGCGTCGTTCGTGACTCGTAGGTCGTTACGGGCGTCATCGCGTTGGGTCAGGCGTTTTCGAGGCGTTCCTCGCGTGATTGTGTCAGTCGTTTTCGTTCGTTGCGTGTCGCGGCCGGCATGCGTCCGTACGTCCGTACTTCGCGTGCCGAACGCGCAGACGGCGTCAGTATGCGGGAAGCGTTTCGCCGTCAGCGTCGCCGTTCGTCTCTCGCGCGTTGTCGTGCTAGCGCGTTCGTGCTGCCGGCCGGCCGACGCATTGCCACAGTTTTCGCCGTTCGCGCGCGCCCGTTTTGTCCAGAAGGCGTGTCGGCGGCGTCGTTCGGCGTCGCGTAGTGTCACACGGTATCGCGTACGGTTCGCGTCGTTCGTGCGTTCGCCGGATCACGTGAGTTTTCGTGTTCGCGTTCCGCGCACGTTTGCCGGCGTTGCGAGCGTCGTGTCGCGTAGTCGTCGCGTTCTCTAGTCTCGTTTTAGCGTTGTTTATGCGGATTAGCGTCGCGTTCGCGCTGTCGAGCGCGTTAGTAGGTTGAGTCGCCTGTTCGACGTCGCTCGCCGCGATTACGTTTTCGCGTGTTCACGCGCGCGCGAAGGGACGTGCCGTTAGGCGGAAGTTCGAGCTACGACCGTTTCGCTGTTGCCGTGGTGCACGGAGTCGTCGCGTGACGAGGTTGTCGTCTACCGCGATAGCTTTAGTTTCGTCGTATCGACAGACGGTCGTCGCCTCGTTAGCGTACGAGGCGTGCGCGCTGTCGGCCGGTGTATTTAACGCTGTGGTTAGTGGTGTCGTCGTTCGGGCCGTTTCGTGTCCAGTAGCGAAGTCGCTAGTCGACGATCGCCACGAAGAACCTAGTTCGCGGCGACGAACGGTATCGTCGTCGTTCTGTTTCGACCAGTCGTCGCGTACGCGTCGCTGTTTTTCGTTCCAGTTAGCGACTCTGCGTTGACACAGCGTTTCTGTTGTTCGTCGTCCCCGTTTCTGTCGCGCGCGCCCTGCGGGGGGCTGGGTCGCGTTGTCGTGGTTGGCGAGTCGTGAAGTTCCAGTTAGTCACGAAGGCTAGATTTTCGTTAGTACGCGGTGCTGTTGGTCAAGGCATGGCGCGCGTGACGTCGCGTCGCCGCGTATCGCCGTCGTTCACAGGTTAGGTTCGTCGAAGTCGTTCGTCGCGCGTATCCGTCGTTTTTTTTTTTTTAGCACCCGACCTGTGTGCGTCCGTCGACCAGCGTCGCGCTCGTTTGCGTGGAGAGTCGTTTCGCGAGCGCCGCGTGGTCGTCGTCGTTAGCGGATACGGCGTTTTCGTGTAGTCGTTGCGCGTCGTCGCGGCTCTTCGTTTCGTTTCGATTAGAGTTAGCGTCGCTCGCGGAGCGCGAGGCATGCAGCAGAGTTCTGGATGTCGGTCCAGTTCGCTTAGTCTTAGTCGCGCGTAGTTCGAGGAGTGCGCCTGTGGCTGTTCAAGTCGTCGTTCGCCCCGCGGACGAATCGGGGCGTCTCGTGTCGGCGCGTTCGGTGTGGCAGGATCACTGCCCCCAGTCGCGTATGGCGGGCCGTCCTTTCGCGGCGTTTCGTTTCGCGCGTCGTCACTGTGACGTACGCGCCGAGCGTGATCGCGTTCACCCCCGTGTCTTGAGCGGTGCACGCGTTTCGTTTCAGGCGCGGTGCGACCGACGTCGTCAGCGTTTTCGAAGTGAGGCGATCGCTCGCGACGTCGCTGCGCGCGCTGTCGTCGTTCGGACGTTCCGCGGCGACGCGCGTTCGCAGCGCCTGGAGGGCCGTAGAACGGCGCCGGCGTTGTCTCGTAGTCGCGGCGGCGTAACGTGCGCGTCGTCGCTTTCGCGTCGACGCGGACGGTCGTTTAGTTCGCGATTAGCGTAGCTTCGCCGGCTGTCGTCTCGTCGTGCGTCGCGTGTCACTGTATTTCGCCCGGCGCGCTTCTGTTCGCGCGTCGCCGTTTCGTTCCGCGTGTCGTTCCGCCGGCGAAGTCTCGCGTTTGAGCGTGAACATGCGTCGGCGACGTGACGGCGTCCAGTGCGGCGTCGTGGATGTTTTTCGCGTGTGCGTTCCCGCGTACCGGTCGTGGTGAGGCGACGGGTCGTGAGGTGCGTGTGACAGAGGTGATCGGCTCGCGGGGCGTCAGAGCGGCGGGGCGTACGTTCGTGTGACGTCGCTGCGTGGCGTCGAGAGGATGTCGTTTTCGCCGGCGGTTCGTGATCGAGAGGCGAGTGCGTTCGTCTTCTCGTTTCGTGACGGCGTCTTGCGACGTTGCGACGCGTCGGTAGCGATTTTAGTACGTTTGATTAGTTGGCTCGTTCGTTTCGTCGCTTCCGTCGTCGAGCGCGGCCGTGTGTCGAAGTCTTACGTTTAGTACCTCCGTCGCGGTCCCGTAGTCGGTCGGGAGCGCGTTAAGTTACGGTTCTGTTCGCGTTCGGCCAGCGGCGTGCGTTCGTTTTCGTCACCGGACCGTTGCGCGCAGCGTTAAGTCGTCGTTGTAAGCAGACGCTTAGAGGTAGCTCGCGGAGTTTCGCAGTCAATCTCTGTCTCGCGCCGCGCGGCGATCGGATAGTTTCGTAGTCGACAGGATCGGCTTGTTTTCGTCGTGGAGCCCAGAAGACCGTCGCGCGCGGGCGCGGCCACGCAGTCCGCTCGTCGTTCGTTCGTTTCATTTCAAGCGTTTCCGCGGCGTCGCGCAGTTGCGTCGATCGTAACGCGTTCAGGTTCGTAGTCATCGCGCCGAACGCGCGCGCGACGTTAGCGTCCGGTCCCGAGCTGGCGTAGTGCTGTCGTTAGTTCGCGTTTTCGCACAGTCGTTCGCGAGAGGTTGCATCGTGCGTTTGTGCGTTCGAGAGTTCTGTTTTAGTCGTTAGCGACGTTCGCGTTTCGTAGTTACGTTTAGTGGCGTCGACGGTCGCGACGACGTAATGCGCATGCTACGACGGCTCCAATCGTTCTCTGTCGATGCCACGAGTTCGCGCCACCGATCGTCCGCGCGCGTCGCTTTCTCGGCGTTTTTAGTGCGTCGCCGCTCACAGGCGTTTACGTCTGGCCGAGTGCAGATAGTTCTGTCATGTTGCGCGCGCGCGAGTATGTTTTTCGACGCGGCGCTGCTTCGTGTCGTTCCGGCACAGTCGAGTTGCGTCGGCGTCGCGTCGTCGTCGTGTGTGTCGCGCCGTTCGTTTAGGCCGCCGCGGGCCGTCGCGTTCGCGACGCCAGGCCGTTCTCGTACAGCGTACGAACCGTCGTTTCGCTTCAGTACCGTTTCCGCCGATCGCGGGCGTCAGTTTCGTGCGGACGCAGTCGCGTAGGACAGCGTCGTGCGACGTCCCGTTCAGTACGCGGGCGGGCCGCGTCGCGACGCGTAGCTGGCAGCCTCGCGTTCGCGTCGCCCCCGTTCCAGTGTCGTTCTCTCGTACGTACGCGTGTGCCTGTCGTCGCGCGAGATAGTCGTGTTACCCAGCGGCGAGTTCACACGTTCAGCTGTTTGCGAGTTGCGTTCACGTTCGTTTCGCGGATCAGCCAGAGTCGCGCGGGAGTCTTGAGTTCGCCGTCCAGGGCGGCGTGCCGTTCGCGGCGTCGTCGTGGCGGCGTTTTTCGTCGCTGGCGCGCGCCCCCGCGCGTCCGTGTTTCGGCCGAGTTCAGCGTGCGTCGCAGTAGCGCCGGCGTCGGCGCTGTGGGCGTTAGCGGCTGTCGACGTGCGCGACGTTCGGACGTCGGCGCCGTCGTAGGGAGAGTTAGTCAGCGCCCGTAAGCCGTCGCTTCCGCGTAGTCGCGCGCGTCGCCGTGAGTAGCAGAGGGTCGGTTCGCGTCCGTGCGTTCGGCGCGCGCGTCGTTAGACGGCACTGTCTCCGGTCGGTTGCGCTACGTGGTACGGTGATATTTCTGTCGGTGTACGCAGCGGGCGTGCGTTACGGTCCCTGTTGCGGTGTTCGGCGTCTCGTTCGTCTGGATCGGGTTTGCGTCTGCGCGTTCGTAGCCGCGCGCTACGTGGTTCGTCGTCCCGTCGGCGGAGAGCGTTCGACGTTCTACGCGGCGCGCGTTGTCGCCCTCGTAGACTTGCAACGTTTACGTGTTTGCGACGCGCGCGTCTGTCTGTCTGTTCGCCTGCGAACGCGCTCCGACCGTTGGGCGCTAGCTACGGGCGGCGTACGTCGTAGTGCTGCGCCGGTCGTTTTGTCGTGTGGCGGTCGCGTCGTCGACGTAGCCGTTTTTGAGTCGTTCGTTAGTTTGTATGGCGTCGCGCGTCATGCGTTAGCCGGCGTTCTTCAGTCGTGACGTCGTAGCTCCGTGTCAGCGTAGCGTCGGCCGCATGCGTTGTGTCGGCACAGGCGGTGTTCCGCGTATGCGAGGCGGACGTTGCGCCAGTCGCGTTGTTCGCCGGGCGCGGGGCGCCGGCTGTTCTCCCGTTCTTCTTCAGTCGTCAGCTGTGAGCAGTTCATCGCGCTACGCCACGCGGCGTTCTCGCGAGTCGTCGGTCCAGCTAGCGTACCGTCGAAGCGTCCGTGCCTCCGCGTCGCAGTCGTTCGGCGAGGCGTGCGTTCGTTATAGCCGTCGCGTTCATGTCTCGGTCGGTCGCGGTCTGTAGAGTAAGAGTTCGTACGGTTCACCGGGCCGGGCGGCGCGTCCCCGGCGTCTTGCCGCTTGCTGGCCGAACGTCACGTCGCGCGGTCTCCGAGTTGGTTCGCCGATCGCTTCGTTCGTTCACGGTTACGCGGTTCCGTGTCCGAGCGTCGTTTCAGTGCCTGCGGTTAGCTCCGGTCGCGTGCGGTCGCGTTCTCACGCGTCGTCGCGCTCTCCGTCGTTTCGTCGCGTCGCGTCGTCGCCGTCGCGCGCGTACGTCGAGACGTCGGTTCGAGGCGTTCGCGTTTCGTCGCGTTCGTCGTTTGCAAGACTCGCGTTCGTGGTTGCTCGGCCGTTCGTGTTCGTAGTAGTTCGGTGCCGCTCGGCGTCGCGTTCGTCGCGCTCGTCGCTCCAGTTGCCGCGCTCGCGGTCAGCGCGATAGCGTAGTCGAGTAGCCGTAGTCGAGGTGCGCGTTCAGTTTAACTGAGCGTCCGTTTCGGTCGCTCGGCGTGGCGTACTGCCCGTTGCGTTCAGGCTCGTTCGTCGGACGCGTTCCGGCTCGAATCCCGTTCCGTCGAGCAGCAACTCGTTAGCTTTGAGCCGCTTTCGGCGTTACAAGCCGTTTGTGCGCGTCGCTAGTGCCGTGAGGGAAGTTCGCCGCGGTGCGGATTGGGCGAGCGTTCGTTCTGTTCGCCAAGTTCAGCTACGGGGACGGTTCTGGAGAAGCGTTCGGTCGTCGCGCCTGAGTGATCGTTTCGATCGTTTCGGGTGCGTCGCTAGGGTAGTTAGTGACATAGGCGTTCGCGTCGTTGCACGGGCTGTGGGCGCTGCGTTCCGCCGTCGCCGGCGCTCGGTTTTGACGCCGTCGCGGAGTGCAGTCTTCGGGGCGACTCCGTCGCGCGCGTGCGTCCGGTAGCTCGTTTGTCGGTAGCGACGCGTAGGCGTCTAGCGTGAAGTTCGTTCGTCGCTGCTTCTCGCGCAGACTTAGTTTTTTCGCGTTAGCGCGTCGCAGCGTGATTTCTGGTGGCGGCTCGCGCAGCCCGACGTCGACCAGTCAGCGTTTCGACGTTCAGGCGCGGTTCGGCGTCAAGCGCGCGGTTGGAGCCTGTTACGGCGCGCCCAGCGTCGGACCGGAACGCCCAGCCGTCCGTTTCGTACGACCGTGATGTTCGCGACGAGGTTCGTGCCGTCAGCTGGGGCAGCGTCGGGTGCTGGCGGCGTCGTTTCGTGTATCCTGAACGAGCAACGGTCGGTCCGCGTCGCGTTCGGACGCGCGTTAGTGGCGTGTCCGCGGGATAGTTTCTGTCGTTCGTCGGTTACGGATGCCGTTCGCTCGGCTGCTGTTCGCCGTTCGACGGTCTGAGATTATGTTCGCGGCGCGTTACTCGCGTTGCGCGCGTCGTTCGGCCGTGTCTCGTCGTGCTGTTCGCGCCGTTTCGGTCGGCCGCCGGACAGAGCCGAAGTGCCGCGCTGACCGTACTGCTCGTCGTTCGTCGTGCGGCGTCCGCGCCGGCGTTTCCGACGGAGGCGATCAGTCGCAGCGCGCGCGTTGCGCGTCGCTTCGTCGGAGTAGGAGGGGCGGCGTTGCTTTGTCGCCGTCGGACGTATCGCAGTAGTTCGCGTCGTCCGTTCAGGCGCAATCGCGTTTTCGTCGGGCGCGCGATTCTTGGGCCACGTCGAGCGCGCGTAGCGGTTTAGTTCGCTTCCCGTTTCGTCCGTTTCGTGTCGGATTCGTCGGCTCGTATCGGTTCGATTTTCGTCGCTGCCCGGTAGCGTTAGAAAGAGAGTGTGCTCCGTCGCAGCCGATGCGAGTTCGCGCGGTGGCCAGTCGGCGCAGGCGTTCCGCGTTGGCGGTTCAGTGCGACGAGTGAGTTCATCGTTCCGCCGCTCCCAGCAGTCCGTGTTCTCGCACGTCTTCTCGGCTCGCGTCGTTCGCGCGGACCAGAACGTCGGGGCGATTTCGCCGCTTGCGCGTTCGGCTAGCGATCCCGTTCGCGCGCGCGTGGTTTTCCTGTATCGTTCTGGTGTCCACGCAGTAGAGACGACGTCGCGAAGTCGCGCTGTCGGCGACAGTTCGTTCGTTCCGGGGACTCGGAGCGGCGGTTGCGTCGCTGGTAAGATTCAGATGCGGTGCAGCGACGTTTCGTGCGCTCCCGTGCGGGCTGTGCGTGTGGCGCCGGTTTCGGTCGGTTCGTCCGCTTCGCTACTGCGCGTCCGTCGTCCTGAAGTGGGTTCGTTCGGGCCGCGACGTTAGCGTATCGGCGCCACGACAGTTTCGTAGCGACGAAGCGTATAGTCGGCGTCGTTCGTTGCGGCAGTCCATGTGTGGCCGCGCGTAGTCGTGCTGCGAGCGCGCTATCGGTGTCTCGCGCGACGCGTGCAGCGTTCGACGTTCCGAGCGGGCGTCGTATACGAAACGCCGTCGCGTGAGTCGTCGTAGTCGTCGTCGTCGGCTTACGATCGCTGACGTCCGCGTAGCCCAGCTTGGAGGTCGACTGCTCGCGTCCGTTTCGGCTTCGTTGTCGCCAGTTCATGAGTCGTCGAGTTGCGTTACTCGTTTTCGCGGCAAGCGCCAGCAGCCCGTCGTGTTTGCGTTCGTGCGCTCATTAGTCGGCGCTAGCGTTCGTCGTACCGCGGTTCGCCGTTCGCGTGAGTTCGCAGTCGCGTCGTCTGTAGAGCGTCGGAGCGTAACGCGTTAGCGATAAAGCGGCCGGGCGCGTGTCGTTTGCGTTTGGCCGTCTGTCGCCGTTAGTCAGTCGTTCGTCGTTTGTCTAGTCGATTATCGCACGCGTTTCGTGCGTCGTCGCGTCGTCGGCGACATCGCGTTCGCGTCGCGCCGTTCGTTTCGTGTACGTCGGTCGCGGCAGAGTTCGGCGTCCCGTCCTGTGGTTGAGCTCCGTTTCGGAGTCGTGCCGCTCGTCGCGCGCTAGTAGACCAAGTCTTAGGTTCCGTGTCGCTCCGCCGTCGCGTGTCGCGCCCGGGTTCGACGCGGTCCGTCGCGGTCGTTCGCGTCCGTCGAGATTTCGTAGTCGTCCGTTCTGGCTCGGTACAGTCGTCGCTGCGTGGCGCCGCGTCCCGTCTAGTCGTTCGCGTCGTCGCTCGGCCGTTCGACGCTTCGTCGTGCGTCAGTCTGCGTGTAGGCGTCCGGCCGACAGGTCGTAGTCAGCCGTCTGTTCTTTCCGCGCGATTCCGGTGGCGTTTTACGCTGCGCGTCTGGCGGACGTTTGTGTCGTCCACGTCGGTCCGTTGCAGTTTTAGGGTCGTTTCGTCGTTCGTCGGCCTAGGGGCGCGTTCAGTTCCGCGTTGCGCGCAGCTTGCGTCGCGTTGTCGGCGGCGGGGCGTTCGGGACCGTTCTGAAGCTACGCGGTAAGTCGCCCCGTTTGCGTTTATAGTTTGTCGAGTTGGAGTTCGTTTCGTTGTGCGGGCGTAGCCAGACGCCCGGTGTCACGTCGTAGGGCGACGCGTACGTCGTCGTTCGCGCCGTGTAGCGACGCGATTCAGCGGGCGTCCGTCGGCGTCGCGTTCGACGATTCGTCGATCGCTACGTTCGGCTGGCTCGCGCGTCGTTCGCACGAGGCGTTCAGGCGTTGTCGACCGCTTCGACGTCGGCGCGTGCCGCCAGCGTTGTCGGTCCGTATTTAGAGTCACTTCGTTTGCTTTCGCGCGTAGTCTGCGCGCAGTGCGTCTGTTTTCACGTGCGTGTCACGTCTCGCGCGGTTGCTAGTCGCAGACGTCCGGGGCCCGTAGTTCGCGCGAGCGGTTTTTTTCGTAGTTCGGTCGTACGCGCCGACGCCGTTCGTTGCGGCGCCCGGTCGGGCGCGAGTAGATTTCGCGTCTGCGTGCTGCGCGTTGCTTCGAGCGTCGTTTCGTCGTCGCTGTTCGGTATGCGCGGTCGATCGTAGTTGCGCGTGTGCGACCGCTCTCTGATCGAGTCGTCCGTATACGGTCGGCGTACACGTTCGACGCCGCGCCGCGCTGTAACGTTCAGCTCCGCCGACTTTCGGGTCCGCCGTGCGTGTTCGCGCGTTCGGTTATGCGCGCCGCGTACGTCGTCGTTGCCGCGCGCGTCGTTGCGTAAGCGTACGCGTGGACGCGCCGACGCTAGACGGGTCGTAGCCGCTGCGTACGTTCGCTCGGGCCGGGCGTTATCTGGTCGCTTGTACGACGTCGTACACGTTCGGCAGGCTCGCGCCATCGTTACGTGTCGTAGACCCGTCGCGACGTTTACACGATTCACAAGATCGACGAGCGGAGTCTCTCGCACCGGTTGCCGTTCAGTTTAACTGAAACACTCAAGTCACTCACTTCCTTTTTGGTCACTTTGAAAGGCGCCAACTTTGTGGGACTTGGCACTCGTTGACCACATAGAGAGTCAATGAAGTCAGCATTCTTCATGGTGTCTATCATTCATTCTTATAAGCCTACTCTTTCATTCTGTCAATTTTGAAAACAACTATACCTGATTTGCCTTAATCTCACATATCGATTTTGACATTCATGGAGCTGCCACTACAGGGAAGCCATCCAATTCCAAATCCCGAATTTTTCTCGGATTCCTGGAAAGATTGCAACCCTGTAAATTCATCAAGTAGTTGATTGACCTATGTCCCACAAGTATATAACTCATAAATATTTGAAGCCATGAATAGTTTGAATTTTGCCACAGCCTAAATTTTGTCATCCTCAGAAATCGAGAGAAATTTTATGAACTATTTCATAAGGCGCACGAAAACTGTTATGCGGCGCCACGCCGGCTAAAATGACCTTAAAAATCCCTGTCTGGTATGATATTAAATCGACTAATTTATATTTTATTATGATATGTTCACGAACCGTAACAACAGTACGGATTTGTCTGAGCGAAAGTTGCGGTTGTCTATCTCTGAACAGCGAAAAGCGATGTGAGAATTAATTTCCACCACAGTAAAAGTAAGATTGAGAAGCATCAGTTCAGTTTGTTCATCGGTTTCATGAATTGAAAAATATTAGCTTATTGCAGTAGCAGTTACTAGGAAATCCCGTTTACTAAGCTCCTTCGCCTGCTAGTTAACGACTACGAACCTCGTCAAAAAGTTCTAATGCACTGGCTAGAACTTCTAGCTAAACAGACTGGTTCCCTTCTGGTTTCCCTTAGATCATTTTGCTCACTTTGCCTGATTTTTGAGGAGATTGAATCATTCGTTGGTGTCCTCAATTACGCGTCCTTTTATTTTCCGCCAGTCTCTTCTGTCATTCTAGCTATCACGTGTTGGTCAGCTTCACGAACCTTTGGTGCTGTCTGTCCAACACATATTGGTCGGCCTCTACGACTGTTGCCGTTCGCGATATCAAACAGCACGATCTTCAGTGGGCAATGATGTGGCCGAAGACACTCACTTAGCGCTTCTTAATCATAATGATTAATCTATACAAGCCGTAACATTGGTTCTTATCCTCTCAGGACTTCATAATTGGTGGTGTGTTGAAATCATCTGACTTCTAAAATCATTCGGGAGCACCGCAGCTCAAGGGGATCGAGACACCGCTTATCCGTCTTTCTCAACGTCCACGTTTCCGGAAAAAACATCAGTACACTAGAAACAGACGTTTGTAACACTGCGCATTATCACGTTCTTGTGCTAATCACGTCACTCCTCTATTTTTCAAAGTCTGTTAATGTCCTGGTCGACCGCATAGAAAGTGTTAGATAGTGAGTTGTTGGTGACAAGGTAATTTCAATGGGTGCATCTTGTTAGAGATTTGTTAGGCTAACAGTGCCCATGAATGCCATGCCAATGAGCTGACGAATTTCATTGCACATCCCTCGCCATTTTTCATGATTCCAAGGTAGGTGAACTTGTGGACTTCTTCGATTGCACTTCTGTTGGTCGAAAGCTCTGATGTTTTACTCGTCTCCACTTTCACCAACAGCTTCGTTTTATCGGTATTGATTTTGCGGCCACATCTTCCTGCATCTGAAGAAACGAAGGTAAGTCTATTCTCCAGTTCTCACCAACTTTCATCCGAAAGTGTTATATCATCTTGGGTCGTTGATAGGTCGTCCCTGAATTGATACCCCTGCCCCATTGTCATAACACGTTCCTAGTAGACAAAGCAAAATAACAGGTCACAGGGAATCGCCCTGTTAGGAATCCTTGTCTGAACCAGTCACCAGTTTCATTTCCGAGTCTAAATGCAGCCTTGGTACTGTAGTACATGCTCTTAAGAATGTGGATCATCCTAGCATCCACTCCGTATGATTTCAGTACTGCCCGGCGTCTTGCCGAATGTTGCCGAAAGCCTCAGAGAAATCGATGAAGCAAGGATCTGTTGCACTGTACTGCGGTCTCTGCGGAAGCCTGTTGGTTCTTCTACCAGGTGTGGCTCGACAGAAGTTTTCAGAAACTCTTGGATGATCAGTAAGAGCACTTGGCCTGCGTGGTTTTTCAGAGATAAGTTGCGGTAGTTGCTAGAGATGCTCAGATGCTCTGCTTTTGTACACTCTGCTCAATCTATCGGTATTTCTCTTCCAGCCATATTTTCATATCGGTTCCTACCGCCTTTTGAACTTACTTGCACTCGTTCCTGCATGTTTTCATGTTCTCTTCAGAGTGTAGTTTGTTGTTTCGACTTTGCTATTCATTCTTAAATAGGAGTGTCTTCTGAGTGATTCCTTTCTGTCGGCAGACTCTGTCATTGCCTCTCTGATTGACGAATGCAATTACAGCCCAGTTGTTCTTTCTTTCAGCTTTTTTTCTTCCCTAAAGTCAATCAAACCAAATGTTTGAGTGAATTAGAATTATCAATGAGTCTGGAATTTTTTTCATCAGTCTGGAAATTATCCTCCGAAAATGCGCGGGCACCGTGTTATATCAAACTGCAAACAGGACGATTTTTTATCCTCGCTTGAGACATGAACGACTGAAGCAGGCATCACGATATTTTTCTGTCTGATGGAGAGAGGATTCCGGAAATAGCACTAGTGATTTCAAGGTACCTAGCTTAAAAGCTTCTTCAGTCACCTCAGTCCCCCTACATGCTTTCACCAGCATGTAATATTCACACTCTACACATGCTCGCGCTATGCGTGGTAATGCGTGGTTTTATGGCATATTTTGTCGTTATTATGTTTTCTTACAATGATGAAAAAATTAAGGTTTCGCTTTTTCTGATTTGAGGATTCGCTCTTTTAAATTCGAATCGCCTGGTTGGTCTGCTACATCTAACATGAAGGCAACACGAAAGTTGTCCTGTGGGTAATTCATTTGAAAAAGAGCCTATATATGAAGTAATTTGAAGCTCCGTTTTAGCAGCATAGCTGATTATAAAGATAGAAGGAGAGCCAAAGCTGCAATAGATGTTGTTAATTATTATTTATATTTTTTTCTTATAGTCACCCAATATTTCGGCTGTCACTGCCATCTTCAGGGGAGCAAATGTTTACAAGATGTTCATATGAATTTCAAAATAAGTCTATGGCATATTTGGCAACACAAGCAAGGATCATAGCACAGCAAAGGCGGTTACCACCGCAGCCGCCAGCAGCCATGATAGCTCAATTTCCAGATCAGGTCAGCCAGCCATGCACTCTCCAGCAAACCACTATGAATAGTGGTCAGCCAGAGAAACATAGCCAGCTAAAAAGAAGAGGAATAAGCCATCAAAGCCGCTGGCGGCTACAATGGGAACTGCGCCCGAAAGATGTTTTGAGTTTTAGAAAAATGGACTTATCAGAGAAAAAGGAAGGATTGATAGTCTTCAGTTTCTTCCTTTGAGTTAATTGTAGGTCGGCGCTTCTGTATTATCATTGACTCCTTCAGTCTCAAATTTGCGTTGTCTCTGTCACCTGTGATAATTGAAACTGAAATGCGTTGTTCTGCGTTGCATGTTTGGAGATGTTTGTAAATTGACGAGGTATTTTGCGTTAAATGTTCTTTAATTCTGGTATGAAGTGGTCGGATGGTACTCCCAACGTTCATGTTGTTGCAATGTTGACATTTAACTTCATATACAACGTTCTTCCTATTGCATAATTCATATTTTAAAATGCATGAGGACATATTGCAAGATTGTACAGGCTTTCTTTTTGATAGAGCGTTTCTTAGAGTATACGTCTTATGAGGTAATCGAATGTCAATTCCTTCTTTTTTGAAAATATGTTTGATTTTCCGATCAATACTGTCGGAGAGGAAAGGGGTCTTGAAGTACATGATATTCTTTGCTGTATGTTGTCGTCTCCTTACTCTTTTCGATGCTTTGATAAATTGCTTTGGATATCCACGCTGTTGAACCAGTTCATATTTGTTTGCTTCTATTCTTGAATCTTCATCAGCAAAACAGCGTTCTTGTATTCTTTTAGTTTCGTTTCGAATCATGTTCATCTTTGAGGAGATTGGAAGGCTTGATGTAAAGTGTGGAAATATGTCCTTTACTGATTCCTTGTAGAAACTTATCTTCTTTTCAGGTACATTCACACTGAAATCTAACAAACTGATTTGCTGTTGTTCGTTGGGATGCTCTAATTCAAATTTGATGTTTTGATGTTGAGAATTAAGTGAAGTCAATAATTGTTCTGCATCTCTGCGGTCTCTTGTGAATGCAAAACAATTATCCACATATCTCCGAAATAGAGTGGTATGTGGGAAATTTGAAAGTGCCCGTCGTTCAATTGAATCCATAAAGGATATTGCCAAAATCGACGATATAGAAGAGCCCATCGGCAACCCGCATACTTTTCGGAAATTTTTGCCAACGAATTCAAAATATGTATTAGATAAGATCACATCCAGGAGTTCACATAAGTAATTAACCGAAATATTATTTGGTAGTTTGACATTGTTAGTATTCATAATATTAGCTATGTTATAGATAGCGTCTTGTGGAGGTATGGATGTATACGGATCTGGTACACTTCTTCGACACAGACACTTCTTCGACAAGTTGATATCTATGTTTTCGGACATTTGTTCGACAGAAAACTTCTTCGACACGGACACTTCTTCGACAAGACATTTGTTCGACACGGACACTTCTTCGACAAGACATTTGTTCGACACGAACACTTCTTCGACAAGTTCTGCATGAATAATGCTTTATCTAGCATTGATTGATCGGAAATATCTTGCATCAATGATTCTACATGTATACTTTATATGTGGCTATGCGATGCAAGAATTATATTTTTTTAGAAAGGAAAAAAATTAATTTAAGACAAAAAGTATAAAAAAATGCAAATTCTCAAAAAATACACAACCTGAAAAAGAAAAAGACTATAATTGCTTAATAACGAACAAACGTCGTGTCGAAGAAGTGTCCGTGTCGAACAAATGTCGTGTCGAACAAATGTCGTGTCGAAGAAGTGTTCGTGTCGAACAAATGTCGTGTCGAAGTGTTCGTGTCGAAGAAGTGTTCGAAAATTTGTCGAACAAGTGTTCGTGTACCATGTATACATACTCACAACATCAAAGCTACATGGGTATTCTGTTTGAGAATTTGTGCTCAAATGATTGTTGATTTCGCCGATCTATGTAAAGCTGTTCTCTAAATGAGCTGGTGTGAATCGTATCAAGGGTGATAACAATTTATACATGAGTCACGAAAGTTTTGTCGTAGGGCCATTGCAGTTTGAAACTATAAGTCTTATCTTGAGTTCACTTGCTTGTTTGTGCGTTTTTATCAGATGATAAAAGTGCGGAAGCTCTAAGTTTTTTGTGATAAAACTGCGTCTTCTATAATTTGGAATATTATGACGTCGAGCAATTTCATTCCATTTTCCATTTATGTGTTTTTCTATGGTTTGAGCAGATATGTGATTGATCTGCTGGTAAGCATCGCTGTCTAGTAAATGCTTCATTCCTGCGGTTTGGTATGATTCGTTATTTATTGTACAGAATTCACCACCTTTATCATTAGGTAGAAATACCAAGTCTCTTTCACGCAACAATGTCAATGCTTGCTGTTCTACAGAATTGAGATTTCCGAATTTTCGCTTAGTGCAGATGTTGTTCAACACATTTTTCAGTTGGACATGGATTCGATTAAGTCTTGCCTCCGTTTTTGGATCAGTAGGTGGCAGGCTCAAGTATGATGGAAAGGGATATTTTGTTATACCGGTATTTTGTTCTTCTTGATTGCTTTGAGAAGGATTTCTCTCCCGATAAGATTTCCAGCGATATTGATAAGCAAACCGACAAAAATTGACTAATATATTTTCTTGAATTGATTCGTTGTATCCGGATGATAAAGCAAACTTAAGTCCTTTTTCCAAAAGCTGCACTTAATTCAGTTCAAGTGAATTGGTCAAATCAGTCACTAAGCTTTGATGAATGATGTTGGCATGAGCATTTGTATCATCTACGTTGTTGTTAATTATTTGTTCGTGCTCCGCTTCTGAATTTGAACTTGTACTTTTCATCAAACCGTTCAGTCGATGTTGCAACAAAATCTTAAGCTGTTCTTTCATGTGGAAATATGCTTCATTTCTGGCTTTCATCAATGATTGATACTCATCACTATCTGAGGATGTGAATTCCTGAAGATATGTATTTGTTATGCGCCATGCATTCCTTGCCCTGGCTCTTTCTCCGTATTGAAATCTGATTGTCTTAGATAAGATACTGAAATGGAAATGTCTTTTCGAACTTCTCATTGTGGGATGGTTGAAGCCAGGGTTTTTTTCCGCCAATCCTTCCGTTTTGGCGGAATTTTTTTCAGTTTGGCGGAAATGAATTTCACGATTTCCGCCAATTGGCGGAAATGATTTTTTCTTTCTCATGGTGGCTTGTTATATATAAGCTAATTGTCTGTTTTGTTGATCTGCAGAGGTCCGATGCACGCTGTTAGAGAAGCCTGTCTGACTCTTTCCCATTCGCACCAACCATTTTCATGAAACAATTAGCCTTTAATCCACGGACCTAGTAACGGTGAATGATGAATCCACAGTAACGGTGAATGAATGCAGTCTTCCATAATCCTAGGTCTGTGCTTTAATCGTTGAATCTGGAAAAGTAGGAAAAGCAAATTTGGGCCTACATATATCAACATTATCCATTTCTAGCCACATTGTAGGCCTATTTCATTTGGCATTATGGTTAGGTGCCAGACAGACTTAACCGTCATTATAACTCATCACCATCATCGCACAAGTTGAGCTGGCACTGACGCTCGATGGAAGGGCTAGCAGTTTTTATGGCGAAGATTCCATTCTTTTTATACGATATGACTGATTCAGGTCAGAATCACTGACTGAGGAAAAGTGATGAATGTTAAGGCGCATTGTTCTGTGGTGGTACAACTGAAAAGATCCAAATATAGCTCTCTTCAAGCCATCATTTTAGTGGCGGAATTTTTTAAAGAGTTGGCGGAAATTTTTTGAGCGATTTCCGCCAATTGGCGGAAAGCTCGACGACGAAAAAAACCCTGGTTGAAGCAATGAGGAAATTTCATTGTACGGATAAATTTTGATAGGATGCCAAATGACTTGCATTTTGAAAGAAAGATCAATTGTTCTTCAATACGACCCAATCGTTCACCTTCTTGTAAGGTTCTTCTTGCAACGGAGAAGGACACCTGGCTCAAGTGCAATGTTTGAAGTAATTTGAAGCTCCGTTTTAGCAGCATAGTTGATTATAAAGATAGAAGGAGAGCCAGAGCTGCAATGGATGTTATTAATTATTATCTATATATTTTATTTCTTATAGTCACCCAATATTTCGGCTGTCAATTAGGCTAATATCAGGGCCTATATAATTTAGTGCAAAACGATAGTTTACTGGTGGAGGAATTACAGCTTAAAGAAATTAAAAAATTGCAAAAAAATTACAAAAATTTGAATTAGATTAGGAGTTCAGTGATTAATTTCAAAAGGCTGTAGACCAGTTAGCGATTTAATAAAGGGCTACTTACCAATCTGCTCTGGACTCATGAGTACACTGTCTATTGTCTGTGACAAGCCATGATGCTGAAAGTCCACTTTCGCTTGTTGCGGATGTGGCTGGAGTGGCAACGATTGCGTGAACTGCTCTGCTATAGTTGTGGTACTGGACAATGCACTCGGCCCACCACCAGACTGATGGTTCGCACAGGAGGTAAATAAACCTCGTGGTTCGGCCAAGCATTGGTAAATTGCATTCATATACAATTATACATGCATTAGTTACTTGTTACTTGCATATAGTTCAATATGCTGTAAAACTTCAGACAGATGTCTCACTCGGCAAAAAATTTGAGATAGTGGCAAAAAATAGCAAAAAAGTAAAAATGGTAAAAAAATCGGGATTTTTACTGGTACTAGTAGTCAGGTGGATCATTTGTTGATGGTTCAATAGAATTGTGCCTAGTTGTAAAATCAAAAATTGCTGATGATTTAAGCACATGCTTTCATCTCAGCTATTATATACTTCGTTTCGGAGGCTGTAGTCATCAAACAGCAATCTGGAATCAAATTGAGGCCACGATCTTTTTCATTTTCGATGCCATAGCCTCATGCTTCAGCATATTAATGCATCTTAAATCAGGGTGATGTCGTAGCCTTTTACGCCCAGGAAAATTGTCTATTAATTTCAGCTAACTATGCTATATTAAAACAGTCGAAGCTTAGTAGGTAGAGTGATAGGAGTTTTGAGTCCTACCAACCGCACTTCTTCATAGCAATTTGATCCATCGTCTATCCCATTTCATTCTTTTTGCTAATTGCATATACGTCCTACATATACGTCCCGTTGTATCGATCCCCGCTACTGGTGTTAATATCAGCAGTCACAATTATGACGAAGTATTTGTTTACTGATGATTATTCCAATGACAACGGATGTATGATGATGAGGACCTGATCCTGCCAATTAATATCGGCCGCATGTATGCTGTCGTAGCTCAGTTGGTATGGTGACAAGTCTATAGACAGATAACCCTAGAGTTCGAGCCCTACTAGCCTCCAATCTGAAGTGAATACTAAAAATGAAGTTTCAACGTCACTACTCCCCCAATGGGAATTGGTAGATGCTGACACTATCTGGAGCGCGCTGTGGTAGTCTACTTTTAGTCCGAATCACCCATTTTGCCGACTTCCAATTAGACTTGCAGGGCTCAACCTCGAGACCAAAGGATCACCTTGACAAAGGCACTTCATCATCGTACCGCAGAAACTACTAAAATACTCTTAAAGTCACTGATTAAGCACACGTTGATGTCCAAAGTATAAAAGAGCACAAATAAATTCCTCAATCGATAATGGTTTTTTATATCAAAACTGTCAGCTTAATAGTCTAAAGTCTTTAATCTCTTTTATGTTAACATGAATAGTTATCCATATCCATGAATTCATGTGGTACAAAACGATCAGTTGTATTCTATCATAGATCAATCTTAAATATGTGAGAACCACAACATTTGTGTGTAATTCGCTAAAAATCACCATGTTTGAAATCATGGCGTCGGTTAAGTGACAAGTGGCGTCGGTCATGTGACACATGGCGTTGGTTATGTGACAACGATGCAGGCATTCAACGAATGACGTGGAATTGCATTGCAATATTATGTATTAAATGACATGAGATGATGTTACTCCAATATTACAGGTCAACTTGCTCAAATATTATTACATTATCTAAGATGGTCATCAAAAGTTCATATAGGCCTAATATACCAGCATGCCGATTTTCCAAGACCAATGATTCAATATCATTCTTTTTTTGCGCTTGTCGTTGCTGTTCTGAATAGTGCTCTACATGCATCGCATCATAGTAAATTGATTGAAAGTCTTCGACCTAATTTACTTGTCAGTAAGCCTATATTAATGCTGAAACTGTTGATAGAATGAAATAGGCAAGCGTAATACAAAAATTAGATCTGTATAATTTGTTCCCATATTTTTATGAGAATTACTTGAATTTTCGAACATGATTTATATTAGTAGCTGCGCACTTCATGCATTGATTCATTGTAGGTATCAGAGAAACTTTATTGGTTGCTGATTCTGGAGTATATTTCATATATGTATGTTTACATGTGCATACAGACCTTACACACACCACCGAACATCGACAATATAAGATGCTTTAATAGACCGAAAACGATTCTTGTCGCGTCTTGCTCGTCTTATTATGATTTTACCGCATGGGAATGCTGAAGTTGAAAGAGTTTTCAGTATGCTATCAGATGTGATCACGAAGAAAAGAAAATATTTGCTTCCAAACACTAGAATATGAAAAGTCGCACATCTTCATTGGAAAATTAGAGGTAAACACCGTGACGCGCCCATGATTCAACGTATGGCGGACTCGTACTCAAGAGTATTTAAGGATTTAAGGTTTGATTTTGTCCAGTGGAAATGCGCTCGTCAAGCGATGTGTTTGAAGATAAAACATTCCTGAAGCAAAACATTGTTTTAAAAAGCATGTTCTTTAAACCTATTTGTTACACTTGTAATGACCCATTATCATGAAGAAACTATTATTTTACTGCGTGGTCATGCTTATGAAAATATCAAGTATGCGGGTGGCTCTAACCACAAGGCGATCGATCAGCAGATGATAATTTCCTAACAGGCTGCTAGAGCTGAAAGGTGCGAGAGGTAGGACCGCTAGAGAAAGCTTCAGGTCGAATCCGAGGCTGTGAAGAGCAAGTTCAGACAGCTGAGCAATACGTAGACTGTCGACCATCGATAGTGTGTTCTCCTCAAAGATGGTTGCTGTTATTTTCGATGCGTTGCAATTGTTATCCCATAATTGTAAGTCTTTCATATTCGCTGTTCTGTACCGTTTACTTCTGCAATTCAGATTCACAAATATCAACTTGTAAATTCCTTGCTTCTACTTTTCTTCAGACCGTGAGTCTTAAATTACAGTTGACAAAATTTCAATAAGCCAGTCTTCGAATTACTCGGCTTCCCATTCATCTGTATATAACCTGCTGTTCCATTACCTCATGATTTTCTTGCAATATTTACTTAAAAGTACCATACTTTTTCATTTCAGAAGTTGTCAGGATGGGACGCTACACGGGTAATAGCTGCAGGTTGATAACCATGATTGTTCTCACTGGTTGCTACTTTTTCGTCGAATTGATTGTCGGTCATTTGGCGAGCTCAATCACACTTGTTGCTGACTCATTTCACATGTTATCAGATGTAATGGCACTTTTTGTTGGTCTTGCTGCAGTTCGCATATCTCGTTGGCCACGTTCTTCTAAGAACTCGTATGGGTGGCAGCGGGCCGAGGTTCTTGGTACTTTGATCAACACAGTTATGCTTGTAACCTTGTGTTTTACAATAATTGTCAAAGCAATTCAAAGATTTGTTCAACCTGAAGCAATTACAAAGCCTGTGTTAATGGTTGGTGTAGGTGCCGGTGGACTGTTCATCAATATTGTGGGATTGATTATGTTTTCTGGTCATCATCATGGTCATTCACATCTCGTGGACGAATCCCAGGTAAGTGCTTGCTTCAATGATTGTGCAGGGATAGTGGCCATCAATTTTCTACTTCATTTAATTGAAAGCACACAATTCCTCCTCCGAATGTGCTCGCACATAAATTGAATTATGGATAGATGAGAAAACGGACTGTCATTAGTCGATTAGGTCTGATATATTACACTTGTACTTACGATCAAAGATGCTAAACATCGTCAGACGACTCGAGCCATCGGATCGACGTGGGGATCGACTCATTCCAGTCCGTCTTTTTACGTGTCCATAAAAAGTCACTTAGAAGACGTTTCATTTCATTGTCATTTTCATCTTTGGTTGCTGTTGCGATCGGTGGTGGGCACCACTAATGAAGGATTTAGGTTCGCTGATTCAGTTTATTCTGCCAACAGGAGTCTGCTAAAACTGAAAAGCGCTTAGCGGAAGCTAGTCCTCTCACTTCCTTTACTATATACTGTATGCTCATAACAATTCACTTGGATCATCAAGGGCAATATTTTTTTCTAATTAACTGAAGGGCAAGGTAGCGATTCAGGTTAAAAAGAATAATGTCGTTTATTTCATTACATAGCCTTAGTAACGAGAGCCATAAGGTTGTACAGCAGTTGAACTAAGATTAAATTCACAGTGGTAATAAATAATAAAAACAATTTGAGGAAAGATGTTCTAGAAGATAGATAATCTGTCGTCGGTCATCTCAAAGATACAAGGTACTGCTGGTTTATTTGCTCATTTCAGCCAAGAAAGAATCGCATCGCCATCTTAGTTAACTTCTGGGAGACAGTAATTTCTATTGTATTGTAGCTTCCGTGGGTCGAGATGATGCAGGGATGACTCTCGTGTCAGGTCAGTAAAATGTTTCAACCATGAACCGTTCGACCATAATCTAGCGGAGCAAAGTTAGCTCATTGACAGTGTGGTCCACACTGTGTTCACTGTTCTTCCTGATTAATGTGAAGTGATTTGAAGAGGGTAGCGCAATATTCGCACACTCTCCTTTTTGATCCATTGTGTAAGAATCAACGATTCCGTTGGCATGAATGGCTTTAAGGTTCTGAGTGCGCCAAGGCGAGATGATTATCTTTTCGTTATCTACTCCATATGATTATTCCAAGTTAGATTCCGATCCAGCGTGACACCTGGTAGTTTCATTTTAACAACAAATGGTATGTTGGGAAGGGAAACTTGATTTTATCTTGCCATATACCGTATTTGCTCTAATAGAACCCGGACCTCTAATAGAACCCGGGTCTCCAATAAAACCCGGGTCAGAGCAATCTGAATTAATAGAACCCGGGTCTCCAATAGAACCCGGGTCAGAGCAATCTGAATTAATAGAACCCGGGTCTCCAATAGAACCCGGGTCAGAGCAATCTGAATTAATAGAACCCGGGTCTCTATGAAAACCCGGGGTCCTCTGATAGAACCCGGGTGAGACTAAGTAGCATCTTATTGACCTTGTAGGTGAACCAAAAAGTATTTTTTTAGTAACAAAATTCATTTGACGGGAGATAAGTAAAGGAAACAAGCGAATATTGGATGGTAGCGAAGATGACCTCATCGAATGCTTCGAGGCAGGGCATCCATGCCATGATGCCCTCTCGCGCTTGTGCGAAGTGGAAGTTGACCTTGACATCGATGAAGAACACGAAGAAGAGGACGAGCTGATGATTATAGATGAAGACGAATGACTCGAGTTGCTTTTCAATATACCGGTAGATATAGAGACTTTTATATACAGTCCAATATAGAGATTTTTCCAACTAGTAGCCGTTCTTCCTTTGCACAGCGAGTGGGTCTTTGATTTTTTTGTGACTAAATTACAATTACCGGATTAGCTTATGGATCGTTCATAATCATCTCCACATCCGCCACTCAATATGCCATGAGCATAGTGAATGTAAAAAAGACTTCGAATACAGTACATGTATACTGAGCAGTAACAGCAAAAACTGTCATACAATAGGCCCGCATTTTTATGTAGGTTCAACGAATTCTATGGTTGGTGTCATATTTTTAATTTTTTAGTGATCATTTTTCAATGTAATTAAATAGAACCCGGGCCTCCAATAGAACCCGGGCCTCTAATAGAACCCTGGTCAGAGCGATCTGAATTAATAGAGCCCCCCGGGTTCTATTAGAGTAAATACGGTAGTCTCTTTCATTGGATATACATAAATGATTATTTAGATTTTATTTCATTGATTTTCAGTGTATTCTCCAACATCCATTGTGATCAGGGTTGGCATCTCATGGGCGAAATGGGTGGGGGGGGGGCAAATCCTTTTTTCAAATTTAAAAACTCAATATTTTGTTTTTTTCAAATTCGACTGAAAATGAAGTGATGCGAAAATAATGTTTTCATATATTTTCAACCATGGGTTGGCAAGATATTTTTCCCGAAATTAGCGATACAAAATTATAATAAATTGTGAAATGATGTATTTCTACTATCCAATAAGCCCACGATTTTGCACGGAGATCGGCGTTTGCTAGGAAAGGAAGTGTTTTTTGATGAATCGCTGTAATTTAATGAAGTTTTGAGGAGTTGCCGGTCCATTAAAAGTACAAGATCATGTGTTTAGAACAGGGTGTACAACTTGTTTTCGTCGAGGATCAATTTTTTCAGTAAAACATTGGCGGGCCACTTTCATTTTTCATTTTAGATTTGTGAAATTTTTCATGTATTTTTTACATTTTACAATGCTACTATCGTTAATCTTAACTTCAATTTCATTGATAAATTATTTGTTAATTAAGTTTATGACAACATAGTGTCGAATGAAGAATTCACAGAATGCAAATTTGCATAATTGGTTACCAATCAGCTTCTGATATTAGCGAAGGAAAGTGCGCGTGTGTTTTCTGTTGCGTCTAGTTAACACGAAGCAATGTAGACAGAGACATGGATGTAGGCTATCATGACTATGGGTAGAGAAGTTGTTTAAAACTTCATCAGCCATGGTCACGGCTATTTGATTAAAGTTGGGATTAACTTCTATATTAACTTCGCGGGCCACAAAAAAATCCTTCACGGGCCGGATATGGCCCACAGGCCGTATGTTGTGCACCTCTGGTTTAGAAGCTTAATTCAATCAAATGAGATGAATGTCGACTACTGCAATACTAGTGTCCGCTTAATATTGAAAATGAGCATACAATTAGAACGAATACTCAATATACTCGAGTGTAAAATTCATATTTCGTTCATAGTCTTTAAACAATGGACAACGATGGATTTCTTTCATGGAAATCATGGAAAATGAAATTCAGAATTCGCTGGACACCCTGTTTACACTATCTGTGACTGAAGAACCAAGCGCTTCGTTGGTGTTTAGACATCCTCCATGTATACCTTCAAAGGAAGTTCAAAGAATTCTGTTAGAAGCTAAAATGAAGAATGCAGTCCATCAATTGGCATATTTGAAGCCTTTCTATTGATTGAGAAGCTTCAACTTCTCGAGACTCCCTTGTACATTTGTCTAACTGCTGTTGTTATGCAGTTGAATGGGGTGGCTTATTGCTTTCTCAAATGCATGTATTAAGCGGAATGAAGAAAATTAAGGAGCTGCTTATTGTACGTCCTGATAAAGGTAATGGTGATGGATCATCGGGATTACGTTTCGGAAATAGATGTCATTTTGTTGGACTCTACCGAGCTGCTTCCACTTGACCAGAAGCAAGTTGACCAAGCAAAGCATGTGGAGGCTGTTTCACGAAGGCTGACTGATCAACTAGCCAATGATAGGTTGATCTCAATGTCTCATTGTAACCAGTATTTATCTTCGACGCATATACAGTGTGGACTCCCCAAACCCACCAAGCAGTGTCCTTTGCGACCTATTATCTCGACATGTGACACCCCAACGCATGAAGTGGCTCGATGGCTCGCGAAATTCCTCCAGCCAATACGTGTACTCTATGGCACTCATTGCTTAACGGATTTATTTGATTTTGTTAACATATCAAGACTTTTCATAATTTGAGAGAAGCTGAAAACCTTGATGTTACGCTTCAGATAGCTATTCTGGCGACACATTTTTGACTGGCTCAGTCAGATACCGTCAGTCGAATGAGACATGTCACAACTACATTCACAATTTCATGTGACGCAGTCACTGGAATGAGCCATAAAGGAACAACAATGTGAAATATGGAGTTGTTGTTGGCACTTGTAAGATATATGCTCTCCTGAAACGCTACCCGCTGACCTGAATTTTACAGAGCGTACTGTTAGACGATGAATACTCATATTTTTTCTTACAGAGGCATGTGAATCAACCCTCTGTTGAGTTATCGGTGGAGTTTGGCCCAGAAACGTAGGGGGCGCAGATTAAAGTCCCTTACACAAGTGAATAGTCAGCTTCCCTTTTTCGGGTACCGATCAAAAAGACTTTCCGTCTGCATCCATCGGCTTTGCCGATCGTGATACTCAGCACTTTACATGTCTAGATACGGTCCCCCAAGGTTGCAGTGCTTTTTCACCAGCAATCAAAAGTGATGTATTAATTTACTTTTATCTGTAGTAGCCGACATGTTGGGAGAACTGGCCGCAAGCTTGAAGACCGAATCCAATAGGACGTTCCAAAGTGTTTGAACAACTCAGTCCCTAAACCTCCTCGATTCGTCTGTGCTCCTACGAGTGCTGTTGCTCGTCATCTGCAAGTTTGTCATTGTCTTTCTAAGTTTCATTATTTCACAAGCACTCCTCTACCCTGTCTTTCATTCCGCATCACTTACTTGTACTCACCGTGGTATTACACATTATTTTTGTAGTTTTGTACATCTGTCACATGTTTATTTTCTATTGCTTTATTTGCTCTATCAAGAGCGTCGGCTTGTATCATTTTAATCTCCACTGGACTTCATGTGATTTCATCTCTGTTCACATATTTTCATTTTTTGTCACGCGTGAATCAGAGCAGACGAAGCATGTCGCGTTGAAGATAAATGATACTATAATGAAAACGGTTTTCATATCCATCTACAAAATTTGTAAAGGATGAAATTTCTTTTTTGACTTATCTGGTAAATTATCTTGAACGTAAAACAAGTACAGAGTTACGAGGAACAAACTAAGGCTCTTGATGGACACATATAGTGTCAATAGTTCGACATTCGTGTCTTCAGATACGTTAATAATAACTTTTGCATTGAAGGTTGTCTTCACTCATGAGCAGATTCCACCACCTTTACCAGACGTTCTGTCGGAACGGCAAACATCAACACCATCACTAGACGCATCTTGATCACGAATGGTGCAGTCCAACTGTGGCTCAATAACTCACAACATCAAGAGAATTTGATTTCGAAAAAATTAGTTAATCAATTTTATTGGATATGGATCTCGCATTTATGCAACAGATAACGGGACGAGAGGAAGAAGAAGAGACATCGGCATTAATTAGGACTTGCCTTTTCACTGTTTGCCAGTAACTAGGCACCAGATTTTCTCTATCGTACTCTATGAGTTGTAGCTTGTCTCTCGCTATCACAGTCGTTTTAATGGGGAACTCTTCTCGAGGTTCAATCACATTTATACAGTTGTCACTTCTCTCCTTTCCCAAGCGGTGCAGTCACAATCATTAAAATTGAGAGTTCGATTGGACTTCACAAATCTCTTTTGCTTTCACTTATTCAAGAATGTCACTGTAATGTAGTTGAATTTACCTCCACGTACCCGGATATCATCATCATGTGGATCAAAAACTTCTTCGGGTACTGATGTAAGCATAGTAAATTGCAGAATTTTCGCGTTACGGTTTTGTCAATGGCAGGTGAATGAAAGCAAGATGAATTTCACAATGCAAGAGCATGAAGAATAAAGATCAGTGACACGTGACCATGACCGAGATACAGAAACTGAACTTCAGACAGGCATAAAATGGAAATTCAGAGGTAGAAATCAAGCATCTTCATGCTACTTAAGATTTCCTCCACAAGTAGAAAGAAGATGGCAATAAATGAGATCAAAGAATAAAATCATCAAACATAGAGAGTCATTCTGGAGCAGCCGTTCATCAGCCGATGATAGGAAGACTGTCTGATGTACATGGCTTCCATAGTTCTCCTTTGCCAGAGTTATTGAGGACGGTGTGAAGTAATGACCAAGTAATGTTAACAAGACCCCTGTGCTCAGTGTCAGCATGGATAACGACATGACTGGTTTTATTATTTGTATTCATGTGCTCGAGAATTCCTGCTTTGATCATGCTACCAGTCTCATTAGTATAATGTTTGCTACAAATATTGCATTTTATACCCTTTGCATTGGCACAAATTAGACTTTAAAGAGATTCTGCAGACTATGCAAGAAGATTCAGAAATTAGTTTCTCTTTATGGGGACGAAAGAGATTTTTCATGTTCTTGTTAGAAATACAAATATGCACTTGATCTTCTAAACCTGTCCTCGTGATATTATTCAATTCATCGGTTTACGTTTATTCTCTTCCCAGATGAAAGGCCATTTTATGTAATTGCGATTTGGTTTATCGTTAGTCCGATACTGAGCTGTTCTTTTGAAATGTCTATACACCCGTTTAAAAAACGATGCGGGATATCCATTGTCAAGGAATCTCCGCATCACTTTGTCGATGGAATAATCAAGAAATTCTGATGTCAATCCACAAGTTGCCCGACGGAACTCACCCATGACAATGGCTCCTTTCAATGAAATATGAATGTGAATCCCAAGGATGTATAGTGCCACTATGACATTCTTTAAAATATATCCTCGAGCTGAACCGACCATTTTGCCACTTCAATTCAGAATCCAAGTATGGAAGGTAATCGTCAACATTTGGTGTCTCCATTGTAAAACGTATATTATTGTGAATAAGATTAGCAGACTTTAGAATATCCTCATTGTTCATATAAGAAGGATATGGCAAGAATCTATCACCTATATACCGTTTCCAGCATATTCTGTTGACTGAAAACGTTTATAAAAACTTTTAATCCACAAAGTGCATGAAAATAATGACAGCTTGTGGTGCCATAAGGCTGCCGATCGATAAACCAATGCACTGCGGATATACTTATTTATCGTTCTGAATCCAGTCTGACGTCAAACAGAGATCAAGTAATTCAAGAAAGTCCTGGATAAATAGCTCTCTGAAGAAACTGCTGAGATCTTGAAATTCCTCATAAAAAGATTTTATCACAGAATATAGGCTCAGAAAGGTTCTGTTATGAATTCTATCTATGAAGAATTTCAAGATGCCAGCAGTTTCTTCAGAGAGCTATTTATCCAGCACTTTCTTGAATTACTTGATCTCCTTTGTTCGCAGTTAACTTTGTGAAATATATCGAAGGGCTGTGTTGGATGGAATCGAATCTCATTGTGTCCCTGCATTTTCTGGCGCTCCGCAAGTTTCTATATTGGGGCCCTCTCATTTCACTATGTACATAAATGATTTACATCGTGCTTGAAAAACAGTCAGTGCCTCTTATTTGCTGATGACTTGAAAATTTTTAGGAGAATATTGTCTTTAAGATTGTTGTCACTCGTCAATCGATCTTGCAGAATGTCAAATTGGTGCAAAGACGGGAAACTCTTTATGAATCAAACTAAATGCTACTCAGTTATTTTTTCATTAAAACTGATGCCTAATGTTTCATTTCCGTATTCAACTGGCGATCTTTTCCTTGATAAAGTGTCAAAGATTAAAGACCTTCTTGTGTTCTTTGGTTGTACTTTGTCTTTTAATCATCCTTATCACGGTTGTTGTCAACAAAGCATTTCGAAAACTTGGATTTGTGAAATGGTCAATAAGAATTTCAACAATGCAAATGTTTTAAAAGCATTGTATAACAGCTTCATGCGTTTTTGTTTTGATTATTGCTCGCAAGTAGGCTCGGACTTGTCAGTCACAAGCTTGTCAGACTTAGACTAAAGCTTCAATCGGCCGTCAGTATCTCTCAGACTAGCCGAAGTCACATCTGAACAGACAATGCGATTCCATTGACATCGCCTATGGCAATGACTTATCACCCATCGTAATCGAGCATCAATATTGATAGGATAATTTAGCTTACATGGTGACCGCGGTCAGTAAATTGTCAGTTAATTTTTTGTGTCAGTGAACTGTCAGTAAATTTTTGTGTTTGTGTCAGTAAAATTTCAAAAGCTAAATTCTTTTCAAAAGAAAGCTTTTATCTGAATTCTTAATTTCAGTATTTCGAGTGAATTTTTTGATAGTTATTGATAATGCATTTTTATAGAATCAAACTAATCCATTGTAGTTGTGATGCAGCGTCGGAATGCTAACATTTCCATCCAGTATTTTCGACATTTTATTTATTAATGCATGCATGGGGCCTATAGAATATTTGAAGATGTGGTTGAAGTTCAATGTTAAGGACCTGGTATAAAATTGTGAAACTCATTGCTCACACCAAGAATTTTTTATTCACAAAACCCTGCCTCATATCATGACATTCTGAAATAGCATAAAGCTCAGAAAAGTTGTATTTCCTGCTTGATATAATTACCGAGGAAATGTTTTACACATTCCAGGAGGTTTCACATGCGGCGCTTTAAACAGCTTAAATTCTACCAGTTGTAACCCTCAAAGACCAGAGGTTTCGCCTGTGGCGCTTTAAAAAAAAGATGAAAGTTCTAATAGTCACCTTCCTAAAGGCTGGAGGTTTCACCTGCGTTCTATAAAGAACATGAAAATTCTGCTAGTTATACTTCCAATGGGGTGGAGGTTTTGTCAGCGGCATTTTGTCTGAATATGGTTGAGCTCTAATTTATTATTGTGACCTTAGCGCGTTAATAATCAATGTTCAATGTATTTTTAGTCGCAGCATAGGGCCTATAGTGTGTAGGCGCATAAAGATTCATAACTATTTAAAATTGACTCTTGTACTACTTGTAAATGTCAGTAAATTCCTAACTCAGTGTTGCACGGTCACCATGAGCTTGAGATGATCTTCAACAGCCTATAAATTATGGTTCACCAACCTTTGTCAAATTGCTAACTTAATTGGATAGTAATGAATCAATAGGTTATCCGTGGACCTGAAATGTCCTTGAGTGCAAGGGCACTTACAAGTAAGCGTTGATAACACGAGTAACTTATGCATACGCAAAGTTAAGCATCAATAAATACTTGAGAATATTTACAAATTTACCGAGTGATCATGATTTACATGCACATCATATAGTACCATCATAAACAATTATATGAGACCTACATATTTACAAATTTTCAGAGTCATCATGATATACATCATATACCATATACAAAATACGTGAGATCTATAGGGCCTATATTTACAAATTTGAAGAGTGATGATCACGACATGATAAGAGTTAACTGGATGGGAGTCCTCACAATGGAGCAAAAGAACGTAAATGCTTAACATCTAATATAATAATGAATGTAACAAAAAAATCTATACAAAATTTGCACTTTAATGATCATGGTCACAATATATACAAATTCACTCGATCAATGAGATTGAGACTCTTCTTGATCTTCAATATGGAATGTAGGAATGTATCTAAATAATATTTACCATCAGGTATAAAAAGCACTTGTCAAAATAATTTTATACGAATATTAGCAGTCACAGTATGAGCAAAATTCACTTAGATCAACTGATTTGAGTCTTTCCTTGAACATCATGAAGGTTGGAGCTTTCACTATTGAATCGTTCAATGAATTCCATATTTTGATGACGCGAAAGAAAAACAATCCACTGAGATTGTTCGAATTAAATTTTAAGACTGGCACCATCTGACAGCTGTTACGTGATTGACCTCGAGTAATTTGAGATGAAAGGTAGGTGGTGAAGAAAGAGTTGAGCGCCAAGTCGAAATGATTATAGTACAGTTTATACAAGAAGTACAAGTCCAACAAAATGCGCCTATATTCTAGAGATTTTAATTTTAACAATTGTAATCGATGAGAATTAGCTGTCATACTTGATACCAGGAGCCTGTTTCACTTATGAAAAACTTATCATAAGTGAATACTTATACTTATAACTTATGCTTATAGTGGGTTTCACTCATAAACATAAGTTTTTAAGTATTTACTTAAGAACTTATAAATTTATGATAAGTATAAGTATTCTAGTAAGGAACAAAACCTATACTATACATCAGCATTGAATGAAGGTATACACTAGTTAATGCTTCTATGTCCTATGCTATTGATGCTTTACATGATTATACATGTGAAATGTATAGTGATTGCGTATAGATTCATTTATTGATTGATGACTGATCGATAACTGATCAGATAATTAAAAATGTGATTTTTGATATAAATTCGATAATCTGGTGTTATTATTTACATGAAAACTTATTTCAATCGTCATGATGCACATATATCTATATTATCTGTAATTGTGAATGGATGCAGATTCATTTATTGATTGATTAGTGATCGATAACTGCTGATCAGATAGTTAAAAAGTGATTTTTAATGTAACTTCGACAATCCTTTGTAATTATTAGCCTAAAAACTCGTCTGCTTGCGTATGACCTGAAATTTGCTTATTGTTTGGATAGGCCCTATTGGTTTTATGTTTTCGAATGTGGAATCCATGTGCAATTCATATGTTGCGGTCAATCGTTAAATTTGTTTTGACACCATCTGTCAATAAATGTGAAAATTCATAAGTCAACTTGTCTGTTTGAAAGATTTTATTTTTTTGTTATTTTAAAATCCCCTACTGATGAAATAAAAACAAATGTTTTGAATATAACCCATCATATATTTTATCACATTTGTATGGTTGATAACAACGATTGAATAGTAACGGAACGACGTAACTCAAGTCATTTCAAAAGTGCCTTTTTTGTTAAGTAGTAGTCAGTCTTAGCTTTCTTTGCTGCAATCTTCGAGGTCAAATATTGACGGCGGAGTGTATGCAATTCATCATTGTTTTTTTGTTCATTTGACAGAAGGTCAGCTAATTTGGAGCCTGCATGCATATTCCTTTCCTCTGATATATTTGAAGATTTAGGTATTTTTCTGCGGTAAGTTGGTATTTCCAAATTTTCTTCGTCATCATCATTATCGAATGTAACATTGGTCGCTAGGTTGGAACAGGTCGGTGGGCATATTTCGGGTACCAATCCATCCGTTTTCGAATGAGTTTGAGATACGTTCATTTCCGTCGAACTTTTGGCATTGGCGATCTTAACCAATTTAGGGTTGTCTCTTCCGACTACATCCCAGCATTTCTCCATTTCTTGTTTAACCCTTACCCTGGTGAGCAAATCGTTAACGCCATCCTGGTATCAGCTACAATTTGTAGCGAAAGTGTTTATGATGCCAATATGTACAATTCGTATGCAAAATAGATGCATCTATTGTATTGGAAAGAAACTAATACAAAATTGCATCAAAATCAAACAACTGCTGATGATAAAACATGATATTGAAAGGACTGTTCTTATAGAAACTCGTAAGCTCCCGCCAGGTCATAGGACATGCTTAACATAATTATGATAGACCTTGGCGATGAAAACCTATACGGTGGCATTATCACAATGCATTAGTTTCTAATATCATAGTCTAACTACTCAAACTGGAGGTAGTTCGTCGTAGAATCACGCGTGATCACTACCCCTGATGATGGACTGCGGTGCAGTCCGAAACATTGGCAAATAATAGGCCTACTGCTCTAATAGAAACTTCGTCGAAAAACTTATTTTCTATTTTTTTATCTGTAATAGTGATGTTGGCCATATATGGTCATAATTAGGCCTACATTCGCAATGCCAATCAAAATAAAACGAGCTGACTTGCCAACGACTTTGTCAACAATCATAGCAGGATACATTTTTTATATACAGGTAGGCAACAGTGTAGACATTAAGCCTATTATGCATAGGCCATAATCTTCGACAAATCTACAATCTACAAGTTTTCCATAATATATTTGTGATGATGGAAGTGAAAACAAAACAACGTTCTCAACTGAACAATTTACATGTATGTTTTGCTGCATGCATTGACAAACCTGATTGAATTTACAGATCAACAAAATTGACACTTTGTTACTTTTGTTACTAGTCTATGTTCGGTGCAAACAGCCTTCTTGCATTCCTGACATTTTGATCTTGTATTTTTTGACAAACGCTGCAATGTCGGACGCTATTGTTGACAGTTACTTGTTGGTCTACGTTGATAGGGCGGAAGCCAAGAACGACACCTGCATGCTTCACTTCAGCCGGAAGGTTTTCATTTTGAACATGACGCAATCTTGCGTGATTCTCCGATAATCCAAAGGACAGTTGTTTCAGAAATTCTTTTCTCTTTAGATGAGCATTGTCAGCTTTCATGAGTAGGAAGGCGTTGAAAGCTGCAACATCCAAAATGTTATAGAAAACGATGAGTGGCCATCTGACAGTTTTTCTTCTGCATGTAAATTCTTCCATGTTTTGATCCAATTGATCAACTCCAGCCTTGCCTTGGTTATAGTCCATTATCATTGTATAGGCTTGTTTTTATTCTCACTTTCAACAGTTTCGCCGGCGTGCGAAGAACTAAGAAGGACGACGTTTTTGTTCCCTTCGGAATGTAAGACACGATGACAATCTTATTCAGATGATCATGTGCAAACAAACTTGATTCAACAGGTCGACGTTTCTCATTGAGCGTTTCAGGAATTTCACGGCGGTGGGATCTTATTGTTCCTAGCAGTGTCAATCCTTTTTCAATCAATGATTTCGCGCGGTCGTGGGAAGTAAAGAAGTAAATCTCTCGCCCTGAATGATGGAAAGGAGCTGACAGATCCATCACAATGTCTCTACCTAGATGCGGTCCGGTATCGCGTTCCCTACCAGTGTAGATCTTTGCATTTAGAGCGAATCCGGTTTTGGCTTCTGCGAGCCAAAATATCTTCAACCCATATTTCGCAGGTTTGGAAGGAATGTAGGTTCTTCCTGGAATGCACCCGCGGTACCCGACTAATTGTTCGTCAATGGTCAGGACATCCTGAGGTATATAATGGCGGCGAAGGTTCTGAAGAAACTGATCCCAAATACTACATATTGCTGCCAAGCGATCATCTGCTAATCTCTGATGCCGATCCCGAAAATTGTCAAATCGTAGGCTCCTGAGAAAGAATATAAATCGCTGCGACGACATCACCGCACGGAAAAATGGTCTTCCTTCCTTGTGGTTCCACAAATCCCCTACATCCGTCATGTTATCGCGATCAACGTCAGCTCTCAATAATATTCCGATACAAGCGCATATTTCGTTGAATGTGAAGTTCGCCAACATTGGAAACATTGGAACATGTAACGTTAATGAAATGGCACAATCTGCTGAAATAATATCATGGCAATCGAACAATGAGCAGCCAGTTCAACATAATGCACGCCAAAGTGTGCGATGTTTCAGTGACTTATCAACCGGATCACACACAAAGATTTTCAAGATTCTTTTATGTTTATTAGCTTTTAACTTGACCACATTTTGTGAAGAATCGAGAGAAAATGGTTTGATCTATTTGGAGATATGGCTTATCCAATGAAATTTAAATAAAAAATTGATAAGTTTGTTAGCATTATTTGATCTACAGCATGAAAACGGGAAGCCATTATTACTAAAACTTGATGCAATTGATGAATCAAATACATTTGATATGCGCTCCAAATTTTAGAGAAATGTATGCAATACTCAACAAGTTACAGTAGAGTGAATTTCAGTTCATGTTTAGATGTGTGATCCGTTTTTTTGTGAATCAATCTCTACTTTGGTCTACTAATTGTTATTAAATGTTCGCTATAACGGACTCTGTCTGAACCTGAAGCATCTACCAACTTCCTTTGATCGTCGTGCTACCTGCATTTGAGACATACAGAATGTCATCCGAAGATTGTGCGATTTGTCATAGCACTCTAGCAGTATCTTAGACGCAGAAAATGCTAATTTCAACATCATTTACTTATACAATGGTGAAATTTGAGCGGAACTTGAAATAAGCAAACCGCTAAAAGCCCGATAATTTTTTCTGAGTAAGTGTGACTTCTAATCGGGAACTAGTCAGTTTATCAGCGATTAATGGATTACCAGACTTGTGCCCATCACTGATTGTCATAAACTTTTATTTATAAATAAATAAACCCACTAAATTCATTTTGATAAAATTAAAATCTAATTCTTGCACAATGCATTTCGTCCACTCTTATTCAAGTGCAAACATGGACTGACAATAAAAAACAAAAATTTTTTGTATGGTGCAAGAATTAGTTTTTAATTTAATCAAAATGAATTTAGTGGCTTCATTTATTTATAAACTGAGTAAAGGGGAATCATTTTTTAAATATAAACTTTAACGAAGATTTCGCAAATGAATTATTTCTTGTGCTTTCCTGCCATTGATTTTCGCCTAATATTTATACAGTATTTTTTAGTATATAGATTAGAGGTGCACCAGACCGGGGTGTTTTTAGTCTGGCCAGACAATGAATATCTCAATCGAATCAGATATAGGGTGTCCACTGTAAGTGAATTTTGAAAATCCTGAAAATGTACGTGGATAGTTCGCAATTTTCTAGAATCTCGAATCTCTAAATTTCTTGAAGTGTAAAATGGTAAGCAAACAACCCACCTTAAACTTGCCACTTGAGTGACGTGTGGCATGCGTGATGTCTATTACAAAAATTTGATTACCGCATTACTTCGAATAGTAGCAGTGACCACTACTGAAAAGTAGCATTTTGGGGTGCGGCTACTAATAGAAGGCGTCTAAGAATAAAGAACTACAGCATGCCCACTGGGTATGCATATTTTACAGAAAAAGTCAGTTTCAGGTTTTTATGAGACAAATGCTTCAATCCCAAAGCTTCTTGTTCCCTCTTAATGTTCAGGCGCTGGATCATTCATGCCTAGTTCAGCGGCTCCTGAAAAAAATAACTTGATATGATTTTTTCGTTAACAAATTCTCGGAAAATGCGCTTACTTAAAATATCATTTCTTTGAATCACTTAATTTGGCTTTTAGACCCCACCTAGGCGATTGCTGTGATGAAATAGATATAGGAAGCTACTCGTACTTAGTTAATTGCATGATGATGCACATGAGTAACACAAATTTCAAAAGCCAGAGCATCACACGAAATGTAGGCAATCTTAGATTTGACTTTTTCGGAATTACTAGAAGCATCACCCGCAAATCTCTTTATATGGATATGACTGCAGATATCGGTGAATCCTCTAAGACCTTGATACTAAAGGGATAAAATCAGAGATCAGAGATCTCGATTTTTCTGATTTTCTTCAGGAAGCGAGAATTTTACAGTTGACAATCGCCTATAGTCATCGTGTGTTGGAAGTGCATTCACAATATTTCATATATATATATATATTACTAGAAACGAGTGGAGGCTTAGACCAAAATGTATAATAAATTCAAAGGGTTGACAAGAACTTCTTTTGCCGAAAATTTCCACTTCCGGATTTACTCATAGATGCATTTGAATTGCAGCAAAATTCTTTCATGCAATCATTTTCTGAGATCAGCCCTTACTTGCAAAGTTAGTTGAGCTAATAGTAATAGCAATAATCCGTTTATTGAATGACTGAAAATCAATCTTTACAGAAAAACAGATTTAACACAAACTTATGAGTCAACGCAAGTCTAAAAACGAAGAAAAATATCTATTCGGCTCAAGAGCTCTTGTTATAGAAGCGAGTGCAGAAAGGAAGAAAAGACTGAGCACGTTTCTTGGTGCGACACAGAGGCGATAAGAATTTTTTTTGAATATCTCAATTTGTGTTGCACATGTGACAGATTTAAGCAAGAGGGAAATAGTTTCATAGTTTTCGATGTTCTCCTATCAGTTAGCGATGGTAGGCATTTTAAGTTGCTTTCACTTCCACAAATAATGCGGTGATAGCGTCGTCTCATTCTTTCTAACAAGGAGGAATCAGCTACGAGTATCAACATATCAACTAGTTCAGCGTTGCCACGACGCAGTGAATTTAATTCATGGCGAAAATTTGACAATATTTTTGCGTGAAATGAGTGAAAAAGTTGGGTCTGGCATTATTTTTTTATTGATTGAAAATCTTGCTTATCAATGAAATCATAAATGAATTTCTAGGTACTATTGCTGCACCAAAGTGATTATTTCCCTCTCTATTGATGCTGCTAAAAGGGAACATTCTACATGTAGTACACGGTGATGTGAGGATAATTTCCACTCAGAACCATTTTTCAATTTTGAAGTCTTGATTCTTAGCAGTCGATTGACTTTCTCCAAACAGCATCGATTCCTTAATATCATCCTTAAATATCATCAAAAGTCCTAAAAAGGCTTTTAGATTTGGAGCTGCGTTTAGTGAACTCTTAAAGTAAGGAACTTCAAAGTTCCTATTTTTTCATAAGAATAGTAGGTCTATATATTTCATTCTCAATAATAATTTTTAACCTCACGTCGATTGATAGTGCTCATGTTCATGGAGAAGAGCAAGAAAGGCAGTGTTTTGTTTAAATTGAATTTTCTAGATTTGATCAACGGACCGCTCCTCGCTTCAATCCTATTGTAATGTTTTCGTTCATGGTGAAATGCTGCAGGTGTGTTATTGATTTTTTGTAGCAGACAGTTATTAAGTCTGTATTTTTGTCTTTCTGAAGTGGCAACCCTGGGTACGCGAATTTTTCATCGTGAGCGCGAATTGCATGTGAATTTTTTAATGAGGTAGGGTGGACAGGACATCCTATATATTTAATAGCAATAGTACACAATGTATACAGTTCATGTTGCATGATGTCAATTGAAAACTTCTCTTCATATATTGAAGCTCATTTTCAGCTGTTAACATAACACTACATTTTGCAGTTATTGCAAAACCACATATTAGAATAGTTTCTGGTTGTCCAATGTCCATGGCTTTGGTATTCCGAAACGAGTGAAATTTGGGAGAATGACCTATGGAAATTAAATTTGTGTATCCTGTATGATATTAAAAATGCAGTCGGAAATGCATACCATAAAATCATAAGAATATGTGTACTATATGCTTGTTGGTATCATCTAAGTGACATTCAGTTAGCATTTCGGAATAACTCAGTTAACATTCGTTTACGTAGTTGTTAGTTTAATAGGAGCAGTTAAAGAATGTCTCAATTAAATGTCATAATTATTTTCCAGTGTCAGGAATTGTCATCCCTGAAATTGTTGGAAATCATTTGGTGTGTCTCTCTCAATAGCACGTTACACAATGCTTGTCTTTCGAATGCTTAGTTATTTATTTCACCAGTTTCAAACAGCAAAATATAGACCAGACGTCCGGTGCACCTCTAATATAAACCACCGCAACCATATATTTTCGATGCTTTGGTTTTAGAATCACCTCATATCTTAAGTTTTATTTCGGGGTTAATTACATTACACAAATTGCTTTCGCATACTTTTATTCTAGCATAACAGGAAAGAATCTCTTGATTAATGTAAATGATTCACTCTAGAGGTTTGGAGACTACACAAGTTTTGATCAAAAACTTCAATAAAATTAAAGCCGGAACACTCTCGGTTCATTTTTTGCAAATTTTTGGTCATTTTGAGCTATGTTTTAAAGCTGAATGTTTGGCCTAGCAGCCCTCCTTCGGCAGGTTCGAAGAATGTTATTTTCCATTTATCTCTAGGTTCAGCTTCTTCGTCTGTCATAAAGGGAGTGAAATCTATTTATTGATAATTCCCATGAACATGCCTGATTTCCAAATCATTGTACGTCCGTGACTTCACAATATTTAAAATAGGCTGTTTCGTGCTACAGTAATGCAGTTGCAGAAGATCGTATCAATATCTGCAAGTACCGGAAAACGTTTCGCTTAAAGAAAAACTCTTTCAAACTCTCAAACAACTCTTTCAATAATACATATTGTAGTTTTCGATCAACTCTCTGTTAAATGGTTAGTGATGCGATGTGATCATGCAATATATTGTGAATGTGTGCGATCACACTGTGTATTAGAAGAGATGATTTACACATGTCGAGCACTTAACTTTGCGCATCAGATGAAGTAGAGTTTATGTCGTTATTTAATTTCAGAAATGTGCTTGTAGAATTGAGCTTTAACACAAGACCTAATTCAGAGTTTATGAAAATTAAAACTCAATTGTCAGGAAGATAGCGAATCTGATCATTTTAGTAATCTGATGAAGTCGTTATTCCTGCTCAATAGTGGTCCGCAATATTAACATTGTGGCAAGAATTATTCATTATGAGGTGTGTATGTATGATAATCGCATGGTCGATATTATTTTAACGATCGGTTTTTGGCCAATTTACAGCATGGGCATTTGATTCCAAGCAGCGATAGCAACGACGAAGAAAATGAGAACTCAGTGAGTAGCATTTTCAACAATTTAACGCTTGTGTCTGTGTCAAAACTGTATCAGTGGAATTAAAGTCTTTCTTATGTATCACTATACTCGAATTGAGTTATATGATATTTCATCAATAATTTAGACTTCTGAATTCCACCCCTCTGAATTTGAGTACTTAAAACTTAAACGATATATCAGCATGATTTAAAACATGCATACTAATGTGCTCTAAAATGTATCTAAAGCCTTCATTGTGTGACACTAGCAATAATATTTTGAAGGGAAATAACAGACTAACAGCAATCAACAGACATCTGGTAAGTACAGTAAAAATATTATAAGTTGTCACGAAGATGACAGTCTGCTTAAGGTACATGGCATAGGGCCTTTTGGGAATTTAGTACATTTTGAAATGTCTGCATCAGTAGCCTCTTCTCTACCAACCTTTAGCCGGACGAGTTTGTGAGGCAATGTTAAGTGGAATAGGCGAGTATTGTGTTGAAACTAATTCAAAGAAATTTTACCTTATTCTTATCTTCATCATGATACGTAGTTAAGTTGCCGAAAAAGGAAAGTCACCATTCTGCTGAAAGAATATAGAATGCATCCCTTCGAGCAGTATCTCTTTGACAGACATGATGCCTGATTTTTTGGTGATTTAGGTCCTTAATAGGGATTTAATTTCCTTTATAGATGTCAGGCGCTTAAAAATTCGTCAAAAGTCATGAGCTTAAAATAAAGCTTAATTGTCATGAGCTCTTCAGCAATTCGTCACTGTAAATCATGAGTCTCAAGCTCGTTGTTAAAACTTTATTCCGAAGTTCGAATACATTTGACAGTTCTTTAATTACAACTTGTTGAAAAATGTTCTGATCAAGTATGACGCCAATCGTATCATACTAATCTTCGTTCTTGCGGAATCGATTTAATTTTCAATCGCTCAATTTGTTAATAATTGTCAGAAACTCGTTCGAGGCCCGACTGCATTCAGATTTTCCTAATGATTTGATAACATCATTCAGTGAACTTATTTGGTCGCGGCATTTGTCAATTTTCAATTCGGACTTTGTCAAATTTCGAAAGCAGATGTTTGTGCTAATCATTTGAACTGCAAACGTAATTTGATATCAGTAAAAGAATTTAATAAGCAATCATCATATCATGTAATAATGAAATAGTGCGACATATCCATTGAAAAGTTGGGGCAGAAATTTTCACAGGCCGCATGCCCTTGCTGACGCCCAACCATTGTTATCGGCCGTGGACCTAGACGGGCTGCCATCAAAGGCAAAGGAGGCTCATCTCCCCCTACTGGTTTTCTGTCCGATTATTTAGGGTTCGTTCACAATTGACGTCAACCAATTTTTCACGGTTGTCAATCTTTGTCGACTTTGACCAACCAACCTGCTGAATTAATATACTTGCTACTTTGATCGTCTTACTACCGGTACCGAATTTTTAACCCTCGTTCGGCAAGATTTTGTTCTTCGGCATTAATTATTCAATATAAGGCTATATACAGAGTTCGTACAGTTTGTGAAAGTTTGTGAATTTTGGAAAAATTAAGGAAAAGATGAAAGTTAGTGAATTTCACGATTTTTTAGAAAAGTTTGAATATTTAAAAGAGCATGACTTATGTATGCAGATGATTTGCTTGCACGATGCTAGACATTCAGTCCTTCTGGTATCATAAAGATGATACAATTCCTGGACTCCTCATAAATTCATCGAAAAAACATGAAACATGGCTAAATTTTACGAAAATCATGAATGAATTTGTCGGGTAAATTGGGGATTGATGGTGCTTAATAAATGCATATAATTAATTATTTAGTTTTCCAATTATTATTTTTATCATTGCTTATTTCTAAAATATTCTATAGACAAACGCAATTGTGAACACTGCTACATGTGCTTGAATGTGTTACGATCGTTGCGATGACTCAAAATACACACGTGCTTTTCTTAAAACAGCTTCCTGCCCATTGGAATAAAAAATTTTCGGATATATTTCACGTGGTTGAGTGTATTAAATGCTATTGTAAACCGGCCTCAACTAGCACGCGACTGGTAAATTTATGCCTATTGATACAAAATTATGCCGCATGATTTCTTTGTAATAATTGTGCACGCAAAATAAATTACATTTCATAAAATTGGCAGTGTTTTACAGCACAAAGCTCAAATACAGCTTTCACTACTTTTGTTAGTTCTGATCAATTAAACTGACAACTCACAATTCAATTTTAATTATGTTGATGCTTTTACATCGCTGTTCTTCACTTTCCTTTCGAGTCTTGCTCCTTAAATTTAGACTATTTCGTCATTATCCAAGCACATCAATTCATCAAAGTATCAGGCGATATTCTGATGATTTAGTCTGTTGAAACGAATACATTCTAATAAACATGATATCAGCTGATCGGTGCAGATTTCGTAATAATTGAGTGTGGTGGTGTATATACATTATACGGAATAGAGATATTTGGTTACTCGATGATGACCACAAATGCATTCAATATACAGTAGAACCTCCATATTACGGACACCGTCGGGACTGCGCTTTAGTGTCCGCATTTTAGAGGTGTCCGCAATATGGAGCTACCGGTGATGTAATGTTAAATTTCAGTCAGGAATCATGCATTATGACTTAAGAAATCCTGATATTGTGTGTCTTCGTCTATGTACATGGTTGATACTTTGTTAATGATTGAAAAATAAATTTAACTAAACAAAATTGTATTCACACATTTATCCTAATACAACATATCGTCGTATGGATGATGAAATAAATTAACGACAATAAAGAACGAGAGTTCAAAATGCAACGTACCTGTCACACGCTTGTTCGTTACCTACCACAATTATTTTTTCAGAAATGAATCCAAAGTTGTCTGTCTTGCACTCCGTCGTTTTTTTGCCTGGCAGTCTTGAAGCTCCAGTTCTGCACGATGAATGTGTTCGTGGACATTAGTTAAGTCATTTTCTAAGCAGAAGAGCTTCAACTGGTTAGCGTAATGTGCCGCTTGTTTCATATTGCGTATCTCGCAAGCAGGCACCACATCACTTTCTTCTTCGTCAATAGCCATAATTTCTTCCTGGAATCTTTCAGGATTCGATGGTTCTTCATAATCCTGCAGGGGACGCTCTTCTAATCCTTCCATCACGTCATCAGTGGTTGGCATTTCATAGTCCAGCTCGATGAATTCGGTTGTCGTCATGGGTTCTTTAATCCGGGTGTGGGTTTGAAAAGAACTTATCAGGTTAGTAAGGTCAGTGTTATCCTTCTCCGCAGGTGCATCGTGGATATCTTCATCAAGAAAGCCTGACTTAACAAAACATGCTCGAACAATCGTTGTCTTAACCTCATTAACAGCATCTTTGATCCAGTGACACGCATCAAGCAATGACACACATTTCTTGACTTGTGTAGTGTCTTCTCCATCGTCCATACGAGTGAGCACAGCTTTCAGAAGTCTACGACGATAATTCCTCTTAATGACGGCAATAATCCCTTGGTCAAGGGGCTGAAGGACAGCTGTGGTATTTGCTGGGAAGAACACCATTTTGGTATTGGTCAGGACGATGTCTTTAGGATGTGATGGAGCATTGTCGACAAAAAGAAGCACTTTTCGGCTTTGTCGACGCATTCTTGAGTCGAATTCTTTGATCCATTTCGCAAAAATATCATTAGTCATCCATGCTTTCTTATTATAAGTCCAATCGATCGAGAGACTATTGTTTGAAATGTTACGGAATGCTCTTGGCTTTGCAGAGTGTCCGATAGTAACTGGTTTTTCGAATTCTCCAGTCATATTGACAGAAAATGCCACAGTTACTCTATCTTTTGATTTCTTTCCTTTGCACTAGCTTCCTTTCACATGAGGAGATTTACTTGGCAAGGCCCTGTAGAATAATGCAGATTCGTCCATGTTATAGATATCACGAGCATCATATCCTCGAATAATCAAATGAATCCTCGACTTCCATTCTGAAACTGTTTCAGAGTCAACAGCTGCACTGTCGCCACACACAGATCCCTGTACAATGTTATTCCTGTTCTTGAATTTTTGTAGCCAACCATTAGAGGCTTTAAAATTAGTCTTTCCTGAGCAAAATACAGTGCTTTTTCTTGTATCAGTGGACCACTGATTGGTAAGTTATGAGCTCTGGCCTGCTGAAACCACTTCCATGTCAATTCACTAATCACATGAGTATCATGGGTCAGTTTTAATCTCTTCCTGCTATTCGGAAAATCGCTTTCACAGGCAGCAGAAATTTCGGCTCTGCGTTCGTAGTATAGAGGAAACTTGCGTCTTACCGATCTTGTATAATTCTGCGAGCTGTCTGATTGACTTTCCATCACTGTCCTTGATCAAACTGCTTTTTTCTTGAAGGGATAATTCACGTCTTCCATGTCTTCGCTTGCTGAGCGCCATTGCTATTTGATCGCAATGCCAAATTGAAACAATCCCTTTGGCGCGCAATGCTGTAAATAGAGGAAATAATAGAGCGATCTAATTGGCTCTCGTCTCAGTTGTCATAACCTCGGGATGTCAATGCTAAAAATAGCGTTGCACGTAAATACAATCGTAGCCACACCTCTTACTGCAGCGACACGCGCGACTACCGAATGAAACAACAAGCGAGCAGGATGCTGTAAGGCATAGAAATTGTGAAATTTTGTCCGTAATTGAGAAGTTAATCATACATTAATTCTGTCGATGCGTGTCCGTTGTCCGGAAAAGAGAGGTGTCCGTCTCAGGGAGGTTGGCACTCATTAAAATGATACGAACATTATTCGGGACTGACCTTAAATGTCCGTAATACGGAGGTGTCCGCTGTATAGTATGTCCGCAATAGGAGGTTCCACTGTACATCACTTTGTACATCATACTATGTACTTTATCTCTGGCGCGATCGAATTATCACTAAGTTCCGCTTCCGCCATATTAATTTAGTCATCTCTATTTTATGTCGTAGGTAATTTGGTGATTGAAGCAACGAATTACACTGAAGATTTTAACGAACACATATACTAAAAATTTCTCTCGTTCTCATTATGCTCAAGAGTTCATGATCTGATGATTTAATTCACTGAGTTGTGCACTGTAGCACTGTATTCACCTTCCGGTCTGGAGTCCGAAGTTTGGTCCTAGATAACTATTATGCTCCATTCGAGAACAGCACATTTTTAGGGATGTTCAAACAAAAGTGCTATGTTATTGCCTTCGTCACAAGCATTCGTCTGCCGTTTTGCTATTCTTAGTTATGGAGACGAATGATGGATGAAGCACGTTGGAGATATTGCTACATTAGTATCATACATACAAGGTAATTACAATTTACATTCAAGCATCCAAAGCATCTCATTTTCATTCAACACATGCAGTATGCTTGTAATGTATAAAATTTGAGAAAGTGGTCTGTATTAAAGCTTCAATATCATAAATATGCTATCTGCTCGCTAATGGAGCATTCCGTCAATGCTGAAATGCCGTTACTTTGCAGTGGTTTTTCGCTAAACTTGTTAGCTTATTGTTTGACGTAAAATCCAATCAAACCAGTTAATTGCTATCAGCTATGAGATAATGCTACCAGAAATGATGTTTTAGGAAGTTATGCACTCTCGTTTGTGTAGTATAATTCAACAAAATATGTGAGATCTGATCACATATTTGGAAGTAGTTTTTTGAGCATCTATAAAGAGAGAATTCTTAAGGACCAACAAATAATTGACTAGACCGATGCTAAACTCACAGGTTATATAAACAGGTTTTTCACTGCTAAAATCATTGAGGAGACAATCTGTTAGATTTAGCATGCCCGCTTTGCTGACATAAGGAAGTTCTATGTCTCAATCAAAAGAAATAAGTGAAAGTGTAATACAGAAAAACTGAAAAACTAAAAACTGGTCACTTTCCAAATCGCTATTAGATAACTACAATGTAATATCTGCATTGTCATGCATGACAATTTACGAGAAAACATAGAATGACTTCTAATTCTAAACCAATTATTCTGATCCAGTAATCATATTCTAAAACATGGACTGCACCATTTCAAGATCCGGATCCGGGTGAAAATACATGAGATACGTTCGCTCGGATGGGGGATCCAGCGATGATCGTTTATAATGGAATGTTGGTGGTTAGCCATGTGGAAGAATTCTATTTAACGACTGAAGTTATTAAATTTATAGATTTTTTTCATTCAATTTGTCTTTGTTGTTACTCACTTACAGTTGGGATAGTGTAGGTGGGTCACTGAGATTGCTAATCTGAATCTGAAAAAATATTCTATTCAGGAATAGCTGCTGCACGTTATAAAATGTTCCTCTAATTTTCATTGAGGCATAAAAATGACAAAGTAGCTTTTTTAGTGCTATGTTTATGCTAGTTGTCAAGCCTAATTTGTAATTGCTGCAACCGCTTTGCTAATCCACGACAATGAATGAACATCCATAAATTTCAAAGCTTATAACGTGAAGTAGGATCTATTGTGCCTCCCAAGACTTATGATGTTGATTAACTATGTACTCGTAACAAAGGGCGTCATCATAAATATACATTAACTTAATTAATGCAGAAATTCCGTCTGTATATATTATGTGCAGAGATAGAGTGCACCGGATTTGAAAATTTTGAACCCGTCCGGAACCGCATTTACCGGATTTTTGAGAGAAAGCAAGTCTACATTACATTATGTAATTTTGTTTTTCCTAAATAGTACTATGCATCTACAGTAGTTACTGAATTGGTAACTCTTTTCAACACCCTCTTCATTAGTGTGCGGAATTCCGGCAGGATTTCAAATCCGGTGCACCCTAGTTTTTAGAAAAGCGACTCTTCTGAAAGCAACTATGCATGTTTCAGGTGGATTCACATCCCTTATCAGTAGTGAATGTACCTGGAGCATGCATAGTTGCTTCCATAAGTCGTTTTTTCAAACATTGAATCTGCACACTCTAGTTTTCTGTCAGCACAGATTTCGCTATAGTCGGTCTTAAATTGTGTGCCCGATACTTCAAATGCTCGTAGTCAGCCATCGCGATTGAGTAATGAAGGTGGTTGTAAAAAATGGAATTATCATTGAGAACCACGGTGACAACAAATCCGTTTATGATAGCAAAATCCTAGCATTTCAATATTACTTCATTAGTAGTAGGTATTATGAAAAGCAGAATTTAGTCGATATCTCAGAATTCAGGCTATTTTACCCCCAGAGACCAGTGGAGCCCCTTTACAAATTCTTAGTTTACCTGCTTAAATCGATATCAAAACATCAGGAAAGTTGATTTTAAGTAAAATCATGATCTTTGCGTGTAGCAAGTAGATATAACTAATCCTTAGAGTGTCTTACAGCCTTCTCAGTAAACACACGCAAAAATATGGTGTTTTTATAATTCAATGACATTTTGCACAGTATCAATTGTACTAAGAGGAGGTTTTACGATGTTTACTGTTACCACAAAACCTCAGATAGTTGATGTTAATGATATTGATTTACTCCATGCAGCAGTACCCTTACATTTGTCTATTGTTGCAAATTTATTCATACCTATCGGAAATAGGCCTACCTGGAGCCATAATTGCTGCACTTTTAGACCCTCAGAGCAGCTGTGGAGATCTCAAACTCATCAATTACTGCTGTGAAAACTTTGTCAACAGTCTGTTTTTTTGTGTTGAGCTATGAATATAATGATAGTTTCCGCTTTGTCCACTGATTTGCTTCGAGTTTTTCATATAGGCCGACCAATCATGCGCGACTATGTGCGAAAGCAAAATATTCACATTTTGCGATCCTCCAACACAACGCACATGCACGAGCATAATGTAAACGGTGAATAAATGAATTGCACTCTTTATGCACCATCGTGGACATGTTCAAAATCATTTTTCACCTGATAGCAAAAATTTTGTGATGGGAATTTCTACACCCTCCGAGATCTGAGGGGGATCCCTTGGCTTATCTACCATACCTCTACTGACTTGATTGAAATGAAATAACACATAAGCAGATTCACTGTCAAATATATGATGATTTTACATGGGTATGAGCGGTTGATATATCCTCAGCACAAAAAGTGAGATATAAAAATAGGGCTCCAGGGTCCACTGGACCCCCCTCAGGTCTCTGAGGTTTGATACTGCATAATAATAAGAACGAACAGATAATCAATTTTTGATAATAGGAAGCGGATCCGGGATCCAGGTGCTCGAAAAACCAAGTTGTTTGCAATCCCTGTTCTAAACCCATTATCTATATGTCATGTGACTCATTTGATATATTAATGGGTTTAGAAAATGATAAATGTGTTCATAACAAAGAGTTTTCGTTGTATATTGATTATCTAAAGCGAAATGACAATCATTGAGACTATAAAACACTTCAGAACTCTGGTGACATTCTTTAATCCAAATGCTGTGGCTTCAACTCCTTGGTACGACCCCTACTTGGTTCGATTCCTTGGTAAGGCGACTGCAATCGAGATTGCAACGCAGTGTTGGACCTGATATAGATTTAGCAGCCACCATTAAATGAAATAAAAATATATATTTTAGTGCTGTGCGCGATGCACCGGTGCTCCGGTTCTTCTGCCTGCAGCGGTATTTATGTCGGTGCACCGAAAAGTGCGAATTTCGATCAAATTGATGATTTACTGCATAATTTCAATTGTAAATAATTAATTTCATATGCAATCTCAGTCACAGCAAATTGGAGAGAAAAATATTTTAAGTATGCAGTGCCATTCAACTAACAAAAAAACATTCAATTCTATTTATCATTTCAATTCAAACTACATAAATTTCCATCTGCTGATATGAAGCCTTTTGAAAATCACCGATGTATTATAAAATAACCAATGCATTTACTGATTATGAGAAAAATGTGAAATGTAAGAAAAATTAGGTAATTCAAGTTCATGATGAATCATTACAGGTCACGAAATTTCAATTCCCTCGACCTCAAAATTTCAGAATCTCGTAGTGAACCCTATTGTTGCTCCTCTTGCTAAGATACAGGCTATCTTAGCCTTCTAGCTGCCACCGAGCCGCCAGAAAGATTTTTCGGTATCCGGTAACGTTGAGCCGAGTAATGTCGAGATGTTGACTTAAGTACAGTAATTTGTAAATAGCGGTGACACTGATTCGAATCCAATTTCTACATTTCTTTATGTGTTTACGTGCTTCTTTTCCTTTGCTATATTGACCTTTTATGTTCCTCTGGTATTGAAAGAGTCAATGATAAACCCAACGCTTCTCCCGCCACTGACTTTGTAATTTAGTCATTGCAATCTTTACCAGTTTTTGTTTCACATCTAGCATATATAATTTCCGTTTTACAGAGTTCCATCAAAGCTATCATAAATACGTACAGTTTGACCATGATGAGAGTCACTTGCAAGTGTTGACAAAACAAAATTAACGAAGGCCTATGTAACTCTGTTTCAAATTCTTTTTGCACAACAGTATCAGAATTTTCCTAGTACTCTGTGAACGTTGCATTGAATTCTAGAAATCTTGAACATTTTCTGAGAAAGATGGAGACCCTACCTTCGAGATTTTGAAGTTTTAATTGACTCACACGACAATCTAGACCGCCTATACTAATCTATTTCGCCTATGCTTCGATAGGTGCTTCAGTGTAACTTTTGAAAATTGTCGGTGCACCGGTTCTCACACCCGTTGCACTGGTGCGAGCAGGTACGACTTGCGCACAGCTCTGTTAAATAACATACTGTAGCTAAACGCACGAGTATGTAACACTTTCGTTGCCGATGTTGGTCTTATTTTCTGTTTGATAGCTTATCTATTTAAATAGAGATCGAAGGTGCATTTCTAAAATAGAACTGCAACGGCGAAAGGAGCGTTATGACCGTTTGATCGTTATCAGTTGAAGTACTCTCGTAAATCACTAATTGGATACAAAAGTTGTTAAGACTTCAATATTTCAATAAAATGACGCATTGTCTTGCATTATCGGTCACTCAACAATTTCAAACAATGTTATTGATGTAGAAAAAGCGTGCTAATGCATGACAGCCATGTTTGTACGTTGTTCTTTATGTCTGCAAGGTTTAGTAGAGATTCGTGTCAATGAATGATCCGTACATAGAATATATGAAATTGCACAATATCATTCCATTCCGGAATCAATTATGCTGCCTACCAGTGCATATAAATTGACATTTGAAACAGAGTGATCAATAAATGATGACACTAAAAAATTGATTTTCACTTTCCCATAATGTCTTTTATGTAATCGACATTATTGTAAATCATATTGCATCATTGGATGCCGCAGAAGCATCTTCATGTACAATTTTGCATGCATTTTGAAGGCGACAGATTTCACCTGTTCTTGTTATTCATATAGTGAAGTCACAGCACTCAAACCGTTTGGGTTGAGTGATTCGCTTGATAAAGCATGCTTGACTTTCAGAAAGATCTCGCGTTAGTTCGAAGTGGAAATGCACTCAAAATATACTACCTAACTTTTCATAAGGATCACTTCAAAATTTCTAATGAATTCTGCATTAATGTGTAGTTAAAGTGATTTGAATATTTCACTTTTGATGAATTGCTAATTTGATAGAATAATTAAACAAGCATGTCATGTTATCATAGATATAGTCATGATGAGATCTTTACATTCACATACACCTTCATAGATGTCATTACATGCTCATTACACATCGTGCTGCATGTACAAGTACATCTGTCTGCTGATGTGGGTTCATTTCAATGAACAGTTCAAAGCTGACTGCACCAGAAGTTAATTTCAAGCTCAAACGCAAACATACATGTAATTAGAAGGAAGAAGAGCTAAAGAAATGCAACAAGGAAGTTATAGGGCCGTGTGGGCTCCTCTCGCTTGGCTCACAGCGCCTCCTCATGCTACAAATTAGTCTCCTTATATCAATGTGGGGTTATTCTATCTCGCTCCGCCGGCAATGCAATTTATAGTTCCTGAATGGATAGAGGTTGATTTATTCGGATTTTTACTGTTCGCCCCACTATTACCCACACATCCGGACGTACTTACAGCGGACAGTACGAAGCCATGAAAATTGATTCGTGAAAGGTAAGTTATCTTTTTACATGCCACCGGCGCTAAGCTGCTTTCGTAATAGATGCATCTCTGCAAGCACGAGTAAGCGTGAATGAAGAAAACGCACTTCAATCTATCAGTGCCACTACATTGCTTGCGAAAAGATAGCGCGGGTCACTCATAGAACATGTAACGTAAGTTTCTGCCCTTTTCGTCCCTAACAATTGCCTTTGTAAGCGTATGCCTCACTGTCGATTCAGTATTTCATGGTGCTTGTCATCATACATGCGTTTCACAGTCTTTCCTTATAAGTATAAGATAGTAGAGTATTTAATGAAGTATACAAAATAAGTTTGTTAAACTGCAATTTTTCATTGTCATTCTGTAGGCTTCCTTGTCTTCATAAACACTACATGGACATAACAAATTTCATTGATCAGATCAGTGTTATGTAATTGTAAGTGATCCTTTCTCAAGAATAAACATGCAGTATTTCTCCACAGAGTTAGATTGTTTAAGTCTTTCAGTTGCAAGCTGTCTAATTCCGTGCATTTCTTATTAAAAGAATCTTGCTAAAAGTTATCATACTAAAGTTAAAATTTTTGATATTGTGATAATTTGGGATGTGTTAAGTGCGTGCAATGAACATTTCAACATGTGGAAAGCGTATGATAATATTCTACACCTTTTTAATCTCAAAGTCACAAGTTTCAGAGTAAACTTCAGAAATATAAGAATGAAATTCAGAAATATGAAATCTTTCAGAAGATTTTTTTACATCAAAAGCTCTATTCCCAGTTACTAAACACAAAAGGATCTCTTCAGCCGCTTGATTTACGCTTACATTGCTGATGCAATCTTAATGCTTGCATTGCAACCAAAAGAGACAGTTTTGTCATTTTTACTGGCCAACTTCTATGTCTTCCACGACTTGTGCAGCAGCAAAGAAGTCTCATTGTATTGTCAGCAGCCCTGTGCCGTAATGCTGTGTATTGCATTTTCTATTCTTCTCTCCATATATTGCAGTCGCTGTTCCTCAAAATTGTCACCAGCTGAGTTAGGCACTGACATTTCGTGTCTTTCCTCTGATGCCAATGTAAAAGAAAGCTACCTTGATAATGAGATAAATCATTCATTCAACGAGCTGTGCATTCATTGTCTCATCACAAAAGCGTTAATCGCAGATTTCTAAGGTAAAATTTAAATGATCGATTCGCCAGTGAATGGTTGAATGGAGGCATTATTATGTTTTCTTTCGTGGTTATCAGCTTGCACCACTTCGAACAACGCGTATCGTCATGTCTCAACGAGGAAAATACAATAAAGGAAACGAAGCTGATGGACAAAGGATTATCAAGAGCGCAGAAGCAGACCGGGACTGGTAAAGGTTAGCAGAAAACATCGAAGTGAAGTATAAAACCGTATATTACTGGATAAGACATGCGATGGATAAGCTCAGATCACACATGCTAATGGGCTGAGATACTCCCTCAAGACTAAGAGGAGAAAGTTCCAGGAAGATAAGTGAAACTGAAATCGACTATTTGTGTGAAATCATCGAAAATTGTCCCCAAATTACTTTGATTACTTGGTTCTAAAGACTTAAGCTCAAAGGTAGATAAGTTGTAGATAATTGACCAACCTCCGGGATGCTGCACGCTTTCCAATGAAAGTCATTTTGACTGAAAACTCTCGGGAAAGAATCATTGCATCGGGAAGAATTCGATGCGGCTGGGCAATCTTCAAGGCGTTGATGCCGTTCCTCACCTCACGTGCTCTGTCCCTCCACATGAAAAGGAAGAGTATATGATGCCTGTGTTCGAAAGGGTAAGATATACGGAAGCGAGACATGGGCTCTGAAAGTGGACAGTCAACAATGCGCATGGTAAGGTGAATGTGTGGCTCGAAGCGAAGTGACGACTTGAGGGATATGCTTAACATCAAAGCAATATCCGATGTCATGGAACGAAATCGACTCAGATGGTTTGATCACGTGATGCGAAAAGAGCCCGAAGACTGCGTCCGCCAAGTGTTGACATGGACGGTAGAGGGTAGAAGAAGAAAAGGACGACCTCGGAAGACATGGAGTGACTCCGTTCCCGCTGATCTCAAACCGTATGTCGCCAACAATCGTCAACGCTGGCGCTTTGCGATCCACAACATTGGGAAGAATCGTCCAACCCTACGAAGTCGGGGAAAACGGACGTTAAACGCATAAGTAAGTATAAGTAAGTAAGCTATCCTTGTGAAAGAAATTATTCCATCTGATTGACAAAGAAGCGTCATCATTCCATTATTCAAAGGCAAAGACGATCCTCAATCATTCAATTCATATAGAGCCATCAAGATCATGGAGCAAGTATTGAAGATATTCGAACGCACGTTGGAACAGAAAATTCGTGAGACTGTCACCATTGATCAAATGCAATTTGGGCTCATGCCAGGGAGAGGAACCACTGACGCAATATTTTTGATCCACCAACTCCAAAAAAGGTACCTCGAAAAGAAGAGAAGCATGTTCCTGGCCTTTGTCGACCTCGAGACGGTCTTTGATCGTGTACCTCGTCCTGTTGTGAGTTGGGCTTCACGCAGTCTCGGGGTCTGTGAATAGTTGATAAGAGCGATCATGACTCTATGTGACGGCGCAAAGTCGGTGGTGAAATGGAATTCCGGTGACAGTAAAGAGTTCGATGTAAGTGCAGGCGTTCACCAAGGATCGTTCCTAAGCCCCTTCCTTGGGCCTACCTTGGGAGGCTCTCTTTGTTGATGATCTCCTCCTGGTGACAGACAGTGAGGAAGAGCTTGCGGGCAACCTGTCATCTTGAAGGGGCGCTCTTCACATTAAAGGCCTCACAGTGAACTCCAGTAAGACAAAGGTCATGCTATCAAACCCTGGCAAGGGCGAGATAGAACCTTCTCGCCATGGCCCATGTGGAGTGTGCCGCAAAATTGCAGAATATGTCAATTTTGGGCTTACAAGACCAAACTCCATCATTCGGAGACGGTGATCATTTCAAGGTTGATGAAGAAAGCTACAAAAGTGAATACTTTTCGTTACCTCGTTTATGTCATTGATGCAGGCGGAGGAGCAAGTGCAGCAGTGAGGGCAAGAATCCGGAACGGTTGGTGCAGGTTTCGTGAAATGACACGGTTTTTGACATCCAGAGCAACTGCACTTTCGAATAAGACAGTCATCTACAAGTCATGTGTGCGCACCAGCATGTTGTATGGTAGCGAGACTTGGGCCATGTCAAAGGAGTGTTTGCGGCGACTTGAGGTAAATGAAATGAGGATGGTCCGCTGAATGTGCGGAGTCTCCTCTCGCGACCGCATTTCCAATGAAGAACTCGGAAGAAGAATGTGCCTGGAGCCTATCGATGACTCCATAATGCGTCGACTAAGATGGTGTGGTCATGATGAAAGGAAAGACGAATGTCAGTGGGTGAAGCTCGTGCGAAAATTGGAGGTGGATGGTCGCCGAACAATTGGACGTCCATAAAAAGACATGGAGCGAAAACATCAAAGAAGACCTTCGAGCGCTCGGACTCCGCATGGAAGAAGCAAGCGACCGAGCGAAGTGGAGAACTACCACACAACAAACCGTCATACCGAACATGGATGGAACAATCGACGTTAAATGGTAGAAGTGAATATAATGCAAATTTCAAAATATCTACAACAGTATGCCAAGAAGTGGACATAGCATCATATGGTAGCGAGAATTTATGAAGAACAGAAATTTTGGGAAGTGTAACAGGGAGTATTTAAATCGGCTCATCAAAGAATCAAGCTAATCATAATCAAGTACTGTCATATCCATGTTTATCTTGTGGGAGGCTTCAGTTGCATGCCTGGCTATTTCCGACTGGTTGACAGCCATCTCCCGTATCGCTTTTTGATGTTAATTCCTTCTCATTTCGATCGTTCTCTTGTTTCTCATACATTTTTCCAACTGCATTCTTCACAATCTATTGAAACTTGATTATGAAGAGGGATACCAACGAAGGAGGAGCTTGAGTGTTATCTGCTCAGATCTCAATTTATCCACTTTTCCCCAAACAGCCAGCTGCATTACGAAAAATGAAAAAGAAATTCTAGAGTCCTTTGTTGAAGAACTAATTTTAAAATTAGCTCGGTTTCATATATACATCTGACTTATGCCTATTGCTGCTGAATCAAACTTTAATCTGAACACATAATAGGCAAAATTGACACTTCTTCATTTTTCATCATGCGAAACTTCGTGTACTCATTTGTTTAGTCAAAATCAAGAATACCTGAAGATGTGATCAAAGGGATCGACAAAAATCTACAATACCTACTGATCTTCAGCAGGGTTGAAACAATTACACAATTTTTTCAGTTACAATTAATTCAATTACACGACGTTTATTCATTTGAAAATTACAATTACATATGTGACTTTGCAATTACAATTACATCGATTTGCCGAACAATATTGGTCAATTATGAGTTAGTTGTCCAAGACGATTTCAAATCTTAGTAAATTTGATTTTGAGTACAAGATAGAGAAAGAAGTAGGGCTGGCTGGCTGGCTGGTTTACCCGACCCCGTCCCGCGGATAGGGGCGTGGCGGAACGCCACGGAGACCGAGAAGGCGGGCAACCCCCCACGGGCGATGCCAGAGATTAAAAACAGAGCCCGAGGACTCGAAGATAGCCGCCCGGGTAGAAGAGAGGAAGGAACAAGAGCAGAGTAAGTGGGGGTACATCGTGGTTTACACCACAAACAGGGCAGTCAGGAGAAGTGGACCTGCCAATCCTGTGAAGATAGGAGTTAAGAAGAAAGCTGTGGCCGTTGCAACGAAGACGTGAGAGCTCACAACGGACAGCGCGAGGGAGGGACAGCTCCTCAGTTGCTACGCTAGGGACTTGTGAAGAAATCAAAGACCAACGAACGGAAGTCCTCCAGGAGTTGAACAGGGAATGACGAATGAAGGACTTCAGAAAAGACAGACACTGAGGAGCTGCAGAGTGGAGAGAAGTGCCACTTTTGGCAAGCGCATCTGCAGTGTCATTGCCACTGATGTTCGAGTGACCAGGAAGGCACTGCAATAATACTGAGATCGAGGAAGAGCAGAGGGACGACAAAGAGGACCAGACAGACGTGGACAAGAGGGGCGACGGGGGTGAAGAGAGCGCGGTCAGAGCCGAGAGAGAGTCGGACAAGAGAAGAAGAGAGGAAAAGAGACACGAGGAGTGATGGGAAACGGACCAAGAGAGAGCATGCTGGATTGCAACCATTTCAGCTGTGAAGCTTGAACAGTGCGCTCCATCATGAAAGGAAAGAGAGAAAGTGGAAGAGCATGAAGAACAGTTTATGAAAACACCCGAGCCAGCTGCTCCGAGTCGTCCAATAACGGAGACGTCAGTCCAGATGGTCAGGTCAGCTTCGGGGAGGGAGGAAAGGTGGTCTCGGACCAAAGCGGTGCGAAGAGGGACTGGGTCGGAATGGGAGCAGGGGGAGGACAAGGCTAGGGACACGAAGAACAGAGGAGGGGACCACGGGGGGAAGGGAGGGCAGGAGACCAGGGGCTCACGCGGAGAAGAAACAGGTGGAGAAAGTGGATGAGAAGTACAGAAGAAGCGCCACGAAGAGGAACGGACGCGCTTGGGGACAGGAAGGGTCGCTAGAGAAGACAGGGGAAACGAGGGTGGAAGGCGAAGAGCGCGCTCATAAGAGTAGAGCGACTGAGCGGTGAGGGTCACGGAAAGGGGAGGAAGTCCAGCTTCCAACAAAAGAAGAGGAACAGGAGTAGTCAAACAGCAGCCAGTGATCGCACGGCACGCGGAGCGGTGGGTAGCTTCTAGGTGTTGAACATGTTTAGCGTAAATGAAGGGGAACCAACCAGGGGAAGCATAAGTGAGGACGGGGAGAAGAATGGTCTTGTAGATAGAAGCAAGGGACTCTTTGGAAGGGCCCCAAGAAGCGGATGAAACAGCCCTGAGAGATCTTAAACGAGGGAAAAGAGTGGATCTCACGGCAGACCTATGGGGGAAGAAGGAAAGTGTTCGGTATAAAGTTACTCCGAGGAACTTGGGGGAAGCGTTGAACGAGAGGGGGCGGCCCAAAAGAGACAGGGAGGGATGAATTGAAGCTTCACGGGTGGCGGTGCTGAAGAAGGAGACTTCGCATTTAGCGGGATTTAGAGGAAGTTGCCACTTTAAAGACCAAGCCTCGAGCTCAGACAGAGCTTCTTGGACGGCGGCAGTAGCGAGGTGAATGTGAGAAGACGCCCAAATAGCAAGGTCGTCCGCATAAAGTGAAAAGCGGACTGAGGGAGGGAGCACGGAAGAAACGTCGTTAATGAAGAGGTTGAAGAGGACTGGGCCGAGCACTGATCCTTGAGGGACTCCCCATCGAACTCGGAAAGAGTTACTGGAAGATTTTCGAAAGGCCACTTGCGCCCGACGGTCCGATAAGAAAGACTGGGTCCAGCGAACAAAGCAAGGAGGCAGGCCAGAGGCCAGAAGCTTGTGGTAGAGAGCTGAATGCCAGACCGAGTCGAAGGCACGAGAGAAATCAACGGTGGCTAACACAGTCCTTGCACTAGGCTTGGAGTTGTGAAAGCCATCGGAGATTGACTGAGTAAGAAGAACTATCTGGTCAGTGTTAGAACGGCCTGGGCGAAGACCGGCCTGAAGAGGGGGTTAGCACGAGACGCTCAAAGAGTTTCGAGATATAAGATGTAAGGCAGATAGGACGAAACGAAGACGTCTGTGGGTCTGCCAGACTTGTGCACCGGGTAGATGGTGGAAGATCTCCAGGCGGAGGGAAAGGAGTGGGTGGACCAAGAGAGATTGAAGATAAACAAAAGAAAAGCTAGGGCAGAAGGAGGAAGATTTTGGAGGAGAGGGTACGAGACGTGGTCAGGACCGGCTGCAGTCGACGAGGAGAGAGAACTAATTGCTGTGGTGAGCTCCGACAGGCAAAAGGATGGGCAGGTGCAGGTAGAGGAGCGGAGCTCTCGAAGGAAGCGGCGGCTTTCAGGACGGCGATCAGAAGGAAGGGATCTAGAGAAGTGGCTCTTGAGAAAGGAAGCGTAACGGGTGGCTGTAGCCTTAGCAGAGCTACACCGGGGAAAGGTTGGATCAGAACTGGAGGATTTGGGAGTACCAGCTACTGAGCGGATGAGGGAGAAGACCTTACGGGGGTTGGAGGAATGGCGAAAATTGGACGCTGTCCGTTGCCAAGCATCAGCTTTCGCTTTAGCAATGGCTCTGGAGGCGGAACGGGATGCAGAAACATAAGCCTGACGATCCGCTTCACTTCGATGGGCCCGTCTGAATGCCTTGCGGCGAGCATGGACGAGCTGATCTAGTTCCGCGGACCACCAAGCTTTCGGGGACTGGCGGGTACGACCGAAAGGAATTGAAGATTTTGCCGCTTCGAGAATGATGGAGGAGAAAGAAGCAGCGGCTTTAGTAAGAGTAAGAGAAGAGTACGAGTCAGAGTCGGGACAATGAGAAGTTACGTGAGTCCTGTAGTCATCCCAGCGAGCCTTTTTAAAGTTGTAAGAAGGTTTGCGCTCGTTGGGAGAATAGTGTGGGGAGAGAGGAATCTTAATAGAGATGGGGAGGTGGTCAGATCCAATGTCAGGAAGGACGGACCAGCCACATCTAGGAGCAAGAGACGAAGGTACCAGACTGAGGTCTGGGGAGGTACGCCGTCCGGAAGACTGCTGCAAGAGAGTGGGAGTATCAGGGTCATTAAGAGATTCAAGATCTGAAGCGAGAAGCCAGGAGTAGATTTTGGAGCCGAGAGAGTTAGGATGGCCCCGAGAATCCCAGGAGGGGTGGTGTGCATGAAGATCCCCAAAGATGAAGGTGGACGGGGAAGAGGGGAATGAGGAAGGAGAGAAGGGACGGCGCGAGCGCGCCTCGGTAGGGGTGGAGCTAGCTGGGGGGACGTAGGCATTAAGTAAAGAGATAGTATTGGAGCGGAGGTGTACGTGAAGCCACAAAAGGAATTAAACGAAGCGAGCGAGGAGATGGACCAAGGAGACCATCTCGGACCAGAGTCATCACGCCTCCACCACTGCCGCGGCGGGGCTGAATCGTCCGATCCTGGCGGTAGCACTTACATCCAGGAATACGGAAAGTAGTGGATGGGAGAAGTTTCGTTTCCTGGATAAGAATGATGTCGTAAGGATTTGAAGATAGAAAGTGAGTGAGCTCCAAGCGGCGGGCACGCACTCCGTTTGCGTTCCACTGAAGGATCTTGAGCTCGTTGAAGTAGGGCCTATTGTCTATTGCAATTGCAACGTTGCAACCTTCCAATGATCACTTTTAGGTGGAGCATACCAAAAACTTTATCTTGATGAGTCATGATAATGAGTCTTATCTCGACGATACAGTTACAGCAACCGCCAGAAACAGGATGAGTAGTCTATCTCTTAGTCATCATTAACAGCAGGCAACTATTATGCTACGTTAGGTAGGCCTATTTTTAAAAAGGGTGTTAACGCCCAAAAATAGGTTGCACCATCTCCTCCTATAAGGATCGTCCCATACCCATACAAAGTCATTCTCCTATATGTGCATTCTTTTACATCAAACCTAGGCCTCACGTTTATTAATACGTTGATCTCTCACCTGCGCCGTTTTAGAAGGTGGCGTTTACTAGAATTAATAATAATAAAGCTTTTATTCGTCAGGAAATGATAATCACATAGAACATTATGCACATCAATAAAAGACAGTTGTAAATCAAGTAAGACAATCATGTACAACAAAAATTTCTGTTTACTGTATACAAAAATGAACTGAACACCTACTTTTTAGAATTAGCAAGGTAGCACGCATACGGAAAGAATGAATTTGAACGTCTCATTGTCCTTGAAATAGGAAGTAGATACTGATTGGAATAAGTCAAACGCGGGGGGACCAGGTCATGCAAAGGGTGAGTAGGGGTTTCACATTTAAGTAAAAAATCTATAATCAGCTTTTCGCGACGAACTTTCACATTCGGCAAGAAGCAACATTCACTACAGTGACAATTACAAATTATGCGATGAGCACGGTATATAACTTTTACAATCTTTTCAACATTGTATGCATGCAGTTTGCCAAACACAGGAGTTGCGTAGAAAAGTACTGGTAAAACAATACCATTAAACACTTGAAATAGTTTATCTTTTGATACAAATGGCCTTAAAATCCTCAAGATATGAAGCCTTCTATTAGCACTACGACACATAACTTCAAAATGGTTACGCCATGAAAGATCATTACTCCATATGACACCCAAAATATTGGCAGAATCAGATACACTTATATCTCTATACGACAACTGAGAGCGATCACAAAATCTTGAACGACACATTATGAGTTGATGACATTTTTGCAAGTTCAAAGACATTTTATTATCATCGACCCATTCAAAGATTTTACATAAAACATCTGTGGAAGATGTTGAGTCGAGTGATTCTATAAGTGTGAGGTCATCGGCATATTTTATTAAACTTGTCTTATCATGAGAGATAGCAAGAGTAGACATAAACATTGAGAACAAGTAGGGACCCAAAACGGTACCTTGAGGTAAACCCGAAGATACCCACACTAATGGTCCATGAACACCATTGATAAAAATACGCTGACATCTGTCTCTGAGATAAGATTCCAGCCACATCAAAAAACCCTGGTTCAGTCCAAAGTCTCTCAGGATATTTAGCAAGCGATTGTGTAGAACCTTATCAAAAGCCTTGGTTAAGTCCAGGCAAGTGACTCTGACGGCTACGGTGTCACAGTCGTCCATAAAGGATGTGATGGACTCGTTGATAGCGATAAGCGCACTAGTTGTTGACCCAAGCGGGCGAAACGCGTGCTGGTTACAACCAAAATGCTGCAAAAAAGCACCTTTCGTTGACCTCAAGATTACGCGTTCAAAGAGCCTAGATAATATCGCTGTAACTGAAATTTGGCGGTAGTCTTCAACTGAGGGGTTCTTCCTTTTCGGAATTGGTCGGATGTTTGCATTCTTCCATAAATCGGGATAAATCCTGGTTTCCACAGAGCATTTAAATATATCCACCAAGGGAGCAACGATGAAATCCGCACCTTCGCTCAAAAGTCGAGCTGGTACACCATCCGGACCGGTTGATTGGTTTAGTGAGAGCTTTTCTAAAAGATGTTGTACACAGTCAACGTGGCACAGTGGTGTCCGTGGCACAGTGGTTGCGTACTTGGACTAGTGATCTCATGGTCCAGAGGTCGAACCCGGAAAGTGTCATTGGAAGTCGGCAGGAAGGGCATCCGGACTACAAAGCGCCACAACGCTCCAAACAAAGTCTGACTTAAGTCAGCACCGTCCAAGGCCCCAGTAGGGGTAAAAAGTGACGTAAAATCCGTAAAAAAAAGTCAGTATCAATCTCAACATTCCACACTTCATCATGAAACGGTAGCAAATTATCGTCAGTGTTGCTATTAAAACTATGACAGAATGACTCCGAGAGTTTGTTTATAACTTCGCCAGTAAGATCTGCATAATCTGAAGATTTAGTCCCACCACGAAGGTCGCGAACCACATCCCAAATACAATTTCGTTTATCAAGAAGTCGGGTGCTCCAAGATTGTTTGGCTTTCATAATTTCTGCACGGACTTTGTCTTTGAGATGGTTAAAGCGTGGCCAATCTCTTGATCTGAAAGCAGTCCAACGATCGTCAATCATTGATTTCAGCACTGGTGTTATCCATGGTTTATCCTTCTTGTTCAGTATTACTTTACGCTGGGGAATAACGCTCATGCATCCAAAAAACTCCTCATAAAATGCAGTACATTTATCATTCACCGTTTCAGCATCGTAAACACATTTAAAGTCTGCTCGTTGCAATTCACATACAAAATTGTTTATATGACGGTAATCAAAAACTATTCTACTCGATGATGCTTAACTGGTTGGAGGCGTGGATGACTCAATGAAGACACAGTTATGATCAGATGTTGCGATCGGTGGCCCAATTAAGGCAACATTCGGATAATAGTCAAAGATAGCTTCAGTAATCCAAATATGGTCAAGGATTGCTTCTCCTCGGGTTGGAAGGGTTACACGATTGTCACACACAAAATACTGACTAAAGATACCAGTATTGAAGTCATTAAAATCGCCACATATCACGAAGTTTGAATTCAAATCGCTCTCTAAGAATATGTCGGATTGAATGAGAAGAGCAGATTCGATTTCTCTGTGGTCAGAGGCAGGTAAACCAGGTGGAATGTACATACACCAAATTATGATGTTAAGGGATGACAATTTAACCGCAACACTTTCAATAACGTTAGGAACAAATGTATCCAGTAGAACAGGCCGGTAGCTTTTATGCAGCCACATGCAAACACCACCACCCCGACGGTCGAAGCGATCCTTTCGGAAAAAGGCAAATCCATCCATTTGATAAAATTCATCTGGGATTTCTTCGGATAACCAAGTCTCAGTTAAAGCGACACACCCAGGCTTAGTTGATGAAATCAATATGCGGAGCTCATCAATTTACTAACCGGACTACAATAAGCGTCCGGGTACACACGCGTGAAGAACTTTCCCTTTGCTCTTGAGAGATGGTACTCGCGAAGAACATGCTGAACATGTTAGAACTCTCTGAGCATGCCCCAGGCGCACTACACTCGCAATCACGGCTGCCCCAGTTCCTCCAGCGCCGCTGATTACATCGCCTAGGTAGCAAAACTGTTCCATAACCTCAAACGTTTCATCATCTATAAGGGGCTCACTATTGTGACCAATCTCAACAGACTTCTGTGTGTCCCCTTTGCAACGCTACCATCTTAAAGACGTACTTGCTTGAACGAAGCTTCCTTTAATAGCACAGCATTTCATGTGTTCCCATGATTTGCATATAGTGCAACGTATCGAGTTGCTGCCGACACCTTGACGACAGATCGTACATGGATGGTATTCATCCCCTAGCAATCGGTTCACTGCCATCAGTTGCACAGAACTTTACCTTGTACTTGACTGTATTGAGCCTTCACACCCAACGTCTCTTGCGATAGCGTCCATTACGACGATGAACGCATCGAGCGGTACGAAATCCTTAAAGACAGAATTGTTGTTTACGACATAGACGATGAACGAGTTGTAAAATAGCAAAACTCATAGAACGGAGGAAACGATCAAGGGGCCTTCACACGTATACGAATTCGATTGCGAATCACGACGAATTAAAATATTTTCCTATGCGCCAATAGTCGTCCCAGCTTCTCACGAGAATTCGCATCAACTTGCAGCAGTTCGCAGTTCTTTAAAGTTCGCCAACTGACAGAGAATTTTTCGAAATTTCCAATGCCATTCGCATACCACGGCGATTGTCTTCGAACCGATCGCGAATTTTAATTCGCCGTGATTCGCAATCGAATTCGCATACGTGTGAAGGCCCCTTAACCGTTTCTTCCGTGCGATGAGCTATCTATTTTACAGCCCGTTCATCGGCTATGTCGTGAACAACAATTCTGTCTTTAATTCTTTTGTACCGTTCGATTCTCTCGACCCTCGTATGTAGGCAAGCATCACCATAGATCTAACTCACCATGTGTTCACTTACAGGCGGCGTCCATTATTCATCGATTTCGGAATCGTCATTCAAACAATGCTTAGCAAGTTTCCATGACTCAGCTCAAAGACTTTCAAACAGTCCGAGAATGTAATTGTCACACTTGCATGTTAGCTGTATTGTATGTACACGTCACAGGCAATTTATGAGTATAGGCTATACAAAACCCAGAAGTTCTAATCTATTGACTTACAATGCTCAACGAACTGCCGTAACTCAGCTCAAGAGACTGTCAAACAATCCAAGAATGCAAGTATCACACCTTGTTGGCTGTGCTGTCCGTGCGCGTCGCAAACAATTTCATAATTCATAGATGTTTATTCTGAAGTAAAACAATATGCACAAGTCAGTGACCGCAAGGCCATTTACAAGCAAGCGTTGATAATGGAGATAACACAAAATGTACATTCGCAAAGCTTATCATCATATATAAAATACACGTGACATTTATATTTACAAATTGGCAGATTGATCGCGATGTGATCAAAATTCACTCGGTTGGAGTCTTCGTAATGGAGCAGAAGAGCGTAGACATTTACCATCTACACATTTCACCAAGCATTACATCTGCCACTTTGCATAGACATATTACCATACAAAAAAATATATGTGACAACTAATGAGAAATTTGCACATTAATGATCATGCTCACAATATAGACAAATTCACTGGCATCATTGGGATTAAGTCCCTTCTTTATCTTCATTGTGATGAGTCTTTATTATGAAGCAAAAGAGTGCATGTCATTATTTACCATCTAGTATGTGTCACATAAATAAATACAAAGTTATGATAATATATAATACAAACTCAAGGTCAATGGTCACAGTATGAGCAAAATTACCTGAGATAAACAGATTTGAGTCGCTTCTAGAATTTTCTGAAGGTTGGAGCTTTCACGATTGATTCGTTCAATAAATTCCATATTTTGATGACTAGGAAGAAAAGCAGTCCACTAAGACAGTTTGAATTAATTTTTAAGACTGATACAAACTGACAACCGTTACGAGATTGACCGCGAGTAATGTGAGATGAATGGTATTTGGTGAAGAAAGGGCCAAGTGACAAGTGGAAATGATTACAGTACAGTTTATATAAGAAATATAAGTCAAGCAAAATATGCCTATATTATAATTGTAATTATATTTGTAATAATATGTAATTATTTTAAATTTGACAATTACATTCTATGAGAGTAGCTACTAAACTATGCTTAATACCTGAATGTCTGCAAACGATGTGGGTAAAGTATCTTTGGATGCGTTCAATAAGTAAAATGTTACGTTTAAAGTAGAGGGAAATTATGACACTTTCATACTCCCAGGGTTGCCACTTGGTCTGTATTTACAAACTAGTCTGCAAAGTCTTTAAATGGTTTGTATTTTTCGCTGAGTTCTTCTTTTTTTGATCAGCATTTATTTCCAGTTGGCAAGAAAGTGTAGAATGTATAATATGGGCCAGTGGGTAGATATTTTCTAGGTTATGGGACCAATTTATTATTTGTGCTTCTCTGAAAGACCAGATGCATCACGATAACAATAACAAACCGGAAGTGTTCCCTGTAAAAGTTAAATACTATGTTAAATTAAAGATATTTCTTTTTAGAACATTGCATTTTAACAAATAGATGACTATAGAATGGAGTAAAGAATATCTATAAACAATGTACTCCTGATAAGCGGGGAAAATCAGGAAGCGTTTCCATTACATGTAAGTCTCTGGTTAAGTGGTAGAAAAACCTGCAAGGAACTCATGCGAGTCCATTCTTCAATGCATAAAGAAGATTAAATTCTGCTCTAGTCTAATTCCAAGTGAACGATTGTCGATATTTGCAATTTGTTTCTTTAACATTCATGTATAAATGGCAGTGCGATAACCATCATTCCGAGTTTCATGTCTTCGATAAATTTCGATGCTAGAGAAAGATAGATTGTAAACCGCCTTCATGCCACAAGAAATTCGCGCACTATAGATCGTCATGTATTGAATATGAAGTAGGGAATAATTTCCTCAAGAAAGCAAAAGTCTTCCATGCATCCAAACACCAAATGAATCGTACTTAAAATGACATTTTTTAAAAAAATTAGATTGTAAAATAGACCTGATCGAAGGCACCGAACAAAATATGCCTTACTAATGTGAATTGGAAACGGCCGAGGACACATGACACATTTAGGCATGCACAAAGTCATGTATTTACAGATGCCATTATACTTTTATAATGCAAAGATAGCGTGTTCATATCAAGGAAGCTTCGAGAAAATATTTCTATTAAAAAGATTGGAGAAGCATAGCGAACATCGTGGTTATTTAGACTTATCCTAGCTCAGACCCCATTGCTACTCCGATCATAGGGTACACTGTTTTTTTCTAAAGTGATCAATCTACTGATTCCTACACTAAATGGCATCATCGCGACATGCTTACCTGTGCGTTGCGATGCAGCTCAACATAGATGCCGATCTTTTATCAACTCCTGAGCTATACGTTAGCTCAGCTTCATCCGCCATTTTGCCTTATTTTTTTTCATTAAGTTTGATGAGTCTCCTTACTCGATTATCTTCTTTAGATAGAGAATTTCTGCTTTATTAGGAAAATGTTTTGCAAATTCCTGGAAAATCCTTGAAATTGATGAGGAAATGACATCAATATAGATCAATTGGAGTTTTGAATAGAGATCTCCGCGGGGATCGAAAGCCGGTTTAGCCAACTCAGTTAACCAGCATGTTATCTTTTCACATCCTTGAGGAAAGCTTATTGGCCTCAATCTCACCTGAAAAAGAATTTTGTGTATTTTAGTTGTCAGCAGGGTAAGTCATGGTTGGGCAGTTGGCGTCTTCGGACACGTTTCCTCAGGTCAGACACGGGGATGCCGAGACGTAGTGAGGCAGTCTGACCTTTTGAGACAGTGTTTAAGAGTGCTACAAAGTGCGGAAGTTGTTCATAAAATGATACTCGATTACAAAGAGTCGACCGGTTTCTTGACATACATTGAGCTCTTACATGTCATATTCCAGTAGCTACGAAGATAAGCGGGTCACATCAATAGAGCCATTTGGTGGGTTGAGTCTTTTTGAATCTGGTTAAACCTTGTAAGGGAGAGTGTAGCCTGCAGAGTGCATGTAAGCAGACATTGCACGCTGGTAGAAAAATGTTTAAAATACTTGTCTCACAGATCTCATCGGCTTAAACGGCTCCGAGATTTTTAGTCGATCCGATATTTTCTATCTGTAGCCTTGCCTAGCCGTTGACATGTCCGCACGTTGGGAAAGCCATACTGTTCCATAGATAAGAGCTTATGGTTCATTGCAATCTGCAAAGGAACATATTTCATCAGAAATTACTTTTTTCCTGACCTACAATAGCCAGAGGTAAGTGAGATAGGACGATAGCCATTGAGTGAAGTAGAGTGTGCTTAAAGACTGGACAAACTAGAACTTTTTTTCCTAGTAGATGGCAATTTGCAGGTTGACATGGACAGATCGAAAATACAACTTAATGGGAGTGCGATAGACTAGCAAGACGTCGAAGAATAAGTAGAGGGATATCATCAGGAGTTTGTGATAATTTAGGCGGTAACTGTTCTAGAGCTCTTTCAACAAGTTCCGGAGTAAAGTGAATGAAATCCAGAGAGATTCCGGGATTCACTCGTTTAGGGAAGGAGGCAAGGCACCATCGTCTGATGTAAAAACGGATGCAAAGTAAGCATTTAATAAGTTTGCTTTACCGAGAGAGTCAAAAATCATACTGTCATTTTCATTGCAGATGGGTGGAATTACACGACCTATCTTCGCTCGGCGCTTAGCATAGGCATCAAATTTACAAATATCTCCACTCTGAGTTAGCTTTCCTCTCTAAATATTGCTATTTGTTCTTCTGCGTGATTATATTCTTTTGCAGCTTCCTCATATTTTGCAGAATTTTTCTTATGATGTTTCTTCTTAGCAAGAAGTTTAAGTAGAATTTTTGGAGCTCTTGAATGATTCTTTTTTCGATAATTTAAGGGACATTAGCTGCATTTTGTATAGTTAAAACAGAGAAATCCCACGCAGTTTCAACATATTCAGAACCATTCATGATAGGTGAACAGTTGATGCTACTAAGGTACGTTGACATGCCATTGAACTTTGTCTTATTATAGTCGTAAAAACGACGAGTGGAATTCGGAGGACTAAGAGTGCTCGGCGACAGGATAGAAAATTCAGCAGACAAGTGATCGCAAGAAGCATGGAATGAAGGGGAAACACTGATTTTAGAGACACAGGGCTGCCACTCTTCCGGTTTTAATCGGATTTTCGGGTTTTTTGATAAAGTAAGTAGTGAGAAAATGTTTTGCCAAAGAACAAATAATTTGTATTTTGAACTATTTTAGATTTTGAAGGGGCCCTTTTGAGATTGCGAGTGGGCCCTTTTAAGATTGTGAAGGGGCCCTTTAAGTTCGCGAGGAGCCCTTTTGAGACTACGAAGGGGCCGCTTCAAGATCGTGAGGGGGCCATTTTGAGACTGCGAAGGGGCCGCTTTTAATTAATAAGATGATGTAGGGCCCTTTAAAAATTGTGAACGATGCTATGCAGATTGTTGGGGGACCTTAAAGACCCTGCAATTTTCAAGGGTGATCAAATTCAAAGCAGATGCTTTCTAAAAATCCGCATGACTCTTGAGTAGAAGATTCTTCTACAAGGAAGTCGATGATCCTTTCGTCAATCCTGAAGAAACAGGACGAAACGCAAGTAATCAAGGTTTTTTGTGGGAATGCTTTCCGAAAAAGTTGTAATACGTAATTATGGAGTTTATTATGAATTGAGTTCTGATCGCTTTGATGTTCTCCAAAACGTGTCTTTCAAAAAGCGTCTGCCAGAAAAATATGAAAGAATGATCTGCTAAAAAGTTTCAGGAACACAAGGGAGTGACGAAAGAATATTTTGTACGATCACTTGTTGCAAAAGCGGCTAAATTTCGGCGAAGACACCAGCGAAAATTGAAATCTCGCAAACAACTGCAGAAATGATGAGGATTTCTTTTCGTGTTGACCTAGCGTTTACGTGTGCCATGGCCGATCAACCTTTATCAAATAGCTGTCATAATCTTGTATGAAAGTCAAAAGTTGTTTTTAGTGTAATTGTTGTAATTGTTTTTTTATTATGCTTGAAGTATAAGAGATGAGAGCAAGGTTTGATTTGAAGATTTGACAGAGTAAATAGTATATGAAGTTGCATGGCTTCTGTATTGTGTAATATTTGGGCACAGTATAGAACTACGTTTTCTCATATTGATAAAATGCGATAGTTTTTATTCGTCAATTTATTCTGTGTGACACTGAAAAAATAAAAAATTGATACATGTATATATATAAATATATATTATAAAATAAATAAATAAATAAATGTATAGGATGACTCTAATGCACCATTTCTTAAACGTGCCCAAAAGAAAAAAGTCACAAGGCATTGAATCTGGTGGTATCGGAAGCCATTCCAAAGGCTCCTATGACGGTCAATCCAAGATTTAGGAAAATTGCTGTTTTAATAAATAGCGATGGGTCTGTAGTAGTGCGCTGGCATCCCATTTTGCATGAAGATATTCCTATCCTTCACAACATTCGGTACATTTTATACAGCATAGAAAGGAAGATTTTACCACACATTCTCGATTTCTCGAAAGAATAATGGCTCTCCCAAAGAAAATGGCTTACGGAAATGCCTGCCCAAGCAATTAGACCGCGCTGACCATGGATTTTATGTGAAGATATTTTCTGACCAGACAGCTTTACTGAAGCAGTCTTCCAAACGTCGAACAGCTCGACAAAAATTTCCTAGTGGTTTCATGAAAATTCTTCACAATAAGGAATAATCTTGCAACGTGTGACGTCATGGCACGATTAACAGAAAATGACAGAGCTGCACGAGAATACTGCATTATAAATTTGAATGTAAAATTTTTGAACGAAATGAAGAAAGTTGTCTTTGAAACAGTTAAGTAAAATCGTCCATAGGCCTACATGTAGACGTCGATAATATGCAGTCTTTATATCAAGCTGAAATCGTCAATCGTTCAGTAACTACATGCTGATTTTGCATTGGGGGCAGGTAGACGGGTCTTTGTAGTATACTCTGTCCAACCTTTGAAAACGGTTCTCCAGAAAAGAGTAGCTGTTCGAGTCATGTATTCTAGTGCACCTTGTTGAGGCTGATGATTGAATAAGTATCAGTAATAATTTTGTACATTTACTTGCTAACTGTGAGGATTCAGAAGCATCTTTATTAGAACAGACCCAAATTCTGCTTGAACGCTTTCAAAACTCAACGGGTTGTGCGATATCGAATGATCGTAAGTTTCTTACTTTGGGGGCCCACGACTGCGTAATTTAGGGGGGCCCATTCCGATATGACTTTCCGGTTTTTATTTTTGATAAGAGTGGCAGCCCTGGAGACAACATTTGGACAATTTGTGAGCTCGAGACCTAGGATGGCGTTTCCTCGAGTTGGGGTTTCAACCAATTGTATTAGATTTTTCTGGGGAATGCCATTCAAGAACGTCTCATGAGCAGAATCACCCCGGTTTGTGGGAATGGACCGATAATATGTGGTAGGTTTAGATCTCTCTGTTACCTCTTTGACTGATAGAGGATACTGATAATTACCCAAAAGCTCTAATCTGTTGTATACGAACTTATTTTGCTTAGTTGCTCTAAAGTTTTAAGTAGAAATTTCTAGACACCGTAAAATTCAAATCGTCCTTACAAAAGATCACATCTCAGAATCTCTCGTGTGATGCTCACATATCAATGAATTAATTTCTACTTTATATCACAGGAAAATGAAGAAATGATGATGACAGCGACTGGACACGGAGGATCACCTGCAAGAACTGCTGCTGGACAAGATGGTGACACAGCTGGGACAGGAGACGTGACAGTAGAGACAGAGAAGATGCTGAAAAAGCGTAAGTTTTAGCATCAATGTATACTAGTTGACTTAGAAATTGCCGGGTTTTTCGCAACATTATATCGGAGTTAAGATTCGACTTCTCCGAAAGATAAGTAGACAGAATCTTACATTTGAATTTTTGCTATTCCAACCTAACTCCGTAAACTTCAATTGAACAAGGATGTACTAATGAACCGGACTGGAGAAGTGGATGCTCCGAAGATAATGTGATGGCAGAGATGTCATACGGATGGCGAAACAGTCGGCACAGTAATTAGAGTCACTAGTTCGCTCTCAGAACAAGCGGTGGTAACCATAAAAACGGATCGGCAGCCAGGATTCGTCCTCGGGTCGCACGAATCAATAACCACATCTATGTAATGGGATGACACTCCCTTCGCAGTCTTAGACGACAGTCTTCGAGGAGCGAATTTATTTGGCTATGAAAAATGTTATAAAACACATATCGAAGGTGCATAACATCATCAATGTAGTTTCAAGTAGTGCACTTAACCTTTAACATCATCCACAACTGGGAGAAGCGATTTGTTCCCGTCTCATATTTCCATGGATCTCATAAAATTGAACCGCCCGAACTGCGCCTTTGTGAGCGTATTTTCAAGCTATTCACCACAATTCGTTGGATTTCGCCCACAGGAAAATCAAATTTGTGACCTATTTTGAAAAGTACTTTTTTCGTAGGTTTGAATTGAACCACATTTTGTATGATGCCTTTTGACGACACGCAAGAGTTTTCAATATGAGTACAGTAGCTCATAAATAATGTCAGTCTATGAATTATACAATAATCATCTATAATGTCCACATTATATGTATGGCACTGTGATCGAATTGTGGATCATTAAAAGTCGATAGGTAGGCTACTCTGTCCGAAAGGATCACAACACTTCATCTAAATCTGAGGATGTCAATGCCCTTCCAAATCGCGTCGGAGGAATACGGACTTTGCCATCTCATTTTTATGAGTGCATATCCAAGATGTTAAGTCCACAGTGCATTGACGAGCCCTTTTAATCAAATTTTACATAGAGAATATCTTCGAATTTGGAAGAAACCAATTCGTCGCGAACACACTGTCATGATATTTGAATGTGCTAAATAAATTTATCTAATTATCACTGCCCAAATCATCAAATTTTCTCCGTTACTATACATGGAACACATCGGACCAGAATACCGACATACCCACGTAGACAAGGTAATTTATCTGTGCAGGTATGTCATCTTCATATTTGCAAATAGCAGATACCGGAAAACATCTCTTCGTCCTCGTGATTTTGTTGTAGCAGTTGACTTGAAACAACTTTTGCACATCTGCAACTTTCACGCGTTTTTCGGTTGCTATCCCTACAATGAACTTATCTAAGGATGCCTATCTCTAACCTTAGAATATTCAGTGAGACTCGCATTCTGATAAATTTATGAAAAATCTTTACCAATCGACTCTCAGTTTCCTTATAACTTAATTTAGTTTTTTACTTGGGTTGGCACACATCTATAGAGAAAGGAGCTTATAGTATAACGAATTTATTCTAAATTCGATTGAATTTAATATCATTGAATTTTATTCATTTTTTTAAATTTATTCAAATTTTTTATTTAATTTATTCCACAAGGAATTCGCGAGTGCACTACATCACAGTAATTACAGTCCTAACAGACTTATTTATCGGAATCTTCCACGAATGCAGCGTTGCTACTGCTGCGCGGTTCCGCGCAGCTGCGCGGATGAGGGGGTTGAGCTGCGCGTGCGCGGAGATCTTGTAAAGCATCATGATTCTGCGCGGATGAGAGATCTGAGAAAAAATAACTTGGTTTTTGTAGTTGTAAACAGCTCGAAATCAGGTTTTCTCTACAACTCGATTCACTTTTTTCAAATTACAGACTTACAATGTGTGTAACCTAAATGCTCACATACATTTATTTTCAATAAAGGTGTAGTCTCAGTCTCACTGCATAAATCTAGGGCGTGCTGGACTACATAATCACTTTCATTTCAGGAGCGAAGCTATCCATTGCTTGTTGATAGCTGACGTCAAGAATGTTCGTTAAGGAGTAGAGATACCCAGGCCAGCATAAACCTTTTAAAATCTGTAGTGGACGGGGGATGAGGGATAACAGACATCCTACACGTGGATAGGTCGCTAGCCTGGCAGTTTTTTGTTGTTTCAAATTTTCTCTAATAGTCCTACGGTGTGAGTTTCCGTATCTTTTTTAAATTTAAAGAGTGTGCTTTAATATCAATGCGTTTGGCTGTCTTCACAGCACCTATTCCTAAATGTCTTTTCTTCTATTCCTAATGTATTTTCTTACAAATACGGGCCGGCATGTTGTCTTGTTTAATTGATGAGTGGAAATGCGAAAGCGGCATATGAAGCCGATTTACGACAGCGGAAAGAAAATGAGAAGGCAAAGCAAGTGCAGAAAGAGCTGGAAATTTCGCAAGAAAGAGCGAGGAAGGAAGCCTTGAAACGAAAAGAAGAAGAACAGAAGGCAGCTGAAGAGCTAGCATCAAAGAAAAGGAAACTAGACGAGGACTACCTTGCAGAGGTTCAGAAGCTCATGGCTGAAGCATCAGCAATCTCCAAAAAGCCCAAACTGTTCCAGTGTAATGCTGTATCTGAGCAGGAAATATGAGTTGATTTTCGTGATGAGATTATTGCTGTAGCCTACATGTATACGTGTAAGCTAATATACACGTAAATAAGCTAATTTTCTTTTTTAAGTAATCCATCTAATGCAAGCTGAGCTTTATTCATCCAACATTCATCAATACCGACCAATTGTAACGAAAATCAACTCGATATTTCCAGGTAGCCTTGTTTTTGTGTTATTGTTTTCACGTTCTGATGTCAAATCACGAGTATATATGGTAGCAAGACAGCAATTAGGCTACATTTATATTGCATAAGTTTTTGTGTGGTTGTTTGTACCAACATGAGACTTCCAAAGTGATTTCCAAAGTTAGCATATAGTTTTTTTGCAATAAGTCTTTGTTTTTATTACAGTCAAATGTAACACATGTGTATAGTATGGGTAAGCGGACAAGGTCATTAATACATTGGTGGCCCATTAGTAACTGCAGTTATATAGGCCTATACCACTTATTATTGGGAAGATAAGTTTGATTTTAAGATTTCTTGCCATCATTACACGTTGCCTAAGCTCGATCGGTATTGATATCAGAGAGAAATTCTCTCAGAAAGAAAGTCAGATTCAACCCCCAGGATCACAACCATATTCGTTTTTCTCAAAAGTGCGTGTAGGGGTTCCTGGTTAACGGTTAAGTGAGCCTGCGCGGATGATATGGTTCTGCGCGGATTGAGGCTCGAGGCTCAGTAGCAACGCTGCGAATGCTAATGACGAAATGACGAAGCCCTTGAAGTAGGCGAATATATCGACATCATTCGCCGAATCAGCATATGATCATACGTTCTCTACAGTGGGACATATTTGAGCAGAGGCAATCGTCGGTCATCTAGTAGTCGACGTTTTCATATACCTACTCACATTTTTTCTTAATTTCTCAAATTCACCGTCCGCAGACGAATGAGAGATAAAGATTCGAGTTGTCGCACGACTTTCTCTTTGAGGAATGAATTTCACTCATTTATTTTATCTAGTCATTACATCATTAGTTGGTCGACGTGTTCTTGTCCCCGCTCCGAGTTTTTGAATATGAATTTCTTCAGTTTACTCCATCGGGGCAGAGGGAGCGACTTGATGTAATAGTTTATAGGGCACTAAAAGCCCATCGTATATCGTTTACCCACATAATTTTTGAAATATTCTCTGCAGATTCAGTGCAGACTTTTCTCCATTATTTAATACTCGATATTTTCATTTTTCCACTCCTTTTTATGAGGGTTTTTCATATTTGCTCCAGCGTACGTAGGAGGATTGGGTTCCGCTTTGATACTCTAGCTTTGCAATGCTTTCCTGGTTCTGCACCTTTGTATCCTTCAGTGGAGCTTTGAATGACGAAAGGTGACATAGGCCTATAGGCTAGTTTCATGTAAAAATACATCAATGGTTCACCGAGTCTGCTCTGCATATACGCCATCACTTCCAATCTGTGTTATGGTTTCCTCAAAGGATTTATGAAAATGTGTTCTACACGCTTACTGCAGGTAGACATGGATGCCTCAAGAAATCAAATTAGTGTCAATGAAACAATAATATCCTAATTGCATCAGCTATGGCATTGTCTTAACACAGCAACTGTCGTGGCTGCCGGTTGTGTGTGCGCTCTCGTGTTCTTGTCATTGGTAAAGGGTTGGTTCTTTGCTTCTAAGTGGTCAATTTTGGAGATTTTTACATCGTTGGACTTCGCGTCGCCTCGGTTATCGCTCTGTGCTCATCGCGTGCCTATTCTCCCACGGAATATTCTGTTATTCGTCGATTTCCTTTCGTCGTGATCTCTGTCAGTGATCGGTGTTTACTTCTGCTTCTGGCTGTCGTTGCATGACTCTGGTGTGACTGTGGTCATCTTGCGTCATCAATCGGGCATTACTTGCACGGAGATTTTCTATTTCAAGATCCAGAGTGCTTTCCGACGGTCATACCGTTGCTTTGGTGCAGTGGTGTGTCGGCTGAGGTGTTGGACACTGACTGACGGTGGTCTAGGTTCGAATCTGGTTGCGAAATTTTTTTTTTTTTTGGTCAAGAGCTGTTCTTCTTTTACCGATATGACAAGACGGAAGAGGACTTGTTCTGGGAATGACGATGCCGTCAAATTTGCCTCTGAAAGATATGGAGGGATATTTTGAATCAATCAAGCAAGAAATAATGTCGTCAATGAAAACTAATTTTCAACAACTTAACACTCAGATTGAATTACTTAACACCCGTATAATTACTATGGAACATAAGATCGAAAGTGTATATCCTGGGAATCAAAAGCGGGAGAATGAAATTAATGGCTTGAAGGCATCAATATCCCAATTGGTTTCTCTATCGGATGATCTGATCTCGGAGGTGGAGGAAAGGGAAGCTCGAAGAAATAACATTATCTTCTTTGGTTTACCTGAGGATAGCGGAACAGTTGGAGAAAGACTTGAGCACGACAAAAAGATGGTGAAGGAACTACTGAATGTTCTTGATTTCCATGATGTTGAATTGAGTGATTTTCACAGATTTGGTAGATCTTCCAATGGCAAACCGAAAGCTTTGAAAGTTACCATCCATGATCGTATCGTGAAGAAAGCTATCTTGAGAAAATCTAGGGTATTGAAGAATCACACTAAATTCAATGGTGTTTATCTAAGTAATGACAGAACAAAGTGTCAACAGAAGGAATGGTTCCTACTTAGGAAAGAGCAAAAAGACAGAGCGACTCTTGGTGAAGATGTTGTGATTCATAAGGGAAAAGTTGTTCCAAGGGATTCGTTGAAGTATTTTCGAGATTGATTTTACCATCACTGATATATCCATCTGTTTTCCTAGCGAATGTTCGATCTTTGAGTAATAAAATGGACGAACTTCGTGCCTTCGTATCCAATTTTCAACCAGACTGTATTGCTATCACTGAAACATGGCTCACTCATGAGATTCCGGATGATTCCTTTCTGATAGACAACTTTTTATTGTTCAGAAATGATCGAGTAAATCGCCTAGGTGGTGGAGTTTGTCTGTGGCTTTCGAAGACTTTTAACCCCCGTCCAGTTTCGCTGCCCAATCTAGGGTTCATTGAGCAAATTGCAGTTGCTTTGCCTTCTATCGGATTGATCATCTGGTGTTTATATATCCCACCGAATTTGTCAGCATCTTCCCATGATTGCATTAATAATTCAATCATAGACACCTTCGACAATTTCCTTGAGAAAGACATTAATACAAAGGTCATTTTTTGTGGTGATTTTAATGATTACAAGACCGAAATATTTAAACATACTTTTTTGTGTATTAATCAAGTGAATGAGCCTACACGTGGCACTGCTCACCTCGATCAGATTTGGATACCAGAAATTCTGTCTGATTATTATCCTTATTCTGCTAGCGTTGGTTCACCCCTTGGCTTGTCAGATCATAACTGTGTGTTTCTTCGTTCTTGTTCAACTCACATCCCGAACAATGTCACTCTCAAAACGGTTTTTGATTATCGGTCTCATCATATCCAGTGTTTTTTAGATCATCTGCTAAAAAGTGATTTCACAAGTTTGTATGAATGCACCTGCGTTGACAAAAAGTGTGACAAATTCTATGAAATTATGTTCAATGCTTTGAGTGTTATTCCGCAGCGCACTATTGTAATGAAGGATGGTGACAAACCGTGGATTACACCATTGGTGAAAATGTTAATCGAAGATCGTTGGATGGCGTTTCGATCTAAAAATTGGCCTCTTTATGAACACCTGAGAGATAAAGTGAAGTTCGAGATTATGAAAGCGAAACAACTTTGGAGCAACCGTATAGTTGAAAATGGCAATGTCTGGAACATAGTGCAAGAAATACAAGGAAAGAGGAGCTGGTCGAATGACAATCTATTCAGTATTGAATTCATTGAGCAGTTAACGCATAAATTCCGTCAGTCGTTCAATCCTAATCCTGATGTTGTGCTCTGTGACTTGAATGATGAAGATTGGTCAATATCTGTGGACTATGAAGTTGTTCTAAGACACCTGAAAGGTATTTCGTTTAAGCAGTCTGAAGGATCTGATTGGCTACCAGCAAGGTTGATCAACGAAAGCGCTGAGATAATTTGCAGGCCAATCGTTGATATTTTTCAAGCCTCTATTGAGACAAAAACTTTTCCTGCACTTTGGAAAAATGCATTTGTTAGACCATTAGAGAAGAAGCGCAATCCTACCATAAATGACTACAGGCAGATATCTCTGACTCCGATTTTATCGAGAATTTTTGAGCGCGTTGTTTTGAATTCTGTGAAAGACAATTTCATTTCTCTGTATGATAGGAATCAACACGCTTATCGCCCTAATGGATCAACTGTCAGCGCCCTTATCGCTATTCATGACGCTGTGACACGTTTTATGGACTCAAAAGATGCAGTAGCTGTTCGCATGACATGCTTAGATATGAGCAAGGCATTTGATATGGTGCAGCATAATCGCCTGGTGAATACCTTGAAAAAGTATGGAGTGAACAATGGCTTTTTGAAGTGGCTCATTTCCTACTTATCCCTTCGCTGTCAGCGTATTTATGTTAACGGTATTCAGGGACCGTTAGTTGAGGTCTCTTCGGGAGTTCCCCAAGGCAGTGTTTTGGGACCTTATCTTTTTGCTCTCTTTCTGTCGGGGTTATCAGTGGAAGGTGAAAATGTTGAATTGATAAAATTTGCGGATGATCTTACTCTTGTAGAACTATGTCGTCGTGAGTCTGATTTGAACAATTTGAATGTGATACAGAAATGGATTGACTCAAATGACATGATTCTTAATTTGAACAAATGTAAACAGCTTATTTTTAGATGCTCTAGAGATTCGATGGATGATTTCAAATATCCGAATATTGAGTTCACTAATTGTGTTACCATTCTTGGTGTTTTGTGGCATGACACTCTTTCATGGGGTCATCATTTTGATAATGTGATTCGAACGGCATCTAGACGACTACATGTGTTACGAGTGTTGAAGCTTTTTGTTAGCAAATCTAAGTTACTAGTTGTTTTTCATGGCATGATTATGTCCATCTTGCTTTATAGCACATCACTTTTTGGTAAATTGCCTCGTCATATAACGACGCGTTTAATAAGAGTTGTAAAGCGAGCTCATAAAATTATTTGTGATGAGGATTGTGTCTGCCAAATTATGCCTGACATAGAAGAGAGACGCGTCAATTGTATTTGTTCGTTTTTGTTCAAATGTGAAAACCTGTCTTCTCATCCATTGCATTATCTGGTGCCACCGAGACTTCCTTACTCCAAACATTTCTGTTTGCCACAGTCACGAACTTACAGACGATCTATTTCTTTCTTTCCGTATGCATGCAAGCTAGCAAATTTTAAAATGTAAAAATGATTGGTATAACTTTCTGTACATTGTATTTTGTCAACTCCTTGGAGAACGATTTTAGTAATTAATTTTGTACATGTGATTTTCATTGTGATTTCAATAAACACTTCATTATTATTATTATTATTGTTATTCAAAGAATGGGTAGTGCTCCAAAACAGAGTCGCAAATGATTTGAGTTTGGGCCGCGCAGGTTATCAGATCAAATATTCAAGTTAACATGCCAAAGGTACTGACACTTTCAACTTTGTTGATTCATTTTTCGAAGCTCATGGATTCGGATGGTCCGTGTTTCTCTGCCTGTTATGATAGGGCACTGGCAATTTTTGGGGCTTGACAGGGCTTTGTCAACGAGATCGAGAAAAACACCCCCGGTGGGGTTGTTCTTCGTGTGCTACATCGAGGGAACCTTTCCACAAGGCATTGAACTGAATGTGATTATGAAATACATCGTGGAACTCGTTAATTTTATCAAGAGTCGAGCACTTAGCACGCGACTCTTTGACGAGCTATGTGAGGAGATGAGAACAAAGTTCGAGAACCTGCTGTATCACGATGGCTGTGAAAAATAGCTTCGTGAAAAAGAAATGACCCTGTCCATGTTCGAAGACGTCGAGTAGATAGCAGTGATGGGATATCTATCCGACATTGTGGAAAAATTATGTCACTTGAATCAGTCCACACAGTGGGATGTAAAAGATCGTTATTGATGTGGTTGACAAAATCTCGGCTTTTAAAGCCGACCTCGTATCTGGTCTACGCGGATAGAGAAAGTTAAATTTGCATCCTTTCCTAGTCTCAACTAAATCTTGAACAACATCTCAGTTCTGGACAAAAGTAAAGATAGAGAAACCTCTACTTAGGCAGGTGGCATAGGCTATGCTTCTTCCATTCCCGACATCCTACATGTGTGAAGCTGACTTCTCCCAGCTCAGAGTTATCAAGACGCCGAGAAGAAATCGAATAAATATTCAGTGCCTATTGCGCATCGCTTTATCGACCTTTGAGCCAGGCATAGAAGAACTTGTATGAAGACATCAACGCAAGCTATTTGAAGTTTTGCGTGTACTTTTGTACGACTTACTCATTATGGCGCTTGTTCTCTGTGGAGTCCAAATACCATTCAAGAAAGTTTTCACCAATTAAAATTTCATTTGAATTCTATTTTCTTATGAAACAATTGGTTCCTTGTAATGAGGGCCGCGAAGACAATTCCGAAAGATTTATGGTCAACTTTGGGCCGCGACAACTCATGCCGCTAGAAACACTGACCTAGGGTTTCTTCATTTGGCATCTGAATTCACCAGTTGGAGCTCGTGCTAGCTTACTTTCTTGTCTTCTTAATTTGATTGATTTGAGACTTGTCTTCTCCCTACCATAAATGCTACTTGAGCATTGTTTCCATCATCAAATTGAAGAATTCAAAATTTGTGTGCCATGGATCAAATCCAAGAACTCTCAAAGAAAACCATGAACCTTTTTTCAAAATTATTGAAATCCTAGTCATGTTTGGTTCTTCCTTCAATTGACCAAGAGAAAATAGCAAAACTTCAAGAAAGTAATCAAAAACAAACAAAAAATAGTTAAAACCAGCCTCATTGCTTTCTTTTTGTCTCATTCTGTACTACTAATTCTACACATAATGTCAGAAATTTCAAATTTGCATGATATATTGCGTATTTGATGAACTTTTACCAATACATTTATGACTCAGGCCTATATTCAAGATCATTATATCATGCCCATGTAAATCATTTGATGCCCAAGTAAAAAGAGCATATATAATTACAATATATTACATACATGTATAAAGAAATGAAATTTGAAATTGATTAAAGCAGGGATGCGGAGTCGGAGTCCTATCATTTTTGCTGGAGTCGGAGTCGGAGTCTTATCAAATGATAGGACTCCAGACTCCGGCCTATAGCTAGACCCGAAATATAATACAAACAAATTATTTATCCTCGTGCATAGCTGTCACCGTCTAGATATCAACTTTCTCCGTCAAACAAAGGTACAGAGACAGCAGTGCATGCAAAGCTTGTAATAGTTGAGGGAGGGAACCATGATATTGAAAAAAAGGATTGTCTTTTCACTCGGTGAATTAGTAGAGAAGACAAGCCTTCCTAGTCTCGATCACACTTACGCACCAAAGGTCAGAGACAAAGATGAAATACTAGTTTGTTTGAGAACATTACCTCTTACCCTCACGCTAATCGTGATCGTGTGTGATTTCTCCTCCATAAGCACATATTAAAATCGAAAGTGTACTCACATGTTTTGGAGAAGGATGGGGATTTTCCTGCCTGGTAGAGCCTGGAGAAAAACCGTGTGCAGAACACATCAACAAGATGGGAGGAGCCGAGTCGCATACATGCAACTTCAAGCTGCATTTGATAAACTTTCATCGAAAATGATTGACAATTGATACAACAATGATCTCTAAAAGTAGGTTCAGGTAAGCCTATAATGATCTATGATGTAGGTTGCCAGCTTATTTAAAAAAACTAGGCCTTACATACTTGCCACCCGGAGTCGGAGTCCTATCAACCCCCGGAGTTGGAGTCGGAGTCCTATCAAAATGATAGGACTCCGCATCCCTGGATTAAAGAAATAATATCATAGTAAAATATGTATCCAATATGCTACATTCTACAAAAATATGCTACGAATATGCTACATTTATATTTGATTCATTCATGCAGTTCTTCTTCATATTTCGTCCTCTTCATTCAATGTGATATTTTCCTTCTGTCTTTTGTAGGTAATAGGGTAGTACTAAAAAGTGTTCACATTTTTTCTACAGAAAGTGGCTTGAGCGATTGGGTAACTAGGAATGAAAATTGAACATAGTAATATGTTTAGATAACGTTGCAAATTGGTCATAAAGAATTCATGGCCGAAAACTACCGTTAGAAATCGTTCGATAATCCGGAGACGCTGATTTCTGTGCTAGATAGCCTTTGAAGTTACATATTTTTAATTTTGGGTCTTGTGTTTTGAATATTGCAGCTTTTGGTGCAACATTATCCATTGTCTTATAATCTGAATGGCTAGCAAAACCTTCGCGACTGGTAGATGACAATATATACATGAATTCAAAGATGACTTATTAGAATACGGTGCACTCTATTGTTGTCTTGACAAGCCTTGAATTTTGCTGTGTTGCTGTTGAAGCTTGAATTTGCTGTGTCGCCGGAAATACCAAACGTCTGAATGATGAAGTTATTGTTTAGTCATTAACCTATGACGCACTGTGCTACATTGATATTATTCTCTTGGCAGCTTTGTTGCCTATGAATAAAAATGTGAATGTGAATGCGGACCCTGTGACATCGTGAGGGAACCCTCTTGAAATGGTGATCGAGGGGCCCTTTTGACATCGTGAGGGGGTATTCTTGAGATTGAGAAATGGGCCCTTTAAGATCTTGAGGCGCCATTTTGGCATTTTGAGGGGCCCTTTTGAGATTGAGAAAGGAGCCCTTCGAGATCATTGAAGGGCCCTCTTGAGATCGTGAGGGCGCCCTCTTCAGATTGTCAGGGGCCATTTGACATCGCGAGGGGCCCTTTTGAGATTGTTAGAGAGCCCTTTTGAAATCGTGAAGGGCCCTCTTGTGATTGTGAACAGGACCCTTTTAGATTGAGGAGGGTCCCATTCAGCTTGTTTAGGGCCCCTGAATTTTAAATAATCATGAATTTCAAAGCAGGTACTTTCCAAAAGTCCGAGTGACACTTGATCAGAAGATTCTTCTACAAGTAAGTCACTGATTCCTTCGTCAATCATGAAGAAACAAGATTCAACACGAGTAATCAAGGTTCCGAAATAAAAAATAAATTTAGGTGGGAATGCTTCACGAAAAAGGTGTACTACACTCGTATGGAGTATAATGTGAATTGAGTTTTGATTGCTTTGATGCTCTACAAAATGCGTCTTTCAAGGAGCGTGCTAGAAAAAGAAAAAATAAGAAAGACAAATCTACCAAAAAGTTTCGGGAACACAAGCAGCTAAATTTCGGCGAAGACACCAACGAAAATTCAGATCTTGCGAGCAACTGCAGAAGTGATAAGCATATTTCCTTGCGTATTGATGCTATGGTTACTTATGCCATGTCGTCTGCGCTTTAATAAAAACAGCTGTCACAGTCTTGTTTAAAAGCCTTTCTCGGATATGTAATTGTTTTTTCATTGCATATGTTTGAAATACAAGAGATGAAAGAAGAGTTTGATTTGAATCATTGCCGGAGCTACAAGCACTTGTAAAGTTCTTCGGTTGGAACTGCAAACGTTTTTGGCTTCTTAGCCGTCATCATTGTGCAGTGTACCCTATTGTAAGGAATCAGCAACTCACTGCGCAAACCATCAGTAGGTGAATGTGCTTGGAAATTCGGCAGCTGACCTTTGTGCTATTTGTATTCGTGTTTGCAAATTTCAATTTTTGAAAACGAGCTCTAGACAATGAGATTTCAACTATATGCATGCATTTAATCAATTATGGATGTCTGTAGTTCGGATGAAGATTTATCTGCATGTGAGTTACTAGGCTCTTTTCAGGTACAATGACTACATGGCTAAAAATCCAGGAGCGTTAGTACAGTACTTCTCATAATAAGCTGAAATCAAATCTCACTCTCATCTCTTGACTTTCGTGGTCTGGGCATCATTAAAAGGCATATTAAATGGCATGGTGTCTATAATGTGTAATATTTTAGCACAATATACATAAAACTCAGTTTCCTCATATTGAGCAAGTGGTATACTTTTAGTCGTCTATTTGTGCTGTGTGATATGGATTAAAATTTTTTTGTTTGTGTAACGTGGCTTATGATGCTTTACTTTGAACTTAGCTGATAATATAATTTTCTTTCCTGTTTATGCAGAGGATATCCCACAGTGAACCCCCAACGTCACTTTCTTTTAGATTCCCTATTCTCTCACTGATAATTTCAAAGTTTTTGAAATGGCAATTATCGATTTAATGATGACTTTCTGTGCGTTGTTTGTGATTCAAAAGAAAACAGTTGCTAACAGTTTGATGACAGTTTATTTTCTGCTTGCTCACCATTTGCCGAACACAAATCGAATTCTTTGGCGCAAGAGCATGCCTCTACGCAATCGCTCGTCAATCTGGTGAAAAACGGTGCAAATGTTGTCTTCCAGTTCATCCAAATGTATAGGATGACTCCAAAAATGCACCATTTCCATAATGTGTCCAAGTGAAAAAAAAGTCACAAGTTATGCTAATATCGGAAGCCATTCCATAGGCTATCATGACGGTCAATCCATGATTTATGAAAATTATTGTTTTAATTATTTACGATCGGTCGGTAGTAGTGCGCTGGCACTCCATTCTGCACGAAGATGCTATTATCCTCAATGACATTCGTTATCACTTTATACAGCATGGATAAGGAAGTTTTTATCATTAATTGTCGGTTTCTCGAAAGAAAAATGGCTCAATTGCGCTTCATAAGGAAATACCTGCCCAAGCTTTTAGACTGTGTTGATCCGTGGAATTTGTGTGAAGATATTTGTTGCGACCAGACCGCTCTGCAGAAGCAGTCTTCCAAACATCGAACAGATGAACAACAATCCCCAGTGGTTTCATGAAAAGTCTTTACAATAATGACGAGATCATTTGTCGTGATTAATAGAAAATGACAGCTTTTTGAAGGTAAAATTTTTGAGCTAAATGAGGGAAGTTGTTTTTTTAAACGGTTAAGTGATATTCTCGCTAATTTTGCGTTGGGGGAGGGGGAGGAGTCTCAGTAGTACATCGTGTCTGGCCTTCAAAAGCAGTTCTTTTGAAAATTGTAGTTTTTCGAGTCATGCATTCTAGTGCAGCGGGTTAAAACTGATGATTGAAAAAGCATCAGTGAGAATATTATGCCATTTATTTACTTGCTGACTGAGGATTCATTAACATCTTTATTGCAAGAGACCCAACTTCTGCCTGAACGCTTTCAAAACTTATCGGATTGTGTGATGTCGAATGATCGTACTTTTTTTAAAGGAGCCCACGGCTACGCATTTTGGGTGGGCACCACTCCCGATTTAGTTTTTCGGTTTTTATTTGTAGTAAGAGTGGCAGCCCTGATTTAACTGATTACAGGTCAATTTTATTGGCTTTTAGACACAGATAGTTATTTCATAATACATGTATTTTAGTTATCCGAGTAATTATAGGATGAAATGCTTCACGTTGACAATTTTGTGCATGTTCTTTCTCAAAATACTTTGCAGAATTGAGAAAACGATAAAATTAATTGCATCATTCTGTAAAATTAAATGCGTAAATTTATCATTATCATTTGATTGGGCGTAAATCAATCATTTGCGATCTATGATTTCTGAAGTCTCAGCATCCAAATCATAAACCTGAAAATGTATCAATAATATTCCAATCGAATATAATGAGGTTTCCTTCACAACACGAGGATCATCAATAGCAAATTCAAAACATTTCCATTGAAACCGCTATGCCTCATTCTGAAAAAAGAATTTTCTGAAACAGCGCGTTTACAAAATCTGATTTTGCTGTGACATAATTTTTCGTTATTTACGACGTGTTTTGTGCACTAATGACTTGTTGAACCATGTCTTAACTTGTTTTTAGAACTGCGCTCACATAATTGATCGAAAATTATTTCATATCTTGCCAATTTGTTGACGCACTAAATTGAACCACAGCTTATGATAAAATGTTCGGAATGCTATGCTGAATTAAGATTGGTAATCAGCATTTTTGAGCGTATATAGGTATTTTAGCGCCGGATAATGTAGATACTGAAATGTTGCTCCTGAGGAATCTCTCTTTAGTACCCATGCTGCTAGCAATATACAAGTCATCAGCAATTCAATGATTTTTCATGAAATATGTATTTAGGGAGCATTGGTCGAAACAGGGACACCAAATTGTCTTAGGCAATTTGAACAATGCCATTGTGGCTAGCGTTTAATTAAGAAAGATGCTTTTTAACTTTCTTTAACAAGCATTTTGTACAGGATTTCTATTTGTCATTATTTGTACTTTTTCTAAATTGACTTTTTAATATAGTTCATGTACAAATTCATGCAATTTAATACCAATAATGAATTATTTGTCAGCATAGTCAGGGAGCTAACGCGAAGTTGCGCAGAGAACGAGGTCGTACTTGAAGCTTCCGCATGGCATTGAACACCGTATGACTACTACACAGGCAGATTCGATGGAAAACCTCATATCGTTCTAGTAGAGAAATTGCGACATATTGGTTATAGACTCAATTTCATTGAATCGTTGACAACAGAGTAAATCGGATGCATTTCTTCAATGTGATGTGCATATGGGAAAGCATCTACAGGTCATGCTGTTTCACATGAGTGGTCTTTTGAATTACAAGTGAACGAAGTACAAGAGTATGAAGACATCGTATCCGGAACGGAATTGGCGCATATCTGTTGAAATTTTTACAGTGATGTGAGCGCCGTTCAAAGGGTGCCGAAAGGTAAGTTAAAAAGAACGCCAAAGAATGTGTCAAAATCCTGTGAAAGGGCCGCCAGATTTAATGTTTAATTGTTCCGCCGTGGAACATGAATTTACTGATTTTAAGCTCACAAGTGACAACAGCTTTTGTATCTACGTTTTTGAGAATTGTTTGCTCATATATATATATGAGTATATAGTAAGTATATAGTGTATAAGTGTATATAGTAAGTCAAACGAATGTCGCAGTCAAATCATACCACCGCTATATTTTTGAATATACAGCATTGATATAGATCACTTCATTCAAGAACAAATAATATCTTTCATTAAAAGAAGCTTCATGAGAGCCCCATGAGGACACCTTTAGTTTTCATGAAGGCATCTTTAATAAAGGGGAAGAGTTCCCCCGTAGGCAACTATTTTGTCATTTAAAGATGATTTTCAGGAAAATTAGGAAGTTGAAAAACGGGTCTGGCGTAGGAACCGTTTCTTCCTTCAAAAGGAGGAAAAGCACATCCCTGTTTCTGTGAAATATTGCGAAGTCATTACACATTAATGTCATTAGTGGTCAATCAGAACTGTCAGTAGTTCTGAATGAAAGCGACCACTCACATGAAGAGCATGACCTGTAGATGCTTGGCGTACTTTGGCGCCCCTCTCAACCTTCCTTCAACAGCAATCACATCCTTGTAGAAATTTCAACAAATATGCGCCACTTCCGCACTGAATGAGAATAAGATGTCTGCAATTAATAAGTATTTTATGTCTGCAATAAGACAGTAGTTTCACAGCAATTCAATTTAATATATGGATAAAAATATACGTGTGTAATGTGCATGTACGACCATATTGGTCTGTGTAGGAGCGTGTAGTTGTTTATATGGTAACGTCAATTATAGATGTCGACATCATGAAGACAACAACACGCTTATTATGTTGCATAATTTCGATAAGATCATTCGATGTGATTAAAAGAAAAATCGAACAAAATTCTGCACAGTTCGAGCTTGCAGCATGCAGGCCTGTCTCTATGACTTGGGGCAGGTAGACTGAGAGTTGGGAACTGCGGGTTAATTCGTGGCTAACACATAAAATTGAGATTCTACACTTTGCATGACTTCCATAAACTCATACCTTGATTGAGGACATGCCGCATGGCTACTTGGTATGCTTGGCACCATCTACATCAGCATCAATGCCAGTCTCCATGACCTTCGTCTGCTTATCATTGATTTTCAAACTCTTAGAAGAATGAATTCACACCTTCAATCGTTGTCCACTTAGCCTTACATAATAGCATTTGTATGTATGTGAATGATGCGATATACATGTAGTTGTCATGAAAGTGTTTAATACAGCTTTCTAGGTGAAAGTATCTTATGTGTACATATTTAGATATCATTCTTTGTATGGTAAAGAGCGTATGGTGTAAGTTATAGGTCATTGAGCTGATAAGCAGTCAGAAACTGCAAAGTGATAGCTTACAGCTGTTTCCGACTGTTATCATGGTCATGGTTCAAGTGCAAAATTTCTATTTAACTGTAGATAAATGTCACTCAAGTATTGATGGGATGCTCATCCTCACAGAATTTGAATTAGCTTATGATGTTTCATACACATCCAAAGTGGCAAGCGAAATTCTAAGTAAGATTTTGACAATCAATATTTTGAAGTGTGCCAATCACTACCTTAGTCTTTCAACCAATGTTTACCTTTTTACACTTCAATATTGCAGTGGTGGAAACTTATGTGATAATCATACTGCAATAATTAATGCATCGCAACATTCGGAAGGCAGATCATCCAATCACGATGTAATCGGGGATCACAATAGTGAAGCTAATGTCAGCACACATAGAATTGTGATGGATGAACAGTGATATTTGTATAGGCTGAAATTGCTACAAGGTGTCCTTATTTGGAAGTCCACACAGGAATTCCGAAAAAATTAATGGTCGGAAGAAACTTTCAAAAAAACCGGAAATCTGAGAAAACGGAAAAGCCGAGGGGGGACCGCGAACATTGTGACGAAATCGGAAAGATAAACAATACAATGCAAATGCTACAGCACAATGTGTTGTATTTTTAAGGATTTTCTCAAAACATTGATGCTGATGTTTTTTCCGCGTGGGGGTCATAGTCATCACCCTTTTCACATCTTTTTGTAAATTGTCATGTTTATCACACCTTTTGGTATTTTTTTGAATTTTTCATGCTTTTTTCTAAATTGATGGCATACATGAGACTATTTGGGGAAAACGGATTGCCGGAAATTCGGGGTGGATTTACTTGAAAGTATGGTGTAGGAACATGTACAAAAGAGTATGAAAAATGTGGCATCTGGGACTTTTTGGAAATGGCGTGTCGTATAGGTATTGATCGCTTCTGTTTTGTGTTTGGCCCACAGCTTTGACTTCAAAACCTGTTTCTGCCTTCGTTTGTATTCATCTCAACATCTTCGGTAAGACTATTTAGGCGTACTTCTGCAAGCTGTCGGAGACTATTGACTTTCAGGATGAGATTTTAGCAGAAGCCCAAGTTTTATATGCTGTTGAAATCATTTCCGTCACTCGCTTTATCAACTCAGTTTCAGGACCATTTTGACCTAGAACTTATATAATTACTTACCCATTAAGCTCCGAATAGTACACAATTATACATGATTTGCAAGTCGAAAATATGTGACTCACCTGCAAGCTGTATTTCGCTGGCAATTGGTATCATTTCGGTAATTGGCTCCTTGATATATACATGTAGTTCGGTTAAATTGAAACTTTTCTTTGACTTGAAAAACTTCAGTGACTCAATTCAATAATTAACTAATATATGAACTAGAATAATGTCCTCAGACTGGAACAATATAAGCACAAAAATTGCTTGGCAACCGTAGCCGCTGCGTTTTGCCCTACAATGGCCCGTCACCAAGATTCGGAATGACCCAAACGAATATAAATATTTAGAATGTCTGAACAAACTGAGAACTGCACAACAGGCTGCTGTATGTCTATTCATCCAGACTTTGCTGTTCAATTTAATTGTGCTCAAATTGTACACATTCAACGTTTTTAACATTAGTAAACCTTTGCACGTGAAATTCCCAATATTCTGCAGCTTCCCAATATTGTTGTCAACCCCTCATTTGATAATTACGATATCCCAGTAATTCCTTACAATGTTCACAGTACTGTTACTTTCACATTTCCCAAAGGTCGAAGATATTTGGACGTGGATGTATTTGAGCACTAATCAATCTACTTGATTAATAAATATAAGACAGAATTTCTTTTTCTCGCATATTTGTATTGCCTAAATTTTCCGCTACACCTATCATGAACATGATATTCGTCCATTTTATCAGAAACAGGATTTGCGGAAAAGTAAATTGGTTCTTCATCGATAAAGCTTTGCGACATCATTTAATGCGTAGTTTGCAATAGAGACTTATTCATCTATCTATTATAAATGCATCGATGTATTATGTTGTGATCAAATTTGTTCGATATATTATTTTATGTGAAACTTATGTGAAAATATCAGAAAAAGGGAAATTGACTTTGGGAAGGATGATAAATGATAAAGTATTAATCAATCTAGATGCTCAGATTCTCTTTCTCATGCTGTAAACACTTGAGATGCTAAACCTTCTCTCACATGAAATAAAGCACGGAGTTATTTGTATTGTCAGTCATTTGTGTTCACATAAATGCCAATACTCCAATAATCACATAGATTCACGAACTCCGAAGATGAGCATTTTGAATTTTATCTCATGTTTGATCGTCAACTTTGTGTACATGAATTCCCTAGCTTGTTCAACTTATTTGTGATGTCAGTGTATAATCAACAAGCAACCGAAATAACTCTGAATGAAAAATTATTATCACAGAGATAAAATAGCCTTCTGGAGGATCCTAAAAATTTATCAGCATTTTGATTTTGTAATTTTCATCCGAGCAACCGATGAGAAACATTCCTTCCAATGTGATCTGACAATCGACATGGGCTGCAGTTGTACACAAATACTGCTACTCAGTAGCTAAAGTAGAAACATTAACTATGCTTTTGGCTAATATGGTTTTCTTTGTTTTGTTGATCATATCATTTACAGACTTCACTCTTTGTCACAGTCAATGGAAAGACTTGCGCGATCGACGGCATGAGTTCACCATATAGGCCATTCTTCAATAACTCCTAGAAAACGCGCCTCAACTTAAGTTCGTCGGAGACTGCTATCTATGCAATCTTGAATAACTATAAATTATTAATTTCTTTTTTTATCATGATTAATATAACTTTACTTGTGGCTATGTGGGATCTTCAAAATCTCTTTCAGGATAATGATGGGGGTCCCAGCGATTATAAAATTTGGAGTTTTGTCAAAAATCTTGAAATTATCATAAAATATAAAAATTTGGAAATAAGCCCAATAATAGCCATCGCGTAATTTAACAAAGATTTTGAAATATAGACGAGAATTTCTAGATTGAATTTTAAGCACTTTTCATATTTGGATTGAAATTAGTCTCAATTATTAAGCTGATTACAATTTTCATTTCATCACTCTTTTCAGAAGAAACTATTGAAGGATTTGCAAGAGAGACATGACGCATTTCTGAATATTGGATCTTCTTCTCTTCATGTTGTAGACCTCTTCACACAAGACGTTTCGACAAGGGCTCTTGAAGAGCAACTTATTCAAGACCTGTTTTTCTTTTTGAAAAATTCAAATGCTGGATGTGAAGATTGCGCAACCATTGAAGAGGCTGCCAAATTATCCACTTGGTTCATGATCAAAATGTTAACTCCAGATTTTTTAGTTTGAATCCTGTGATTTTGTGAATTCTTGGTCAGCCTCCGAATATAAAAGAATTTTTTATTCGATTTTTGGCAAAAACAGAAAAGTATTGATTCAATTGATTAATCGCACTTGAATGATCACTCCTGGGTTGAGGTGTTCATCAAAAATAGCTAGTCCATCACGACCGAGAGCATTCTATAACAAAAGCAGTCTAGAACCATGAGTCGCATGAAAAATGTAGTAATTCTCAAGTTGTCTTTTAAAGAAGCGCCACTCACTTGACTTGGGTTCGCAGGTAAGTCTGAAGCAGAATCAGATAACTTTGCGCGTGTCTTCGGCATTCCTCGTCGTCAGAAATGAGCAAGTCTCAGTGGCAGTGGTTCTTAATTGGGGGTGGGGATTTCACATATCTAGGGGTAAATTTCTTTAGAAACTTTTTTCACCATGCGTTCGTGGATGTCATGAATAATTATTTTCTTCACAGGTGGTATAAAATAAAAATAATCGAAAAAATATACCAGACATGAGACTTTGTAGACTGATTGGGCAAGGACAGCTATATAGCCCCATAAAACTTTTTCAAAATCCTACGAGTAGTTTCGGAGAAAAAATGCAAAGAACTACTTTTTTTGCATGCTACTTTTTTGCACTTTTCTGTCTGTAAATAATAAAAAAATATACCAAGAGCCGAACGTGTACAGACATTTTCTAAATACAAATACAGGCTTACAAATCAACTTTGAAAGAAATTGGTCGAGCATTTGCCTCACAAAAAGTAAATGAGTTCAAAAATGTTGTGCATTTTTCAAATAAGTAGTATGAAACGTTTGAAATATAACTTCAAAAAATATACCGAATATCCAATCAGAAGGTTTAGCTTATAATGAGCTAAATTGCTTATTGCTTCAGTTTCTGTCTATTCGTACGTGTAGTTTTTGTTTTAGTAGACTTTTTTATAATAATAAGTATTAAAATCAGTAAGTTGAATCAGTAAGAATATCAGTAAGTAAAGTCAGTAAGTAAGTATCAGTCAGTAAGAAAAATCAGTAAGTAATATTAAGTTGAATTGTGTCTCAAATTAAACTGAAATATTGTCTTTTATAAGATGTCTAATTTATGTGCGACAGAATTGGAGTGCACTAGAACCAACTGAGTGTTTCTTAAGAAAAATTGCCCGTTTTTATTCGCAGCTCTGTACTGCACATAAACATGAAGGCAAAATTTTGGCAAGCATGTCCTTATCACTCTATCAAGTTCATAAACAAACGGATTGTTATCTCAGAAGCTTGTCCTATAAGGATTTAATACGACATTTTCTAATTGTATGTAGGTTATAAAAATATCAGCTCATCTGATGTTTTATTTAATATGCTTTTATTGTTCAAATGCAGCAATGCTTCCCAAAAGTTCAAAGTTTCTAAGTACAAGAACTTATTTACCTAGTGAGATTTTTTGGGTTTTGCCAGCTCTGCTACCCTGTCAAGCTCTTGCCGGGCCTTAGACGCTTTAGGGCAGCATCGTTAGGCTTCTTTGCAGCTTGCTTTTTCTGGTTGGGTTGGTGCCCGGATTCGCTGCAATACCTTACAAATCTCCTTGCAGCTACAACTCATTCTAGTTGTTATGATAGGTGACATCACTCAATTTTCACTCGCTAACTGATCTAAGCTATTCTGATATACAGTCATATACAGATCAGTTTGACGCATGCATTGCACAAATAATTATGCAAGAAAGCTATTTTTTAAGTTGTTTCTTTCAGCATTTGCTTACTTGATCTCGGAGCGCATGATAAAAATGTACTAATTAGATTTAATGTCTTCAACTTTTCTCATATTGAATTTTATTTTGACAATTCAATCTGCGGCTATATAAAATGATACAGTTTTCTATTGAGATGCGATAAATTTTTCTTTTGAGATGTGAAATAATAAGCTGTCTTACGATATATAAGTTGTAATAAGCTGTAAAATTGTGAATGAACTTGCGAGTTATGTGATATATGTAAAGCAATATTCTTAATGTAAATTATTTTTCAGATCTGAAATCGGGACAAATGAACATCAAAGCTGTCTTTCTGCATGTAATGGCAGATGCACTCGGATCAATGGTTGTGTTGATCAGCGCATTACTCGTGTGGAAAGTTCCCGGTGACGCCGAAAAGGGTGCTAGATGGAAATTATATATTGATCCTACTCTTAGGTGAGATATTTCACTCGCAGTTCACAAGATCTGATTTTATTTAAAGTGATCTTCAGTTTTGTTGCCATCGTTATCTTTTAAGCTGCTGCGAAGTAAATTTCCTCCTTGCTAGAATGCGCACTAATGCTGAAATGAAATTATCAGTTTATCACAAATGCTTGATTGAAGAAACGCTGATTACAGATATGTTCTGATCATCGCTTAAAATTGTCGATTTGATCAAATATATCTTAAGAACACATTGGCGTGCATCAAAGATGCTTTAAGGTGCACTAGATTACTGTGACTTTACAATTCCAAAGCTAATATTTTCAATTCTAATTTGAGGGTGTGTTTTGTTCATGCACTTTGTATTTCCGTTAGCGATTAATTCTAGTCAACATGAATATGTTATTTTTTGTTTAATTGTTTTTAGAAAATTACAAGTATTTTTCATTTTATTGATGGCGCTGCTCTAAGCAAATATGAAGAAACATCAGGGATGGTCCGATGTGACAAAATGTGACAATTTAGGAATCTCGAAAAAACGTGACAAAATGAAATTCTACTGAGTATTTGTCGACATTTGCCCGGGTCTAATTACATCTGATGACATTATGAATTAATTTCTTGAAACTTTGACATATTTCAGATAAGATGGACCTTTACAGATAGATGAGATGACCTTATTTTGTT
>CAJQUW010006610.1:0-29696 GCA_907163375.1 Prostheceraeus crozeri | reverse complement strand
GAGCATTCAGCATCGATGAACAAGCCAGCATCAGGACTACGTAAGCAAGGTTTAAAGTTTTTCCAAGCCAAAAGTTATGAGGCAGATTAAGTTGGTTAGTTTTCATAAGCCAGAAGAGCAAAGTAGCACAGCAAGGAGAATCTTCAATGTCTTCATGTGCAGTTCAGCCAAAGCAATCTGCACGCTTACAATAGACTTAGTGCCAAGCAAGCAGTAGTATCAGTTCAGGAGACCAAAAGCTAGTCTAGTTACTAACATGGTTTAGTAATAGAGTTAAGTTCAGATGCTAGGTAAGTAAGCATCAAGCAGTAGAGTAAGTGTCAACAAAGTCAAAGTTCATATAGCATTAGGTGAAGAGAATCAGTAGGTGCTGACAGTTGGCACTAAAAGCAATACAGCTTTGAACGTTCGTTTAAGACAGAAACAAGTGACATTTGCTCAGCATTCTATAAAAAAGCAATGTTAAGAGCAAGAAGTCAGAGCAGTCCACAGCAGGTCAAGCAACAGGCACGAGAGAAATAGCCAACAGTTTCCAAACGTTTCAAAGTCAGGCAAGCATAGCAAGCATTCAGTCAGCTCAAGTCGACAGTCAAGCAAAGCAGGTACCAAGGAAGCAAGCATTACAAGCAGTCAAGCAAGCAGTTGTCAAGGACAGCTGTCAGCATTAGAGGCAATGCAAGTGAGAGAGCTAGCACAGTAGGGTATAAGCAGCAGTTTAGAGAGGTAAGGTTAGTCAGCCAAGCATGCAAGCAAGTTAGTTGCAACGTCAGCAGAAGTCGAAGTCAGCAGCATCAAAGGCAAAAAGCAATGATTACAGTCAGAAAAGAGCATAGATTATACAGAGAGCCATCAAGTCAGTTGACAAAAAGCAAGAAGTCTAGAAGTATAAGCAGTCATTAGAGCAAAAGTTCAATTAGCATATAGCAAGCACAGCAAGCCCAGTGGTACAGAGATGCAACAAGTACACAGTTACCGTCAGTATGAAAAGTTAGCAGCAGCTCGCATCAGAGTAGGGCACAGCAAGAAGCTCAAAGGAGCAAATCAGATAGAGGAGTAAGCCGAGTAAGAGAAAAGTCACAAGTCAAGAAAGCAAAGCATTAGCCATGTCAATGTCATTCAGCAGCATGTAGAGCAAATCAGAAGCAGCAGTTTATTGCAGCACAGTCAAAACAGTCATAAATGCATAGTTAGAAAGTTTCAGAGCAAGAGTTTAACAAGAGAGTTTTTTCCATAAGAAGCAAGTTTGCAGAGTCAAATAAGCAATTTCCAAAGAGACACAAGGAAAGTCATATGTTCAAGCCACGAGGTCAAAACAAGTTAGAGCAAGAAGTTACAAAAGGCCAAAAAATAGCAAGTTCAAAGCAAAAGCACAGTCTAGTTCGTGTAGAGCATTCTAGCATGAGCATTTAGTCAAGCAGAGAAAAGTTTCAAGCAGTCTCAGACCAGCACAGATCACAGCCAGGAATGCATTTTCAGAGCATTATGAACAGCAAGCTGTTAAAGGTTTCAACACGATAGTCATCAAGCAAAGCTTAGGCAGTCACAGTATGACAGAAAGAGCTAAAAGCAATAAAAGCAAACAAAGGCAAGTTCATTCAAAAAAGCTTGCATAATATAGTCATTCTAGAGAGTCATAGGACAAGCAAGGAACTGTCAGCATAAGCAGGAAGTTTTTCAAGGTGCAAAGTTAAAGACAATCCAGTCACGAGCAACAGTAGTCTAGCACAACAGCAGCATTAGCACAGCATAGAGACGCAACAAGCAAATCACAGCCATAGCACAGTAAAGCAAGGCGGACACAGCAGCTTAAGCAAGCTGAGACATTAACAGCTAAAGCATTAGCCAGTTGCCAAGGCAAGCAAGGCCAGCAGAGGTTTCCACAGCAAGTCAAGTCACATGCAGAGCAGAATGAGTCAAGTGTATTGAGCACATTGCAAGATGCAAAAAATGAGAGAGCAAAGTATAGTCTTCAAAGTCAAGTCAAGTGCAAGTCAAAGAGGAAAAGTAGCAGTCAGAGCAGAGAGTTAGTGCATTGTAAGCTAAAGTCCAGCATAGTTATGTCAAAGCCAGCAAGAAACAGTTCAAAAAGGAGCAGGCAGCAAGTGCCATAAGCCAAGCTACAAGCGGCAAGCACCAGCAAGATAGAGTTCAAGTCCATTAGCCAAAAAAGCTGTCAAGACATTCAAGTCACAGCAAGGGCAAGCCAAAGCAGTCAAAGAGTGTAGGTATAGCAAGCCAGGCAGCTAAGCTACGCAAGGCAAGACAGAGGCAGAAGCCGTTACGCCGCTAGATGAACAGCAAGCACAAGTTTTGTCAAAGCAGCACAGATGCTCAGTAGTTTCATCACAAAGAAGCGTCATACGCAAGTATCAGAAGGATTCATAGAGTTAGCTAAGCATAAACAGTCAGCATTAAATGTCAGGCATTAGCAAACGGACAATCCGTGCAAAGAATGCATAAAGCAGCCAGGTCAAGGTAGCAGAGCAGGTCTAGTGTATAGCAAAGGGCTAGAACTCGCGACAAGAGAAGTAATTGCAGCAAGAGCAGTGAGTTTAAGCAGCAAGCAGAGTCTAGAGTCAGTAAGAACGCTTAGAAAAGCATTCAACAGCAAGCAAAGCAAGAGAAAAGCTTTAAGAGAGTCACGCATACCACCGCAAGCAGCACAGCCCATGAGCGCGTCCAGCATAGAAGCATAGGTTCAGCAAGCATAGGGCCAGCAAAAACAAGCAGAGTATTATAAGTATAGTAGCAACGAAAGTTAGAACGCAAAGCGCGTAGTCTAGCAAGGCAACAGTCCAAAGATATCGTTCATAGCAAGCAGCAGCACAGAAGATGAGGCAGAAGCATACCAAAAGGCAGCAAGCCAGGTTTCACAACAGTCAAAGCAAGACACTCAGTTCAAAAAGTTTGATCTCAGGCATAGCCCAAGAGCATCGGCATGCGAGAAACAAAAGTTCGAGGACAAAAGCAAAAGTAACAGCAAGGTCGAAAGAAGAGTCCAAGCATTAGACTCATAGACAGGTCAGACCAGCATTAGTCAAGCCAGCTTTTTTGCATCGCAAGTCTTCCAGAAGCAAGCAAGGGTGCAAAAAGTCAGAAGCTAAGTTTTTCAAAGTTAGCAGCAAGCCCTGTATTAGCAAAGCACAGTCATGCTAGCCAGCTAGGGGCCAGCAAGTTCAAGTAGGCAGTTAGGTTCCAGGCGCAAGCAAAGCAAAGGGGTTAGCTAGTTAAGAATCAACAGGTTCCAAGCAAGTCTCCACCAGAGCTCAGGCAGAAGATAGTCTTAGTAAAGCCGCTCAGAGTCAGCATAGGGACAGCATTCAGCAAGTAGTTCAAGCAAGTAGGCAGCAGTATCAGAAAGGTACTCCAAGAATCGAGCACAGCATAGTCAAGCAGCAAAAGTAGCAACCGTCTGATATGCAAGGCAGAGATAAGAGAGCAAGGAGCTTCAGTCAGCTAACAAAGGACAGACAAGAGACCAAGTAAAGTTCTAGAATTTTAGCAAGTGCAAGTCAAGCATTATGCATTCATAGTCAAAGCATAAGCTACATAGACCAGAGTAAGCAAAGCTGCAAGCAAGTACAGAGCATTCAAAAGCATGAAGCATGCAGGCAAGGCTCAGAAAGTCAGAGGGAGGTCAAAGGCAGACAGCAGTAGAAAAGCAATAAGCGCAGTTCACAGAGGCAGGCTGTTTCGCAGAAGTGGTTGATGCAGAGTCGCTGTTCCTAGAGACACGGCATAAAGTAGACGAAGCATAGAGTCAATCAAAAGCATTCTCAGCTGTTCGAGGATGATAATCTACAATACTTGAACTAAGAATATCTGTCTGTATGGCTTGTTGATCGAACAAACAAAAACCGGAAGTTTTACACTCCATGATTAGAAGTTATAGCAGCGTCGTCGTTTAGCGCCTGATGAATGATTAGAGCCTCTGCGACGTTTGCGTGAATGCCTTTTGACTGAAGATCGCACCTTACCAGCTCCGCGATGTTTCCTCCTTCCTTTTCTCATTCGTTTAGGTGATTTCTTTCCTTGAGTAACACCAGCAATGGTCTGCTTCAATGTTTTTAAACCGCGTTCCTTCCCACGATTCAACAAACTGCTCTTAAAACTTCTACCTCTGGAAAGATCACTAGCAACATCACCAGCAAAGCCAACGGCATTACTTAAAACATTTCGTTTTAAAGATCTACCGACATTGGATATGAGAGGTGCTACAACAGATTTCAGTGCACCAAGTATGCTACCTCCACGTTGGCGGCGAGCGCCGATGTAAATTTGTCCTCCACCACTTACGTAGGAGGGTCGTGAATAAAATGAGGCAGTTGGATTCATAGCTCAAACCCTAAACATTGTTAGTTACAACTTTGCATGAATCACTGTCGATCACTTAGATGAAAGATGTCGGCACGACGCATCCAGAGTTCATACTTGAAGGATAACCAGTCCATTTAACAAGACACCATTCTTCACCTTGCCGTTTTTTACATCGAATGATTTTCTCTACCAAATATGTTTCACTTTCAGTGACTACCTCAATCTCATCGCGGTAAAAGCTACCCTCAATTTCTTCATTATCGTAATCTTTCAACTTGTAGGTGGTCGGAGAGTCTTTTTGATTAATCCTTGATACTGTAAATACCTCCTCTGTCCAATTCGGGAGGTACCCTTTAGCAAAACCACTTTTCACTTTGAGATACGAACTTTATCGCCAATTTTCACATCACTTTTCACATGAGTGCGTTTACGTTGGAATGATTCGCGCACTTTATCTACATTGTCAGCATTTACATCTACTGGTCTGAGTCCAATAGAACGATGGATAGAGTGATTGTAGGCATGGAGTGTATCTTGTAGAACCTTTGTCCAATTTTGTGTCAAGTTGGCAGTAAAATGTCGCCACAAGCGATTTTTTAATGTGCGATTAAAACGTTCAACGAGTGCAGCTTTATAAGCGCTCTTTACACTAAACAACTCAATGTCATGCCTCTCAAATAATCTTGTCACATGCTGATTTTCAAACTCTTTTCCTTGATCACTCTGAATTCTTTTTGGAATGCGACCTTCTCGAAAAATTGTTTGGAATGCTTTTGCTACTCCTTTCCCTTCTTTAGTTTTTAAAGGTTGAGCCCACGCATAACGCGAGAAATATCAATGACGGTTAAAATAAAATTATTGCCCGAGTTATGTTTTGAAATGGAGGCAACATCGCACAAATCTGCTTGCCACTGTTCATCGATGTCATGAACAATAAAATGGCGGGTGCGGTACTTCTTTTTCGCTTGTTTGTGGAGTGTATAGGTAGCCTGACCCTTTAACCATCGTTTCACTTGTGATTGTGGAAGACCAGTCGCTTTTGATAATTTCTTGATAGATGCAAATCCTGCCGGATGTTTTACATCATAATAGATTGACTTCAAACGTTCAGTCGATGACGACTGACTCTTTTTCCTCCTTCTCATCTTTTTGTTTTCTTCCCTTTCTACATTTACAACAACTGCAGCATTTAGCTTTAGCGGTTTTGCGATCGTGTTCACATTGCTTAGGGGTTTCATTATGAGAGCTGGCGCAGCAAGTGCAAGTGACAACGACATTCACCTCTGGTGGCTCATTACATGGCAAGCAACACATCTGCTTCATATTAATAATCTGAGAACATGTATTTCCTGGGAGGAGCTGTTTTACGTTTTCCTTTTACCAGTTTTAGTGGCGATGTAGATCTACGTCGAGTTCTTCCTCTTGTTTGCTTAGTGAGTGTGGGAGGGGATGTAGCGGGTGACGCCTTAAACCAATTTGTTGGCATTTTCATCGTCTGAAGCATTGGAGTAGTAGCCACTGTTGAATCAAGTTCTTTCAATGTCTCATTATTCAAAGCAAATTTTGGCACATTATGCTTTTTCAATAGTTTAAGAAAGTATGACCAACCAGGTGGAACATAGCCCTGACGGCGCTTTCTACGTGTCGCATACTGAATCAAGTCTTCATAACGTGAAGCATCAATCACTTTATTTTCATCTGTAATGATTTCTCCTCTATCATTTACATTGAGATGGGGCTCAATACTATTGAAAAGAGATATGGCATGTGCGCGAGATGCTAAAGGTGTAGCAGTCGATACAGAGTCACGCATCTTATTCTTCAAGTTTTTCAATTGCTCAACAGTTTCCGATTGTAATAATACAGCACGATGTGGATCTTTGATGTGAACATTTTGCTGATAATCTATTTCTTTCCTATACATTTGATTTGCAAGAGGTTGCTTTACTTGCTGCATGGCAGTCAATTGTACATATTCATCCTGAGGAATAACAATCATGCGAGAATAAGAACTCATAGTTTGTAGATAATCATGGGAGTTTTCAAAATATCACTTCGAAATCTAAATTCTTCCGGACACTCTTGCGTAAAGTCAATGAATAAGTAACCGTATGGTTTTTCAGTAGCTGCTTGAAAAATTTCAATTAAGGCTTTTGATCCTCTGGGTGCAACTTGTCGCGCTAAAATTTCAAATTGACTTTTATCTCGCGGATTCTTGAAAATAGCATAATAGTGTGTATTCAGGTTTCGTGTACGAGCTTCTTTTCCATCAGGAAACAAATTTTGTGTAATATAGATGATAAAGCACCTTTTATGGTGTGCTGCGCGAGTAAACATATCTGTAACATCTTTTGAATTCTTACTTTCTTTTAATAAATCATCCAATACAACAACATCATTAGACTGAAGTTTATCCACTGGAATAATTCCTTCATGTCGAATAAAGTTGCGACTTTGCAATTCCTGAAACAGTGACGGTTGATAAATACCATAACACCAACTCGATTGATAGGTTCCTTAAACAACTCCCTTCTTTTATCCAATAAATTCAGCGTGAAAACAGTTTTACCTGCATGAGATGGACCTGATACAGTCAGAACTTTATCACATTGAAGTCTGAAATCCATTTTATTACTTTGAGATTCAACATTTGCATAATTAACGCTTAGAGCCAAAGATATTTCCCAATAGGTTGCCCACGGCAGGAGCTATCATTGGAAGTATTGCTGAAAGGAAACCGCCCTTTTGTGTTAGAGTTTTCCTCTTTCTTTGAAGGGCGACTTTAGGATTGGAGATGAAACGCAATTTTGTAGCATATCGCTTAAGTAACTTTCGTTGTTTTGGCGCTAATTTCTTCGTCCTCAACTTCCTCACATGAGAAATAATTTCACAAATGAATTTATCGTTAGCATGTCGTATAGCATTGTATCGCTGATTTGCTTTCATTCGTCGGAGAGCTTGAATGGCTGAAGAAAACTTTTGACTTTTACGTTTCGTCATTTTACGTTTCGCCATTTTCCGTGTTAGTCTTTGCTAAAACCTATCTTTACCACATTTGCATAGGTACTAACTATTGCGACATAAGTGACACTCGAAATGAGCAATATCACAGTGGTAACATTGGCAAAGTTGAATGCAATTACGTATGAAACAGCGTTGACAAAAAGCATGCTTACATCTCTTGAAGATGCGCTTTTCATTTCCATCCTTTCGCTTACATACATCACAACACATAGTTTCACCGTTACTGATGTCTATAGCAAGTCTTTTTGAAGATATGAATTTGCTAGCCTTTTCTAAATAATAGACGCATGTACAGAAGGAATATACTTCGAGAGTGAGCAGACATAGCTCGAAAACCAGTTGTGCTACAATCAAGTACCACTGCATTTTCAATTTTTCTTTATGGAAAGTTGAATGTGAATATCTGAAATCGCTTCAATCACTAGACTGCTACCATGATGGTTAAATGCGTTAAGACGTTCAGCAATTTTTATCATGTCTTTTAAAAAATTCTTCGGGGTGATCTACCACTTCCATTGAATAAGAAGCAAAATGGAAAGAGCGACTTTCCACCTCTTCCTTTCCAAAATGACTAAACTTAATTTTCGCAACTAATCGCGCCATGATAATGCTATCAGAGAATGTATTCATTAACTCTAGAAATAGAGTGCTAGCATCATCGACCACTGCTTCGATGTCGGTCTCATCTTTATGAAATTTTATCACATAATCTTGAACAGCTCCTTTTAAACTTTGCCTATGAAAACGTAATGTTCCGCAGTCGTTTGAGAAAGACATGATCGCCCTTTATCTAACCCATCCATTGCATGAAAACAACAACTCTTCTCATAGTAACATTTATTGAATAATGGTAATAAGCATGCATTATAAATCAATGGTTTGAAAGAGATAAAATAGATACAGCTGGTAACTATCATACAGCGAGCAATGATAACCATACAGGACTTTGGCAGTGTTGAGGTAAGGAGGAAAGAAGCATTGGTTATGAACGTAGCTACTACAACGAACAGACAAAATAGGAACACACAAATCCTTAAAACGTTTCGTGACTTCATGATAATGTTGATTCACTCTACTATCCCAAGGTGGGAGCAAAATATCATCAATGATTAGATTGGGAAATACTTTCCTCTCCTTACCAGGATTATTACAAAAGATGCGTATAACATTGAAAGCAGCTAACCATCGTTTAAAGTCAATAAGAAGAGCACTCTCACAAGAAAAGCCATAGTCTTGCAAATATTTCAGATTAAGTCAATGAATGTGTTTTCTCGCCCATTGATCAACATTGGGATCGCAGTTGGCATGTTGATGATAGACACTAACAATCTGATATGTCCAATTGTTCATAGCAATAGCACTGAGCTCCTGTACAGGTTCACCCTCACAATCCATAAAAATGATGATAGAAGCCTAAAACGGAAATTTACACATCTAAGGAAACGTTCTATAACATATTACAAAATGAAGAATTACATCGATGCTTTTCACGACAAAATACACAAATGATATGATGGCAACGAAGAAGTAAAATGTATCTAATAAGACCACGTCTACGACACTCAAAGCACATAAGCGAATTGTCATAGGGTAGAGTTAGGAAAGGACTAGCAATTCTCCTTCTTTGATTTGCGTTTTGATGTAGCATTCTTCTCCGACTTGCGCTTCGTACCACTGCTGTTAAGGATTTGATCAATTATGTCGTCCACGTTGGGTGGTTTCGGAATATATAGGATGGATTCCATATGCATGGAGAGAGAGGCTATTTTATTATCCTTGTGTCGACCATAATATAGCCCATTCACTTTGAAAAGGATATCCCAAGTACCTTCTCCGAGCTCATCACATCTGATGGGTATTGAATGATCTCCATCCTTCTTATAGTAAGTACACCAATGTGATACCGGTAGGCAAATGTGATTACCATCCCAAATCTTTCTATAGGGAGTATCCTTGTCATCTCTAGCCTTCCACTCTTGAGCAAGAGGAGTAGGAATGTCCATATTTAATGTCACGTACTCCTCAATAGTATCAAGTTGGTGGCGAATGTACGGACTCACGGGGATCAGTATGTAGTCCCCATACTGATTGTGCATTATCTTGACATCCGTGGAAGGGAGCATTCCCGTTTGGAGTACTACGCTATGATCATCATAACGCAAGGCTTGTTTAAATTTACGCTGTAGCGGTGTAGGATTATGTACCTTGGTTGTTTCTTCCACTGGCCTCAGTTGTAGATGATCTGACCGTAGCGAACCTTGTAACGTTTGACCGCCATTTTGTCCTACTAGTGCAGTAGATGGAGTAGATGCCTGAAAATGAAAAAAGATTGTATTAAGTATACGTTCAAGGGAGGAGAGGGAGGGAAGTAGCGACTTACCATTTTAGTTGGATAATAGAACAGGGAACTAGGGAGAGAGAAAATGTGCGTCCGTCACTCGTGTGATTCAACGATGGAATGATTCTCGCTGTGGAAGGCTCGCTATTTATAAAGAAATGCTTGATTCTCATTGGATGATGATCCTCATTGGACAATAACATCAAGTTGATTCCAAATCTGGCATCCGTTTACCAATCCGATACTTCGTTTTGAAGCTACAGCCCAAAACGTCCCAAATTCTAACTCTGTCGTTTTTCACCAATGTCCCAAAATCTTAAATGGCGTCTCACATCTAAACGAAGGCAGATACGAACAAGCCGATTCTTTCACTGAATTTGTCTCACTCTTAGCTTTCAAACGAGCTATCGCACGACAAAATCCGTCCACTGGAAGCAAGCTGTCCAGGGGGGGGGGACGTCAGCCGAAAATTTTTTCTCTCCGATTTCGCTGGAAACATCCTTCCTAACCCAAAATTTCACGTAGATTCCGAATCTCGCCTCCGTTTTCTCATCCGATGCTTCGTTTGGGCGCTACACACCAAAACGTCCCAAATTCTAACTCTGTCGTTTTTCGAAAAATGTTGAAAATTTTTTCTCACCGATTGCCTTGAAACTCACCCTACCGATGCAGAATTTCACGCTGAATCCGAATCTGACCTCCGTTTTCTCATCCGATGCTTCGTTTGGACGCTACACACCAAAAACATCACACACTATAGCCTCAAGACTAATCCTGGCGGTCGCCCACGTCAACCTAGACGGTCGCCCACGTCAACCAGGCGGTCGGACCAACTCACCCGAGTCTCACACTCTGTCGTTGCAGGGGGGGGGGACGTCAGCGAACATGTTGTGAACGTGGACCCACCTGGCCGGCACACCACGACAGACCACAACCTCTGTCGTTCCAGAGGGGGGGGGACTCAGACACGAAGCACCACGGCGGCCGACCACGACACTCTGCCGTGCCAGAGGGGGGGGGACGCAGCGATGGCCGCCATCTTGCGCGGTCCAGAAGTGGAGTTTTGCTTACTACTATTCCTCTACAATATTTTCATATTCATTAAATTGTTCATAAGCAGAATAATTACTTTTACACGATTGTTAAAATAAGACTGATCTAGCCAGTCGATATGCATTTAACCACGAAATAAAAATCAAAGTTGTCATTCCAAGACGATGATAAAAATGATTATGAAAACGATGATGATATTATGATTAGCCGTTGTAGCTAATCATTCGCGAAAATGTCCTCGTAAGGTACTGAAATTAACAGACATGCTAAATTTTTAAGGAAGTACGCAATTTCCAAACTGTAACAACTCAATCATTATAATGATAAATCACACAAACATGTACTAACCGAAACCAAAGAACACAGGTTTAACGTGTAGCGCAGGCTGTCTATATTTAGGTTCTATTGCTCCATCATCATTATCGGAAAGCAAAAACAAGACATCACAAGACGTATGTGACACTCAGCATGACAATACACATTTGTACAGGATTTGCATGTCGACAAAACGTCAAAAATTGAGTGCCATCTCAATGCATGATATTCGACTGATGTCATCGACTATCAATTTCTGAGCAATGAAATTTAAATTAGTAAACAATTAATTATTTTTTGCACTTTTTCAAATTAAAAATGGTAACGAAAGATTATGAATCATTCATAGTCTTTGTGGTGGACAGCCCAGTGAGCTTTTTAAACGTGTATAGATTTTTACCTTTTGCGCATCTCCTCTCAAAGCTGGAATAAGATGGTATCAATCAAGAAAATTTCATAAGAATAGTTAATGGGGTCTACTGTATCTAACCGAATTTCTGTCACTGTTCGCCTATGTGTCATTCCAACAAGATTCAATTTTTTTTAGAAATTGTGTGATAGGGTTAAATGTTTACTAAATCGCCTCAAACTGTCAAGATATGTAAACCTATGTCTTAATAGTAAAATCACTAATTCTGGCGTAAACCTCTCATTATTTCTTTTGTTATACAGACATTTACATGAGTAGTCCAAATGTTTTAAATAGAACGTGAAAGCCAGTCATGAGTAGTACTATTTGCAAACGGCACAGTCCAAAGAGGGTAAATTAGTTCATAAAATTCTTAGAATATAAATTAGTTCTTGCGAATTTACGTAAAACATAAAACACATTTAGTTTTGTGTCGAGGATGTGGAATTCCATCTCCATGTGTTTATACCTGTTCAATTTGCTTAACTAACTTTCTGAGTTTTGAGTATATCATACTCGAATCACAAATCGGAACCATGAAAAAGAAGACGCGAAAGCTGCATATCAGTGAAACTTTGAAGGATTCCCGTCAGATCTTATCGATTGCTTGCTCTGGACTCAAGACTTTGGGAGCTGTATCTGCAAATTCAGTGGCGTAGATGGCTTGGTGGTCTCTCGACCTGAACTATTGCAAAATTCAAGTATGACTGCAGACAAACTACCTTCTCACATAAAAGTATAAGTAGAGTTGAGGTTGAGTGTGAAAAAGTTGAGGTCAAAAAGTTATTATCAATTCTCTCTCCTGTGATGATCATTTGCTAACTTACACCGAAAAGATTTTTCCAAATCTGCGTATACGTGAAATAATCTTAGCTTGATTTACAAAATGAGTCCGACTTACCCTGACTTGCTCTATAGACTCAGTGTGGATCGTGAACGTTTGATCAAAATTGATGTTACTGGTATTATTTAAATCATTTCTCACTATTATCCAGATGACAGAAACAACTTTTCAGTTAGATGCGTTTCGTGTATACTTGAACACTTGGACAGAGTATACATGCCGAGTACAAAAAAACAGTTTTCCGTTTTTAATATGTAAGTCCATTCTACCTACTTCATTGGTTGCCATAATTTTGAGGACCAAAATGTTAAGAAATAGCCATTATTATAAATTGTCCAATTTTTAACTACGGGTAGATATTTAGTAGACCCTATTTACTATTGCAGGGTTAATAATGTAGGTAGGCCCCTACTTAAAATAGCTGGTTGGCCCCTATTATTTATTGGAAGAAGGTTTTTTTCCAATGTACCCGACCACAAATTTAATGCTAGCTACGCGTCTGACATTGTATAATTAGCATTTTCGATTAGAGCCAAGTAGTTGTAATTGTAGGTCTTTTGTAAGTGAAGGTATACAACTTCCGGACGAAACATTTCGTGAGAATAACATTTTTAGTAGAATTTACTTATCCACACGAAAGATGCCGTGGGAATAACATTTTCAGGGGAAGTAATTTACTTATTCGCAGGAAAAATGTCGTGGGATTAATCACTGCCTTTCAACTTACATAATTTCAACACTGCAATTTTCTGACATATATGTGAAAAGGACAACAAATTATATACAGCATGCAGTATTAAATAATCAATTTAAAACGAGTTTACGCACAAAGATTTATATGACTAAGTATAATCATATGTTCAGATGTTATGTATTATCTGACACAGGCCATAAATGCTACATTATTAGAATATATCAACAACACTTCTAATAATATTCTTTATATCCTGTAATGAATATCCTTTTTAATCCTGTATATATATATATATATATATATATATACCTAAGTCTTCAACCTGCCTCACCGACACCAACAGGTTCCACGAAATCGCAAATTGACCCGTTTTTATCATTTCAACTCTAGTTTTTTGTGACACAGTATGCAAATATAGACCTTTGTCATCAACTCCGCCTAAAAATAAACTCATTTGGTGCCTTACCGGCTGCTCAATTGGACCCAACAGCCAAAAAAGCGATTTTCTTCAAGTTCGGTCATTTATGGCCAGGGTTGGGCCCACAGAATGGGGCTAGATCATAGATTTTCACTGTGGTAAAAGATTTTATTGACATATTTAACCTTAGTCTCAATCACTGATTGAAGAAAAAATGATATTATAATATATATATCCGTATGCAAAATTCGATCAGAAGATCGGTATATTAGTGTATGTATCTGATGCACATGTCTAGACTAGTTGGTAATTCATAAAAATATTTCGGATGATGATCGACAAAGCAACTTTTTTGACATATTTATGTTATATTTGGGTCAAAAATGCGAAATCTGATGTCTGTTTTATTCAGTTCATGCGGGAAGTAGCCTATTTAGACAATATATGTAGTTTTGAAACCGTTGATTTTCCAGTTCTTTGCCTGCTGGTGGACTTGTATGATCGCTGAGTTACTTATAAACATTCATAACATTATAATGATGTTGGCAGATAACATCAACACCTTTGGAACGCCGAAAGTTGCTTGGAAATATACGTTTTTAGTGGTCAATTACATAGTTTTAAAAGTTAAAAAGTGTGAAAATAGGAATCATTCGATGTTCAGCAAGTCCAAAGCACAGCAGCATCCTTACATAGTCAAACTTGTACAGAAACAAGCTTAATTTTCTTAGATATTGTCATTGGATGTTTATAACTGAGAGAAGAACACCAATATGCGTTACTAATAATTACCATAACAAACTATAAGCAAAATATATTCTATTAGACAAATGTTTCGTCATAGCTATATTCTTTTGCCGTTTCAGAGAAACATATGTATCATATATACTAGTATTTCTGTGTCCAAGTACTCATGCCTTTCAGGCCAGATTTAGAAATGTAACGTGATTAGTAATACAAGTTGCTAACGTTGGGAAATGCATTACACTCTTCAGATAGAATGTTCCTACAACTACACACCACATCATACAAATTTGACGTTGTACTTATATTTTGATATGAATAATAGCACTTTTTATACCTCATCAACTAATAAAAATAAGGAAACTGAAGGATAACTTCTTCAATATTATATTTTCCAAAAATGTTGTGTTTAAATTGATCAAAAGACAACGTCTCTATAGTGCAGAGGCGGAAAGATGAATTCGCAAATTTATCAGCTGTTGTTTACTGGTTTTCCATGTGATAACGTTTTAGACGATAATTTTGATAACATACTGTCAAATTTGAGCAGTTAGTATGAGGAATATCCCTGTATCATATTTTTTACTTATATCTGATTAACATATTAAGGTTGGAAAGATTTTGACGTAATGATGTAACCTGACATGTTTCGACTGGTCTTGTCAAAGTCCAGCAGTCACACATGCTTGTCCCAGCATGTGAACTTACATTGAAAGATAGACATTTTATAGGAAGGAGAAAGTTGAGATACAGGCATTGATATAAAAATAGGTGGGAAAGAGATGGCGGACTTCCCTTTTTCCCTGGCTTTATCAATAGGAACCAAGTGTCTCCAGTTTTGTTCGGAATTCCCCTCTGCTGTCGGGCAAGAAGCAGTTTCAGTCACTCCTGCCCGCACAGTTCAATGCGTAACATTGATTCCATTTCCAACATTAGATGTAGTATTACGTAAGAAGAACTTGAAGGGATCGTATCTCATCAAAGTCAAATTGATAATTAGAATCTTCTTTTATCATTTGAGTGATGAGTTAAGTGCAGGGCGGACGAGAAATGGACATTTAGAACATGTATTTTTAAGTGGTGAATCTTCAAATAACGCTAATGAGATCAAGATAAACAATCGGTGCATCTCGGGTGAAGTGGTGAAAGGAATTGATATGTAGATTAAAGAAATCTTCACGCGATGTTCTTCGAGAAGTATTGAGAAATTATCTTATAGCATCAATAGATAAATTATTTCAAGACACCTAATCAGCAGATGCACCTCAAAAGAAGTGCAATACAGCAATCGGCATGACAGATATTCACTTCATTCTTTATAAAAGTGTGATGAATCATGAAAAACTACTAATCTAATGATTGTTTGAAGATAACCTGCCGCTGATACCTCTCAAAATGAGATCAACGAAATCAAAAGCTCGGGCTCTGCAAACTGCATGGATTTCGAAGGTCATCGATCGGATGTGAGTCTCGATTTTCGCATCTCTGCCCGCAGTGCTCCCGAGCAGACTTACACAATTGAAGACTGGATGGATGTCGACGAGATCTCCGATCTCTTGCTAACAGTAAATAGAGAAGTGCTGAGCGTAGTCTGGAAGCATGATGTCTTAAAATACATCGCTGGCTACATTGTGAGAAACATTCGGCAGAAACTCCCTTGTCCTCAATGTGTAAATTCCCTGCTAGACTATGGCAACTGCTCTCGTCTCATATTTAGAAAAGATCGTGGCGGCCTGATTATCCCATCAGATGGTGTCAATAAGTTAATTGAAACAACAGAAAAAGTTCTTCGCCACTACATACCCAAAAATGCCTCTGACTGGAAATTGCCAACTCATCGATTCATAGACCTCCGCACTGAGTCACGAGTCCTTCAATTTTTTGGAAGCCGGGTTTATGATTTGTTTCCTGAACTCAATGGACATGAATTAGATGCCTCAGTGGAGGAAGAAAATCATATTATAAAACTCGTTCGACTCATCGTCAATACCTATGTCAAAGTAAGACTTCACGCAGTTGCAAAGTATTTCAATCGCCGATCTGTGCTGAAAGACCGTCCTTCTCAACGAAAGAGACTCAATAAACTCATTCTTTTCCGCAATGAGTAATGTAAGTAGAATGCTTTCATTTCACTAATTTTATACTTACCATTATCACAAATGAAGTTTTTGCAATTTGATTTATGTCTTGGGAGATACTATGATTGTGGTCTTTTTCCGTGATAATACCAGGTTATTTAATCAACTTACTATCGTGTTGATGTATATCAGTCGTTTATCTTTAATACTAGAGATGAGTTTGATGAGTATTGAACTGTAATTATCTGATAAAGTGGATTTAACTTCATTTAGTTTGAGGCGAAAATACACCTGTCCGTCGCTCGCCAAGAGCTTCTTGCCCGACAGCTGCGTTCAGAGGTGGAGACACAAATTTAGGGAAGTCCGCGATCTCCTTTACCCTCTATATCAATGGATACAGGTCAACACGCGATAGCAGCGGCCGACTGTGAGTCACCCGATTACCATGGCAAGTGAACATTAATCACATGGTCCTTTTGCTTGCACAAGTTGGGATTATCACGTCTAATAAACAATACCTCGAGGATACGTAAAATGCGTTCATTGTAAGTTTGGCATACAATCTCAAACTTGCTGATAGGGTCATTCAGAACACTACAGCAACTGAGCACATGTTCAGTAATTGCAGAGCGAGAAATTCCTAAATGACCATTTAAGAACCACCTGGGTATGTGCTCCCGTGCTCGAACTGTCAGGGGTCGCGACGTCCGTCCAATATAGGTTGATCCACAACCACAACGAGAAGAATAACTAACAGAAGACGTGGCGGCATCTGGCAGACAATCTTTAGGAGAAGTAATAGGAATACAGTTGGTCTTAAAAATAATGATGGGTTTTGCGGCAGTAATTGTACTAATGTTTATTGTAAAAGTAACTTTGACTCTTTGTTAACTTCTTTTTTTCTGTACTGTAATTTGTTGAAAAATTCTCCTCTCAGACTCTTCGGTCACCCACGTCAGTCATGCAATTACCGGACCAACATAATTCATTAATTTGCTTACGAAACCCATTACGAAACTCTTAAGCGACCCTATAAGGAAATCAATAACTTCCATCTTACTTATCGTAACTTCTTATTTCAGGTAGGTGTATAGAGTGGATTAATGAGAAATTGCAGGCAGCGGCATGCCCATGCTTTTCAATGACGTGAACGCCGAAGAGATGGGCAAATCGATCGAAGTCGTGAAAACTGCCATGGCAAGATTCTCCAGGGAAGTCTTTGCCGAACAGATAAGATAGTAACTAAACTAACTAAACAATATTTCGTTTGACATTTGAAGTTACTGAATCACAGTAAGTCGGTCTCGAAACTACTTTTTTTGGAAGAAAAATTGTCTAACTCCAATTCCACTTGGAAAAGGTACCCAAGCCTCCCCATAATCGATTCCAAAAAACTAGAAAATATATATTTTCTATATATATTTGATCATTTGTTAAGTAAATGGGACTTATATGAATGTGTCTTAAAAATATTGTATTCAGTTGATTAAGTAATAAATAGAGTGTAATTATTTACTTCAATCCTTATACTACTGTTTTCAGAAATTTTCAATTTTATCTATAGTGACGCTGATGACGCTGACGTTCCCCCACAGCCAACTGCCTTCGAATATGAGGTAGAACCCTCAGATGAGGATTCTGACCTAGAACAAGAAGAACAAGAAGACCAGCATGAAGAACGAGAAGACCAGCATGAAGAACAAGAAGACCAGCATGAAGAACAAGAAGAACGGTGCAGGCCTAAGAGGCGTTGTAAAGAGAACGCTCTAAACAACATGGCCAACTTTTGGTATTGAGATAATATTAGAAAACATGAGAAAAAAGAGTTCTTATACCGCTTAACGGAAGTCGATAGTGTGGCACTTAGATAAGTATTTCGGGGAAGGTTGTGGAGTATGTGATATAACCCTATTGGAAAATGTAATAGATAGAGTTGTACCTGGATTAGTTTTACTCTCAATAAGTGATTGAGAACCTGATTTAGGGTAATCATGACTAGGCTATGGCATGAATCATGTTTAAAACTATATTCACATTTATAATTTCATCGTAGATAATATAATATAATATAATATACAATATAATTTCATCTCCTATAAGTCGACCCCCGAATTTACTGCCCAAATATTGGCATGTTTCCATAGACCCGCCTATAAGACGAGATGAAAAGATGAAGATTTTTGTAACGTCAAGTTCGTCAGAAATAATTTTAATTATAATCTAGGCACCGGTAACTCAGTAACTGCGGTTCAATGACGAATGAAGATCTGGCGTGTCGTCTGGAGCAACCGATGAATATGAAGAGCTATGGATTGAGTATTGCGCGCGCACCGATAACTCAGAACTGCGATAACAGAAGAAAAATGTTATGATTTTAATCGGACCCGTCTGTAAGTCGAAACCCCTACTTTTGGAATGAATTTTGGGCATAAAAAAATTCGACTTATAGGCGAGTATATACGGTAACAATCCGTAAATGAGAGAAGATCCATGCTTGGTCAGACATTCTAAATTTATCGAAACAGGAAAGCCAAGTAATTATACATTACTAATCAACCAATTAATTTCAACTACTGAACGTAGTCATTTTCAGGGTATGAATGCTGCCGATCAGCTACTTGGCTTTCCTATTTACCATAACTTTAGAATAATCCAGTAACTAAAAATTTAGAAAGTTGTTTCAATTTAATGAGCCATTCCTCATATTAGATACACAAATGGTGTTCTTGTGTTACACTTTACTGCATTAAATGTATGATCGATGGGAGGATATTTTGAGGAAATGAATAAAGGAGATTTAAAAATAAAGGATACTTCATGATATGATCGGATGACTTTTAAAATAAATACAATATATGGTTTGATCTTTCTACATTTCAATCTCATTATCAAAAGTTAGTTACCAGTACTTTATTTTCAAGATTCCTCTGTCGAAAAGAATATGGAGAATCATATTGAGTTAAGAAAATCTCTGAATGTGGAACAGAGAATTGCGGAAAAGTGAGTTTAAAAGCTAGTTTCTTCGTTTTAGGTACGGTTTAATAATGTTCATCGCCTCAAATTCAGCAGATTTTGAATCTTGATGGGTACTTGGTATATCCACTGGATTTCAAATTGCGCTTGCTTGAGGTAAAATCGGCACTTCTAATAATAATGTATTGCTGTGTTCTTCAGCTTATATGAAAATCGCATTTTCCAAAATTATAAATGCAAAATAAATGTAGGCCTATTTATCACGCAGTCATCAACCATACATTGTATATTCCACGTACATCTAAAAAACGTTATCTCGTGCCTCAGGAATCAACAATCATAAAAATACATTATGTAGCTCGTAACGGATCACCAGTAAATGAATTGTCGAAAACCAAATGAGGCTTAATTATTGTTGTCCACCCGAACTTGCTTCCATCTAGATAATGAGTGTTTTCACAAATGCAGAAGCCCAATGAGCTACCAAATGAACCTTGAAGGTATTACAAAACTATCTGAAGATCTTATTCAGAAGTCAACATAAAATCATAAATGTAAGGCTGATGAGATCAATCAATCAACCTAATGAGGCAGGATGAAGACTTATTATGTGAGGCAGGATGACTATTTATGATATGAGGCAGGATGACGGTTTAATATTTGAGGCAGGATGAAGATTTAGATATATCTATAACTCGTGAGGCAGGTTGAAGACTTATGAGGCAGGATGAAGGGATAGTGAGGCAGGATGAAGACTTATTATTTATGGAGTGAGGCAGGTTGAAGACTTGTGAGGCAGGTTGAAGACTTAAAGTGAGGCAGGTTGAAGACTTAGATATATATATATATATATATATATATATATATATGTTTCAACATGTATGTATATGTTGAAATTTTATGCCTATTGCTATACAATTGTAAAATCAGCTGATACTTCAAATAATGGCAAAATGAATTTATGGTATTTAATCATATATTACAATTTCAGCATAATACAATTTTGATAATTGATTTGCTGGAAACTCATTTTTTGTCGATTGATCACTGCACATAGTGATAATTATCATCATTTATTACACATTGACAGCAAAAATGATGGCTGTCATTTAAATGCATTGATCTAATTATGAATATCTTATAAATTATCTTAGTAAATTTATACGTAGAATTGCTTGGATGGTCTGAGTGCGGATCTACAAATGGAAATAATGATTACGTGCGATATCATAGCCTATATCTATATTCGCTCATGATTCCACTTGAATTCAGCTATGCAAATTATCTAGTCTAGCTGGTGGAATATATTCTCTTTTCATATTAATGAATTAGCTAACCACAAATCTCCCATTTGCAAGTTATCCTATCGTCGAATCAAATCAGCTGGAGTTTCCCCCACGTGTTGAATGATTATATTCAAATAATTAGTCATCCTTTGTTTTAATACTCATTTCTGGTTTAGAATACTTAAACAATCAAAAACAGGTTTTCGCAACTTGTAAGTGCCAATTTCCGCATTCACAAGTTCATGAGCTAAAATGGCAACCGGGCGACGGAAAATGTTGAAATTCACAGAAGAGATAGCGAAACATTCGATCATTTGATTAAAACTTTTATTGTTGCTCAAACTGCCACAGGTAATGAAAAATATTTCATCTTCCATGCGTAAATCGGCAACTGTGCCGATTTACTGTGGGTTGCCAATTTACTGCTGGAGAACTTGTAAGAGTTGCCGATTTACGGTTCTGCAAGCCCACTGCGGCACCTGCTACAACTTTCCCTAGTGGACTGTTGAGTACATTGTAAATGCTGTTTCCAATATCATTCAACATATTCAAAAACCCACCACCTCCACGCTGAACTAAGTTCCGCCTTTTCATATCACTCCTTCTTGGATTTGAAAATTTTCTAATGCTGTTTAGAGAATCAGTACTCAATAAAGGTTTGTATATTGGGAGGCATTTGTGTATTGCAAAAGCCAAATCACGGATGAAATCATCACTTGAGTTTTGAATTAATTTGCACTTAACTTTATTGTTTCGCATGCTGTTTAACTTTCGCAATGCCTTCTTAAACTGACTTGAAGGTCTAAAAGAACCATTCTTCCGAGAAAAAGATGCCTTTCGTTTTGCAGTCATTTTTATTGTGTTAAAAGCAAAGCATTTATAAAAATATACATTTTTGCTTAGTTCCATGCAACAAAGTCAAACGGTAACAGATGGTAGGTCGTAGTCATCAACATCACTCAAGGTCTGAGTCGTTGCAGTTATAAGCTGTTCTATATTACACATTAAATCCTTTGATAGAGGACAGCATGAACAGCATGGTTGTGAAGCGAAGACTTTTAAAAGATTAGCATAGTATGCTCTAAACTTGATTATGTCCCGGTCATCTTGCACTGCCACATTGACGCTCATCGACGGGGGTCCGGTAAACATGTCCACCTTGAATTTACCACCATTTTCCTCATAGTGGCTAAATACGATTATATCATGCAAACAAGTCTTCAATTTCCGTGTTCTCATTTCACAATAGCAACGAGAACTCTGTGGAATAGCTTCCGTCAAACTCAGAGGCTTGAACACTTCATCGAGCCAAAATCGTAGTACTCGCGTAAGGGCATTGGTCAATGTCCTCATTAAGAGTTTCTGAAGTTCAATATCATCTTCACAATGATAGAATGTGACAATATCCTCCATCAGATCTATGAGATCAGCTTTGTAACCAATAACATCATTTGCAGAGTTTAAAATCTTGCTAGTAAACAGATTGTCTTTGTGAATAATTGAAACAGGAATGATCGTGGTAAATGGCATGTTTATTAATGTCTACAATCCTCAACAAGTATGGTTGTAATAGAAGTGTGATAACCTTATATACAAAAGCTGCACAATAGCAACCAATCACAGACACGCATGATGACTCATCATGAACGATATACAGTGACTGTTGAAATTATTTCTTCATCACAAAGGGGACAAAATGTAGTTTCCAAGGGTATATAGCATGTAGAACACATGACAAAATGAGAACATGGTAACAAGAGAAGGGATTTTTCCCGTTCAAAACACCTAATGCAGTTCCGTTCACATAATAGTTTAAACGTCTCTGTTTCTAATTTCTTTCTGAAGTCACTTTCATTGATAGAACATTTTGATAAATCAATTGAAGGTTTCACTTTTTTTATCTCCGTTTCAGAAAGTTCCAATTTCATCCTCCTAATTTCACTGTCTTTATAATGTAGCATTGAGAAATCTTCTATCCAACTACGGTCCAAATTAGCATTCATGGTATGCTCATCCATATCCATTAGTCGTTCAACTAAATCACCAGCTTTGATATTTTCATTTAGATTTGTAACAGTTTCTATAGCTTTTAGCGAATAACCAAGGTCTCTTGCAACAATCCATGAAATTGGGAAACTAACCATCAAGCAACTTCCACGTATTTATAACTTAACCTAGTTATGAAAATAAATAAAATTGTCATCATAGTCACAATGGCCACAATTGTCGCATTTGAGCAAGCAGTCTCAAAACAAACACCTGTTTAAGTACCGAAATAGATGTTCGCATCCCTATTCTAATTCACATACTCTAATTCAATTTCGGAACAAGGCGTTCCGAATCATTGAGTATGATCTCAATTCGCCTATCAATCGGAACGCGGTTCCTATTTACATGTTCCTATCCATGTTCGCATCCATTCGCAATTCGGAACATGTTCATATCTATGTTCGCATTCGCAATTCGGAACACATGTTCCTATCCATGTTCGTATCCACTATCAGTGCGTCCGCATAACTAACTACTATTGTGAATGCATATCATCCTCCTGATGGAAATACTCGCAAGTTAGTGAATCATTTAATAAATGGTCTTGATTACTTAAAACAATAACATGAATCACTTGGAATTATGATAACTGGTGACTTCAATCGTGCCGATGTACGTAATTTGAAATGTTCCTTTTACTTAGAACAACTTGTCAAAACAACAACTCGAAAAAATGCTAGTTTAGATTTATTTCTCACTAGCATGCCGGACATGTATTCAAAAGTTGAAGTGTTACGCCGATTGCAACTTCGGATCACAATGTTATTTTGGCATTAGCCATTTTTACTCAATCGTCTCTGGAGCCAACTTTTAAGGTGAAAAGATGTCAAAGTCATAATAACAAAGTAAACTTTGTGAATACACTGTGTCAGATTAATTGGAACTTCGTCTATTTGGCCAACACATGTCAAAGAAAATTTCAGATTTTTTATTATATTTTAGCAAGTCTTATGAACGAGTATCTTCCGTGGACGTATACTAAAATACCTGCAGGTTCGAAACCATGGGTGACAGAATATTTCATCGATACATTGAAATTGCGTAATAAACATTGGCGTCATGGCAATACGGTTCTTTATACACACTACAAGAAAAAGACAGAAAACATTAGGAAAAGTTTGAAGGCGAACTACGTTATGAAAAATCTGAGTAGAGTTGAAGACTCGAAAAAAATGGTGGACAAATTTGAAATCAATTATATGCAAAAATTCCAAGAATGACAATACTAGTGTGAATTTCTTCATTCAAAATAAAATTCAGCGGCAATGTTCAATCTTTCATCGAATCAATCAACTTCTTTGCATCGGTTGCTGAAGATATTGAACCTTTGACTGAAGCTGTTTTTGATAATGAGAACGATGATCATTTTATTCCTGATCACATTTTCCCAACAGTGAAGTCTGTTGAAGACATGTTGAGCAGTATTAAAGTGCACAAATCGTTAGGGCCAGACGGTATTCCTAATTGGATTTGGAAAGACTGTTGCCAGACATTGGCCGGGCCTATTACGTCAATCGTTTGCTCTTCAATCAGAGAAGGTGTATGGCCTGCAATGTGGAGAATCTCCGACATCACTGTGCTCAGTAAAACAGCAAAGCCAAAAACATTAGAATCCGATTTCAGACCAATAAGTCTTACTTGTGACGTCAGTAAGGTTGTTGCAGAAACAATAATGGTGAAAATTATATTGCATTACGTGCGTGACAAATTAGATCCCAATCAATTTGGCGGTGTAAAGGGCGGCTCAACTACAAATGCCATACTTACTTTACAAAAGTCATCACATTTGACTGCTTTTCTTGAAGTGATTGTCCTATATGTGTGCGGTAGTTCATATGAGCAAATCGGCTTACTGTCATTCTAATTTTGATTATTCGCTACATTTGGTCATAATCTTGTTATTATTGCTATATAGACATGTTAATATTAGGAGTTTTTTTTCAACCGCGTTTTTTCAAGGGTGAGCGATTATCATGGAAGTATAAGCCATTCATTAGCTTATAGCAGCACAACACAGTGACTATTCTTATAGGGTTCTAGCATTCAGTTTTGTCGATGAAATACGAGGCATAAAATAACGCAAATTAAAAGTTTCAAAATGGAAAAGGTGCTACCATGCTATCATCAAATTAGTGTTTTCATCTAAACTTCCAATTGTTTTTTTCATAGAGTAGATACGATGCAAGCATTAATTGGCCTACAGAATTGATTAGGCATGCATGCAAAAAGAGTAAAACAGCTTCAATATCATCAGTATAGCTTACCAAATAAAATTACATTTATCTGATCTCTATAATCATATAAGCAACTGTATGTATTTCAGCAACTGTTTCGAATTTTGTCAGAGACATGAACAAGGTCATATAATTTCGAGGAAAGCGTGCTATGACAATTATGCAAAAAAAGCGAAAAAGTGGAAACCAGCTGCTGAAAGAAAAGGGCTCGACAGATTATTTTCAATTTGCATTTTAGTATTTCCTAGGACATGTGAAGCAATCTGCATTTGGTTTGTAGAGTGGGCACATTACTTCAAGGAAAATGTATTAGAACAATTATGTGGAAAAGCAAAAAAGGGCAAAATAGCTGCTGAAAGAAAAGAGCTCGACAGATATTTTTCAAATTTACTTTTTTATACTTCCTATGATATATTAAGCAATCTCCATTTAGTTTCTAGAGTGGGCACATAATTTCAGGGAAAGTCTATTCTAACATGAAAGCAAAAAAAGCAAAAAAGTGAAAAAAAGCTGCAGAATGAAAAGGGCTCGATAGATTTTTTTCAAATTTGTTTTTTTACACTTCCTAGGACATGTGGAACAACCTCCATTTGGTTTTCAGAGTGGGCATGAAACTTGAGGTATAATCCCTAAAAAACACACCGTGTATGATGGATGATCTATTGAGGAATGCAGACCATGGGTATATAAGTAGAGTTCTTCTAATAGATTTTTCTAAAGCGTTTGATCGAATTGACCACAACATTCTTGTTCGCAAACTACTTGACATGAATGTCCCTGTGTGGCTTTGTAAATGGGTATCTGGTTTTCTACATCAACGTATGCAGCGCGTGAAGTGCCACCATAATTACTCTCAATGGATGTCGTTATCAGCTGGAATACCTCAAGGAACTAAATTTGGATCACTTGCATTGGTACTCATGATTAATGATCTAACAGCAAACATGAAGTATATTGACGACTGCACGAATCTTTCGATAGCATTAACCAGTCATCACTTGCTCAGAGAGCAAATGAAGTTGCTGATTGGGAAAAATAACACAATATGAGATTAAATCTAAAAAAGACAAATGAAATGAGAATAAGCTTTAAAAGAAAGAAACAGCTAAACTGGAATCAGATAGAAGTAGATTGGGAAATAATAAATCCAATTCGTCAAGCGAAGATTCTTGGTTTCATCATCAATGAGGAATTATCTTGGTCAGATCACATATTGAAAATAATGAAGAAAGCACAGATGAGAGTACATTTCGTTAGTGAAATAATGAGATCAGGTTTCGGAGATGCAAATGTTGTTAAATTTTATTGTGCTTGTTTACTCAGCATTCTGACATATAGCGCTCCTGTATGGCATTTCAACATCACAAAAGCACAATCAAATGCTCTTGAATCTGTTCAGAGAAGAGTCATCCGCATGATAGAGCACATTCCAGTCGAGTGCCACGATTATAATTATGAAGGCCTTTTGATGAAATATGGGCTAGAAAAACTGAGCACCAGACGTTTCATCATGTATCAAAGACAATTTCAAAGATTGCCGACGATCCTGAGAGAAAGGATACCACAGCGCTGGAATGAGACGATATCAAAACTTAGAAATTCAACAAACATTATATTTTGTAAAACAGATCGATGTAAGAACTCCTTCCTTCCATCTTGTGTATCGCGTTTTTTGTAGCTGTGACTTAATGCCTTTTATATGCTTTTTATCCCTTTGCATGTATTATGATCAGCCGTGGCTGTCTATCTACAAATATATGCTTATTATTATTATTATTATAAATGTTAGATCATGATCGATTCTAATGCATTTTTGGTATATTCTTTCTGTTTTTCTGTAATGTTCTTTTTGAGTTGCTGTTAAATTTTTGTGGACAACTGATGAATACCATTTAATAGTGTAGAATTGTATATTTTGCAACGTTTCGGACTCTTCTTCGTCCATTATCTAGATCATTAACAAAATATGACATGCTATATAACAGGAGTTTGAAATTCAATCTTATAGACATCTTAACATATGAAATGGCATGTTTACAAAATGATGAAGTCCTATATATGTAAGGCTAATGTAACCAATCAAAGAAATTGTCATATCACATTCAGGTGGCGGGTAAGCCCTTTGTCCCTTTGATTCAACATTGGAGTAGTCTCCCCTTTTATTGAGATTGCTTCGGCAACTTGTAGATCATTTACTACACAGAAATGAGCGATGGTTTTCATGTTGTTTAATATGTTCTCGGTTTCTTGTTACGTTTATCCAAGAAAAAGATATGCGTATAGAACTCGAATGTATTAAAATGAAGTCAATTAAATCACAAATTTTCGGCCGAAGCCTTCATCAGGTGAGAGACAAATACACTGTTGAGATGCTGTTGTAGCAAGTGTCAATTTTCATGAAGTGGCAATCATAAACGTCACATGATTTAGCAGAAGCTTCAAAGGTAAGTACATAGAACACACAATAAGAAGATATGGCACTCTCAATGCACCATCCGTAACATAGCTAAAAACAGAGAATAATAAAGAACAACAGATAATGGATAAAAACGCATATTAAAATAGAAGATCAGTTACGTACAATTATAAAAACACAAACACAAGTAAGTACAACAAAGCAGCATGTACTAAAATCATATTACCACCATGACATTATAAAAATGGACTGGAAAAGAAATATTAAATATCTAATTCCTTGCCTATGCATCCATTCATTAGCGATCCCTGGTTTCTTTTAATATGTAATGCTTCTATAGACCGTCGAACGTTTGGATGCTTTACATTTATATCTAAAAATTTCCACTTCAATGGCAAATCAGTCGACTTAGGGTTAACATCATGATAATTCAATTGACTGTAAATCGCAGAATTCTTATCACAAAGGTGTTCTTTGAAACGAGTAGCAAAAGTTCTGCAAGTTTCACCGATATACATGTTATCACAAATGGTACAAATAATTTCATATACTACAAATTTGGTATAACACAATTTTGGTTTATCTGCATATTTGCAAGTTATACAATCGGGTGAACATACGCGATAACTCCTCATTGGTTGCAAGGCCTGAGACAACGGTAAATTATTTCTAAAAACAATTTGTATCTTTGACTCAAAACCATTTGATTTCACTATTTTGCGAGCTTGAGATACAAAACGTTCCCCTAAGTATGGAAGAAATAGTTTGATACATTTATCATGGTTTATATTACATCTTCCCCAGTGTGAAAGCCAAAGTCGGCCGGAAGTCGGTCTGACTTCCGCCGGTTGGCATGAGTCGTTATAATTTTTTAATTTCGAAATCTAGTACTTTTGAGTAAAGAAATCATGATAAAACAAAGTAAATGATGCTCACAGTTGAATCTAGACAGTTTGTGATTGATCTTTTATCAGTGTATAGATTTTTATTATGTTGGCAAAAGTTGGCATGCCAAGCTGGCGCATAAGTTGGCAACCGAAATTGGTCCCACTTCCCTCAGAGTTTGGCAACACAATTAGTAGTTCTGCTTACTTCTGTGTTGTCGTTGGTTTGGTATTACATATTTTTACCTGTTTATGAATTGTTTCCATTGTATATATGCAAATAAGGTGGAGAAGTAATGCATTCTTTCACCACAATTGGAATAATTTTCAATTACGATTATGTGATGCATTGATTAAACTTTCAGTATAAATTATTTGCATATCACCTAAGCCTACCGGAGTTCCGGTACTATTTTTAACAAATGCATCATTTTGGTCTCTTCGGGTACCAGTTGGACCTACTTCATTATTAAGTGCTATCGATATCAGTAAGCCCTAATTAGGCCTAATTTTTATTGCGTTATTAGGATCTTTTTAATTCATACTTAACAATAATTTGTAGACCTGCATTTATGGATAATACTCATTACTATTGATATTGATCATATTGATTTTGTGTTACCGATGTTTCCTAATAATTCGTCATAATCGCATTCGAATTTCAAAAGTAAGGCAAAAAGCCTGAGGACTCGTCACTTTCTCGTTTCTTCTCTTTCTACTCACTTATCTTCCTCTTTCATTTCTTGTCTCTCCTCAGCTCACTTCTCTTCTTTATCTTCTTGTTCTCTCCCTCTCTTCGTCATATCTCTTCTGTCGTTCATCTTCTCTCTTTCTCTCTCCCTCACTCACTTCTTGCTGTCTATTTCCTAAATAGTTTTGTAAACTCTACTTATGTTCATCCTCGAAAACAAATTGATCTTTATGCATATCCTGCGTAAAAATGCATCAAAAATTTCTCCCCATAAATTTCCTAAAAATTTGATTCATGAAATCATAATTATTTCGCATGATATGATATACTATTATGAAATCAAAATTTTGCGTCTGCACTTTTTTGCATTTATTTCAATTGCAATAGTTCAATATCAGAAGAACGCACTCCAGTTGATCCTTTTTATGTAGGCCTATGTCTTCCGACGCAAACCTCACATTTCATTACTGAAGGAGAACTGCGCGCGCAAATTATTTCCATACGCCCACCCAGGCTATTTAGCGACCTTCAATCGACGCGCCTCATTCACATGACAATGAAAGGGAGAAAAGATATCGCTCGCGGACATCATTTCATGTTACTTGTGCTCCGCGAGTAAAGGAGAATCGCGCGCACAAAATATTTCGTGTTCCCGCCTGGGCTACTGATATTTAGCGACCTTCAATCGGCGTGTCTCAATCCTCACATGACAGCGAGTAAGGATGCAGAGGTCATGGAGTCATTCATATTCTACTTGCGCCAGCGCATCGGTCTTAGATTCGTGTCCTGTGAAACAGCTTACTGCCTACGATCAAAAGTACTACCCAACTTTTTAAAACGATGCCTTGATCACCATTTGCTTCTTTGGACATTCAGAGGAAATTCAAATCTGCTACCGCTGTTCGACCTTCACAATCAATTCGCAGAAG
>CAJQUW010006609.1:0-24109 GCA_907163375.1 Prostheceraeus crozeri | reverse complement strand
TTCTCTCCGATTGACTTGAAACTCACCCTACCGATGCAGAATTTCACGCTGAATCCGAATCTGACCTCCGTTTTCTCATCCGATGCTTCGTTTTGACGCTACACACCAAAACGTCCCAAATTCTAACTCTGTCGTTTTTCGAAAATGTTGAAAATTTTTTCTCACCGATTGCCTTGAAACTCACCCTACCGATGCAGAATTTCACGCTGAATACGAATCCGACCTCCGTTTTCTCATCCGACCACTCCTTCCACTCGAAACAACCCATTTTACAACCCAACATTCAGCAGATTGCACGAAAAACATCACACACTATAGCCTCAAGACTAATCCTGGCGGTCGCCCACGTCAACCTAGACGGTCGCCCACGTCAACCAGGCGGTCGGACCAACTCACCCGAGTCTCACACTCTGTCGTTGCAGAGGGGGGGGAGTCAGCGAACATGTTGTGAACGTGAACCCACCTGGCCGGCACACCACGACAGACCACAACCTCTGTCGTTCCAGAGGGGGGGGACTCAGACCCGAAGCACCACGGCGGCCGACCACGACACTCTGCCGTGCCAGAGGGGGGGGGACTCAGCGATGGCGGCCATCTTGCGCTATCCAGAAGTGGAGTTTTACTTACTACTTGCGCCTTTTTAAGATTGTGGGGGACCCTTTTGAGACCGCGAAGGGTTCCCTTTTAGTTGTGAGGGGCCCTTTTGAGACTACGAAGGACCGTTCTCGATGGGGAAGTCTCACATCGTCCAACCCTCAAAAGAAGAGGTTAAAAGGAGAAAGTAAAATAAAAAGTAAGTATTGGATAATTTATCAAGTATGGAATAATTGAATTAATTTTTACTGCCTAGGTGATTCTCATTTTATCTCTATTTTCTCATTTTAATCTCAAATGTTTCAAACATTCACTCTCACATCAAAGTGCTTGCTCCGTTCAGTGTCATCATATCTGCAATGAAAAGCGTTCTAAAATGAAAAAATGTGAAGGGGGACCCAAAAGACCCGCGAGAAAATGAGTAGTGGGCCCCTCGTCAAAAAGTCGTGGGCCACGTGAAAATATGGGGGCCAACAAATTTTTCGAAAATGGCTTATTTGGAAGTAAAAATGCATGATCATGTCAATTTGCGACCATTCTCTTCAAAAAATGACGTGAAATGTGATCTCTTAAAGTCGAGGGTTGGCCCCCCAATTTTCTCGGTTATCTTTTTGGCGGTGGGTCGTGGGTCGGCCCTTAAGTTCCACGAGCTCTAATTTTGATATAAGAATGTCCAGAGTTGTCACACACCATTGAGCAGCGAATTTGTTGTGATTTCTTAAAAAAACATAACGTATCTCTGTTGATGCTAGTGGACTGGCCCAAAAAACTGTCATCGATCGGCTCTTTCTGGAATATCTAGGCAAGTTTTTCCTTGGAATTAAATAAACCTTAGCTCTCATTTCTCTCAGTGATTGTCGCTACAGGATGATGATGAAATCAATGATCGGGTAATGTTGCGATAAAACCATTTTTGTTGCGATACTTTATTCATTTGCATGTCGCATCGATGACATGCATATAATTATTAAATTATATGCAATTATACTCAAAATTCCTGACTTACCCTGAACTGCATATCAGTCTTTATATTCATTCTGACCATGATTCTGACTATGCTGAATTTCTATGTTGTCAATTTTTCGTCAATCAAGGTTGCAAGGTTGTAATATTGTTCATTACAATAAATTGTGAATGAATGGAAGATCCTCCAATGAAGTATTGCATAATATATCGGTCGCTTCAAGCTGTGATACAGTTGAGGGAGAGTAGGGAGAGGAGAATTCTATTTAGAAGCGCGCTTTGTCCAGTCCAGCCGAGATAACAGATAACTTTTCTCGTGGCCTTCGTAGCGCAGGCGCAATTAGAAGATCACATTTCAATCGAGGGTGGAAATAGAGGTCATCGCTTCATTTCACAAAGAGAAATGCGCAGGAATATTTAGTCGTTTCATTTGGGTCTCTATCTTAGGAGCTGCGTGACTGACACCTGTGGACTCGCTGTGTGTTAAATTGATTGATCTTATTAATGGATTATAAATCAAATTTACAATATAGAAAATGCGAGGAATATCCTGAGCCGAAAAAATATTGATGGATATGATTATTTTATCAAACGAAAAATTCGTATCAGGTATGTCGAATGAAGTGATGATAGATAAATTTAGTGACTAATAGCGGTTAACCTGCGCTTACACATTATACCAAAACACGGATTAATTGAAATATTTTCAATAGATAAACTTATGAAATAGAATGTGATGTAATAAATGTTCCTCTGGTTATAAATGTTTGACTTTATAGGTAAAGCAAGACAAGATTTCACGGACCATTCAGATTCGAATCGTGCGGACAGACTGACATGTAACGAATCGTTCGTATGAATACCGTATAAATCCAGTCGTAGCTCGTTAATTCGGCCACGGATAATTTAGTTTCGGTCAATTAGATCATCGGCGCGGTTTTTTATTTGTATATTGGCGGCTTATTTAAGTTTTGCTTTTGAATTCCGACTTTCAATAATTAAGAGATTGAAAACCTGGTATTTGTGCTCTTAATTATCGAGCTTTGACTGCAAAATACTTTGCACAGCGTTGGCGCTAATGATGGTTCGCTGCAATGAGATAAAGTCAATTTTGGCGACGTGACATGAGACGAGGCAAAATCAATCAATAGGCATTGTAAAAAAACAATGACATGTATTAAGAATGGACTTTAATTGATTTTTCTTTAATTTGTAGGAAACACCGTTGTACTTTTATTACGATATTCAAATTAAATATTCCTTTGTTAAGTTATTCTGTTCATTGGCTTTTTACAGGCCCGTATTGATTTGATTTTGCCCGGCTAATGTCACGTCGCCAGAATTGAATCGAGTTTGGACTGTATGTACAAATTCATTTTTATATGATTCGTGCACAGGTATTCTGCTATTACTGTCCTGTTTCATATAACGCTTTATCTCTACTGCGTTGACAGCCATGTTGAAATGCATTGATTTTCGGAACTTAGCAATGTACAGTTAGCCCTGACGATACGACTACATGTCTTGATATATCCCTGCTTTACCATACAACAGGATTTCGAGAGAGGCTTCTCAATTATCATCAGACATCCTACCGTGTTCTGAGTAGTAGATATTCTGTATCGAACAAATGAAACGAAAGCGTGAATTATTTATGAATTCTCAAACCTTCGGTTATTGATGAAGCTATCTCTTTTATACAGAGTGGATTACATTTACAAACGACCGGTGCCCTTAATTTCAGTTTAAACTCGAACTTAATAATATCCTCCCATGTATAATTGTAATATTTGATATTGGCCGATCGATCAATTTTTCAGTCTGTTCTTCGTGAGATTTTATTGCCAAACCAACAACATTTTTAATGAAATCGTTTTCTATGCTTGGTTAGTATGCTTGGGCCTATAACACTCCTAATCGCCTCTCTCCGGACTAATATATTTCCTTTTTATAAATGCAGGGTCGTATGATCATCCCAATTATGCCGTGTGAGTGTATTATCATTTTCTTTAAACATTAAATGAAATTATGAAGCAAGAGCTATGGAAAATTATTTTCTAAAGTTGTATTGTTGTATAGGCTATTTATACATTGATATTACATAATCTTGAGAACCTGTCTTTCATTATTTCTGACGTTATGGTCTTCAGTCTTCGCGGAACTCGTCACTGCCTCCGAATGTTTCGGTTCTAATAGAGTGTTATTATTTGTCTATTAGTACATGGAAACACTTAGTGGAGTTAGTGGACCACTATCGACCTGCGTGAATAGAAATCTAAGGTAGGTTCATAGTTTTCAGATTTATGCACTTGCCACCCTTCTTGCGTTGTACTTTTTAGTAGTACAACGCAAGGGGGGGGGGTGGCATTTTTTTTTGGAAAGTCAAGGGCTGGCCCTCGGCTTTTGTTGACGACTTTTGAGGGAACTGCTCGTTTCTTTTAGTCGTGGGCCGGCCCTCGAGGGTCCGCGGACTTATTTTCTCGCGGGGTACCTTCTATTACGACTTTTTATTCCAATAAGTTAAAAAGAAGTACACGACGCGTTTCGTCGAAGACGTCTCAAGGGTGGCGTTACGAAATGTAGAAGGATCCTTAAATACTGATTAGGCATAGATGTGCAATCATTAACTTGTTCTATGTCGTCTATTAAGGTTTGGCATTTTCATCGCTTGTAGCGTGCCTTCAGCCATTAATCGCATTAAATTGTTGAATTAGGGTCTCACAACTAAAGTCAGTTTTTCCCATCTCTCTATCAGCATGAAATTTTAGTGTGCTCGCTCAAAGCACTTTTAGTATCTCTGTGTGCGGGAATACTACGTTCGTGTTCTTGTATGTGCAATTGAAGGTCGGACAAACTTTTGTCCAAACATGGGAGGTCATTGCCCCAAAAGTAATTAAAACATTATACTAGATATTCTGCTTTTGCAGTTGTATTTAGGGTCCAATTGGCGCACACACATACATCAGAACTGCGATCCCAATCAATGTTATTGTTTATTAATGCTTTTTGAGAAATTTTTTTTTACTATATTTGGAAGCCAACTATATCTCTATGTAGGAGTGATGCCTGAATGACATGTTTTACTAATACCATTGGTATTTAAGGTTTGCCATTCACTGATATGCTTAGTTAGAAAGTTAATATAATTATCCCTAGGACTTCTATAGTGAGCTGAATGTTCTTGTCAATCGAGTTAAAAACACTTCAATAATGTTAGAAAATATTTTCACATCCTTGTAAAACGGATCCATGATGATATCATCAATGTACGCTGTAGCCATTCTTGTATTTAGCTTTGTAATTTCTTTTTGTTAATTGTTAATTTATAATAAAAGTCTGAAAATTCAATGCAAAGTATAATCACAGTACATTTATAAAAAATTTAAAGTGATATTAATTGCATAATTTGCAAAAATGATGTGTGATATAAAATATAATGCATCGATGATATATTGTATTTAATAGAATACAATAACTAAAATATGTTATAATCATGTTATATAAGTAACACGTTGTAATGCAATTTGATAATTTCGATGATTTAATGAAAATTATAGCATATCATTACTATCATTCAATATATGGCATATATTTGAAAATTGAACCGCACAGATCCGTTTCTCTGCGACTAAGGTCTCCCTGCTGTGATTGAGTAGGAAAGATAGACGTGTTGAGAGTAAGATGGAAGACAAAGTTATGAAATCCTGACAAGGACGCATGGTTCGTTCTCTACAGGATGTTTAGATCATTCAAAAAGTTCAGCAAACGTGTCCTAAGAACTCGGAAGGAAACTCGATCAGGATTTCGCGTTTCGGCCCCTAATCCTGAACGCTCGACCTGTTTTGAGTGGGGCCCCTGCGCATCCTATCATGTTAGGCTACAGACTCAATGACGCTGACTTAAATGTTATAATGCAAGTGAAACAGTAATAAATATGTACGATGAAAATGAAAGAAAATTTAATTATAAATAGAGGTACTATTTCAGACTGAAGAAAAAATACTTATAAATAATTAAATTGAAGAAATAAATAAGTAATTACGATGATAATGAACCATAGCGGAAAAAAAAATCAGAATAAAGGAAAATGACATGATAAAAGATAATTGAAATTTAAATATGTAAATAATTACAAATTATAATCGAAAACTGTTATGGCATTACAAGCAAAGAAAGGTTTTGACACAAATCGGAAAAGGGCAGTGTATAGTGTACGGGAAGTTGGAGTCAAGGAATCCGGAATCTTTCATACCATGTAGTCATAATCGGTTGTTTGTTCATGTAAAGTCGATTATTTTGTTGTGTTGAAGGGATTTGTAATCATGCATCTTGCAGAGTTCGTTGCTTAAAGGTTTCTTTTCATCATAAAAGCGTGCAGTGCAGTAGTTGGTTTATGCGGCTTAAAGTCCGAATTTTCTTAAAAATCTTGTCATGTCTATGCAGGTTCTTTCTGCGGATATTAGTAATTCCTTGCTGCTTTATCCTCTTGATCTTTGTTATTCTGAAACTTTTCTTCGATTCATGACGACATTTTTCATGAGGAGCAGATGACGACCATAATGGCTGAGCTGCTGGAAAACGTTAACTCCAATTTGTGGTGCATTCTCCGGAGATGTCAAAGTGTTATGGAAAGTTGAAAGTCGTCCACTTTGGATATACAGCAGTCTTAAGGCCAGTGCTGGTAACTTTAGCTTAGTCAAGAAAATCTGCTTCTTTATTATCAAGTCCGCCCCCCCCCCCCCCCCCCCCCCCCCCCCCATCTGTTAGCTGCTAAGCTATCTGGATAGATACTTGGAATTATTTTTGTTCAAGCCGCTTGTATTGAAGATTACATAAGTCATCGATGTATCTGGTGGTCTTGGACGTAGTCGTGCTACTCCAATCTTTTTCTGTTTTATAAGTCAATGCCATGAACTGATGAATGATCCTATTCAATATCGTTACCTGAAATAGTCAGAAATTTAGGATTTGAATTGTATGAACTACAGGGTGTGGACAATTTTCCGAATTGTTTCATTAAAAAAAAAATTGGCAGCTCGTGGTTTTTTGCCAGGCAGCAACCGCAAAACACGAGCTACCAAATGTCTGAATACTTCATAAAGAACTCAGTTTTATTGCCGTTATAGTGCTTATTAAGCTTGGGCATCGATGCGATTGTTTTATCAAAGCCCACAAGAAGTGGTCAGTGGCACTAAGCGCGGCTATTTTAATTCATCAACACATCATTTTTCAGATTGGTCAATTAACTGGAGGAAGTGATAAATCTTTTGGAATTTTCTTTTTCTTGCCTGGACATGTATATAGTAGATACCCAGTGGAAAAAAATCTAGCATTATGCTTGCATTTTCAGGAGCATATGTCACAAAAGTAGCATTATTTTTATTTCCGGTATAAAATAGGTTGCTCAAGCTTAAACAAGGTTTCTATTGTCAAGAGCTTTTTTGTTTTTAGTTACTTATATCCAGCTTTACAGATGATTACCAACTAAAGAATATTCTGAGCGAATTTTATTTATTCAAGCATGTAGATGCCACGACATTCTCGATGGCATAATGTTAGCATTTTATCATTTATTGGCATACATTGAGCTTCACGATAACTTTGAGGCCAGAATTGTCCTTGCATTATTCATTGTCACACATATGAAGGCATATCTGGTCAACTTTCTCATCAAATCATGGACCTATGCCATCTCCAGAGGTCCCATTCAGAAAATCTTTTGTTTTTGGTTTGATTTTGGTGATCAGAATATTCTAACATTCAATATATAACAGCGGGTTTCATTAAAAGAAGAATGCTCGTATAGTGTACATCTCAAAATACTTCTGAAAACAATGCTTCGCAATTCATGAAAAGAAGGCCATGTGATTGCTGTGGACGGCTTCAGTTCAAACTTTAAATCGCAGTAGTTGGTCTGAAGTGTATATGCACACCACCCGCAGTGGAAGTAGGCTAAATAATACTTGTTGCATTCAAACTGCAAGAAGAGGGCTGATTTTTCCCACACAAAAAATTATACGGCATAGATTTTAGGCAATTGCTAAAAGCGCGACTTCTATTTATCTTCAAGCCCTCCTTATTAAGACACCTATATCAGGATCATTTTGCAAGAAGAACTGAAGACTTTAGACACCAAACATAGCACAAAATAGAAATAGTAACTTACTGATAAAATCTTCTGACGATGCTCAGTGTCTCTTTGAAGACATGCATGGATTGATTATTCATATACATAAATGCAATGAAATATGCATGAAACTAGCAGAGACAAGGTATTACACTCTCCAAAAACTGAGGTTTGTTATTAGTGTTTCCAAGGGTATCACGTGTTTTTCAATCTGTAAGAATTTAAACAAAGCGCGAGCATGATTTGTGATTGTCTATCAGGAAAATATAGACCATGATAGACTTGCATTGTGACAATCCTTGCGAGAATCAACTTAGCACACTCCTCTTCTATGGAGTTTATTATTCACTGTGCAGTCATGTTTTGTAGTTACATTTTTGCTAATGTGTTTTGTGTGTCACAGCAATTAGACATATGTTTATAAATTGCATATAAAAATCAATGTTCAATTTTCTTCTGACTAAATTCGTAACTCTTCTGACCAATGAGACGACCACGAGCACTCAATGATCTAGAGGCGGAGAACTGGAAAAATGTGTGTCAGTCAACAGAGAAATTATGTTGTCCTACACAATGGATATTTGAGATTAAATATTTAACATTTAGAGTGATTAACTTGACGTAATTGTTGAGCTCTGTCACACACAATTGCTGCTTAAGCTGGTGAAACGAAAAAAAATAGTTTACATTGCACTATAAAAGCTGATTGTTCTGGTGTCCATGAGGTCATCAATCTCGTTGTTGCACACATGAAATGCGCAATTGTTTGCTGTAAACATCCTCAAAATAATTGTGTGGTCCGTTAAAAATTGAATCAGTGTACATAGCATGTTGCTTCTAGCAAAAATGTACTTCTGGTCGCTCAAATAAAACTGTCCAAAATCATATTTTCACATTATTCAGTGTGATGCGATGAAAGTTGTAACTTTGTTGAGAAACAAAAACATGACACCAACCAACTTATTGCAAATCATGCAACATCAAAACTGCATCCACATATTTAGCAATGATGATCTGATGTTACATATATTAATTTCCATAATCAGCTGCTGCACTGAATCCTGGGACGGGATGGACAGTTGTTTGAATCATTACAAAAAATAAAATTGTCTGCCAAATTTGCCATGATACTTGCGTCCCTTGGAATGATGCTTGCCAATACATCGAACTTTTCTATAAAATCAACTTATTTCTATTGGATGATGTAATTTATACTATATCGAAATTTTGAAAGCGTTCGGGCAGTATGAAAAAGCCGGGTTGTGACAGATTCCTAAGATAGAAAATTGCTGTGAGAAAATTCTAATTGCGTCTAAGCATTTTTTTTATGGAAAACATTCTGGTTCATGTTTAGCAGTTTATGATGTTGATTGAAAAAATACTGGATGATAATTGGATTATATTTAACCAATTCGAGAGGAAATATTGTTTCACTTTGAATGTTCGGCGCGTTGAGAATTGTGCGTTTGAGAAGTTTGTTAAACGATACGTGTTATTTTTTTCACAATGTGGTCTCACACATGAAATAGAAGACCACTAAGTTAAATGTCGAATAAGATAGAATACAGAAATGACATATCTGTCATCAAACCATCAATCGGCTATTTGGAATTTTAAATGTGTATTTTTTCACAAAGTTCCAAGGAAATGTTGGCAGTTCAAATACAGTAATTTTAGTTAAATTAGGAAAAATTCATGGAAGTACGTGCATTGTAACATGTATATGAATCAATTGTAAGAATGTCTTAGAGTCATGAATTGGCTGTGATACTAGATAATATCTTTGTTCCATTGGTGTATATGGTTGGTACATCAATGTATAATATGTATATTTCTGATTTTCGATAAATTTAGTTTTTTGAAACAGTAAACATAAGTGAAGAAAAAAAAAATTGAAATGTGAGGTCAGCGTGTATAGATGTTAAAATGGACTGAACGGTCTCATTCATGAGACTGAACCATGAGAAATTAATGTAAACAGTCCGATGGTATGCTATTTCATTACATACATTTTATTTTTGACCGTATTTTTTTTTCTTATAAAAATTCATTATTCGGTCAATGGCATCAGTGGATATCAATAAGTTGGCACCATGCAGTCATTGTTGTATTTCATTTTGGACTTCCTGAATTTTTGCGTGGTCCCGTTGCTAAATGACCATCCCTTTCCTCACGTATAGGAAAGTTACTTGCATATCGATTTATTTGCACATGTAGGATTACGCATTTCTTAGCATTCCAATCATTAGATCTTGTACATTTTTTCCTGAAACATCAGTTGTTGGAGATGACCATTCTTGTGTTTCATAATATCAACTATCATGTATTTGCAAGTACCATCTTTCGGCATCTACGGACTATTACTTGTCGAGGTGGAGAACGATATGAAAATGTTCCCATGTTCGAAGTGGTTGTGCCCACGACCTCGGCCGTGAAAATTCTCACATCCAGAATCGTTTTAGAATAATAATTCTATTGGCCTAACTGTTATTTCCACGACAATCTAACCGTGGACATAACCCGGCCACATGTTGGTTCGCCATTTGTCTAAATTGCCGATCCATTTGTTGGATATGTGATTTTTCCTAATTAATCAGGAAATCCTGATTTTTTTAATTTTTGTGACAAGACGGAAATCTGCAAATAGATACAGGAGGGTTGGGACTTCATTTGCCGTTATTATCCGCTTTTCTATTCTCAACAAGTGAACCTATTCTTTTGACACTTCATTTTCAATAATACTAGCTATCCTCTGTTTTCAGTCAGAGCATGGATTCAAATTCCATTCCGAACAGAAATTCTATTCTTAGATATATCCTATGGTTTTAATCACATATGTTATCAAATAGATGGGCTGCATACAATCAGCGCGATTGCTTTCTTTTTTGTCACTTACGTCTTTTGCTTATAATCGAACTATAACAGGCAGTATGTGAAAATTACAATCTTATGGTTCTACTGTTATTTGAAATAATGGCTGTTTATACCAGGCTTATGGCTGTTTATGCCAGGTTTATACCAGACATAACTAACTGAATCATATGGTTCAAGTAAAAATATCTAAATTTATCGAAATAATTGATAAAGCATTTCGTAAGAAAATTACCTCAAATAAATGGCATAGAACATACTACTAACAACACGAAAATCGAGTCATTTCGGAAAATATACTCATAAACAATAGCGATTTACTCTAGCTACCCAACTCCCAACCTCTGCTCGAGTACCCAAGCAACTCATGAAAGTGTTCCCCACGTGTTGCGCACGTCTCCTATCAACGTGTCCAATACGTAGAAAGTGTCAGCGTCGGAACACGTTCCTAACACGTGGTGGGGAAGTGTGCACCACGTTCACTTTCCACGTTCAAAATGTCGTCCGCACGTGCTGAGCACGTTCAACATACCACTTAAGTCAAATTTGTTTTCCCTTCCTACTACTACTAATTTCTTATCCATTTATAGTTCCAGACCGGCCTAATTCAATTAACTGCTTGCTTCGTTGCTCTTGCTGACACAACTAGAGCCTCGCTACTCAATGATGATAAAAAATCAAAATTAGTTGCTTGAATCTTTTTGGTATTCAAATTTGCAAAAAAAAATACAAATTGACCATGAAATCTTTATACAAAACAGTTCCGACAATACATAAAATTGCTGACATGCTGTTCATGTCCATGATGAAACATGAAATAAAAATGACAACTTAGGAAGGCATAAGTACGAGAAAGACAACCCAATGAAGATTGTTTTAATGATGGAAATCATTCACAAATTTAAATAGGATACTTTGCAAAGAATGTTTTAGAATTACTAATTCAATTGAAATCACAATTACATGTAAATAGATATGTGGAACAATTCGACGTCCCACTGAAAATGAATTTAAGGAAATAACAAATTCGTATAGGATAAACAGAAGCAAAATGATGTGTTCGCCGATCTGACCTCGTCAGCTGTCATATAACAGCGTTTCAAAATGATGTTTTCTGCATGCTTGATACAATTTTGAATTCTTCTGTCTATTTTGCTGGAAAATGACAGATACCATGAGAATTCTCTGTAACTAATAGACAGGCAAAAAAAACCCTTGTTTTTTCAACTGCAAACTTTCTATGACTTCCCTAAAGATTCCAAAAGTCCAAACATAATTGTACAAAGTTGTAGGATAATCAACGTCACATGCTATAGAAAACAATGTTCAAATATAATTGAAATTCACTATCCACTCTCACTACGAAATAGCCTTTTTGTTACTTCCCACTATACAAAATCGCATAGACAGTGTCTGAAAGGTAAACTAATTGATTTTATAACTGTTCTAATCAGCCGATTTTCATGCATAGCAGCAGCGGCAGACTTAAATAGCTTATAACACAACTGTAATAAGAAATTCTGAAGCAAACATAAATGACGAAAGGAAAATGCCTCTTGGACATCACTTTTAATGCTTTGTTTCGGAATATTGTCTACATGGACAGAAAGATTTTAGCAGCTTAGGCCTAACGAACATTTCTCATTAGGAAATGTATGAGGATAAAAGGAACATCAGCATACCCTTCCTCTTTTCTGTAAGGTGTTTCGGACTTGGCTAGGAGATCCAGTAACCCTTGCCAGACCACTTGACCATCTCTATAAATCCCTATACCTCAAGTAAATGCGCTCACGGGTCTATGCCACAAACTACAAGGTATGATAATGATGTTTTTGGCACCCGGGCGGAATACATTAGTCTTAAGGCAGGGCTCTGGCAGAAAATCCGCCTTTAATAGCGAAAGATTCCCACCCCTGCAATAACACAGTCAGCTAGCAAAAATGTAGCACTACCTCGATTTAACGCTATATTATGAAATGCTTGCTTCAGGGTTGCAGCTAGACATTTCTCAAAATACATCGACGAAATGGTGCTCACTTGTATCAGTTGTACAGTAAGAAGACTTCAATGAATCTTCGGGAGTCCTGTGCTGATTTGATCAAGGCAAGACTGTGGCAGTGATTGAAGACATTAATTAGGAAGAATATAACAGGGAATCACAAGAACATCAATCAGCTGTTTCGACTTTTAAAACATTGACGAGAATAAACATTTATGATGCCGCTACCTATCCTAGCAGGCAACTCATTCATAACTTTCAGATGACCTTGATGGGAAGTAGATCCTCGGATTTCGATGAGATTAAGTATTATTTTGGCATTGTAACAGGACATCTGAAGATGTAAAATCACCATTGTTGTTAGGTGTACTGCAAAAAAAACTTTCATTCTACAATTTAATCTTCATTTCGCGATCTTGTAATAACGACGAAATATTTCGCGATTCGCAACGAGGTTTTTGCGCGGCATGTCTACTAGTGTAGATACACGTGCTAACTGTAGACCAATCAAGACATCTAGTTTTATAGATAAAAACGAAGAGAAGGAATCGATGAACATTCTAGCGATGAACTTTATGCTTATCTTGTGCTAATGACTACATGCACTTGCTCGATAAGACTGATGTAAAATTGCCTAGCACCGCCGTAGTGTTTGCGTGCTCTGTGAGTGATATAGTCGATGATGCTATCTGCTTTAGATCTACTATGGATGTCAACTTATGTCTCAAGTGTATCTCTTGTGTAGTGAGTTTGCGACTTCAAAAGCATTTGTTTGTTTTTAAGAGAATTCGCTGGCTTTCAATGACGTAAGATACTGTCTGTTGTATCTTGCCTCAGACAAGAAAAGTTCCTTCGAACCTTTTTTTTTTATGATGTATCCAGTGGAATACACCAACTATAGTCAGAAAATGTTTGACAGTGTTGTACAGAATCCAAGGAAAAGAGTCCATGTGACAATTTCGTAAGATGTGAGACCGAGTACCGAGGAACGCTTGATCAGTTTCGCTGAAAGTGAAGAGCATTTAACACCAATTTATAAATGGGCAATCCAGCTGAAGAAGTTCCATGTACCAATCGAAAGGATTATATATGACACTCCGAGAATAGTTACTGCATCCAGACTACGTTTACCTCCGTTAACAGTGTATCCGCAATGCTCGGAAAACCGAAACTGGCACTGAAGTAGAATCCGGAAGTGAGTCATCCATTATGGAATCTCAGACCGCCTCTTGTAGTGGACTTTCGCGATTTCTGCTGATGTCACCGACAAGGAGTGTGCAGCCCCTATTTGCCACTTCCGACTTTGACGTCATCTCCAGTTTCTGAACTCTCCGTACATTGAACAATTGCCCAACTACTCAGAATGTCACTCTGATGTGGTGTGAAGAAAACATGGCCAAGGAGATTCAAAGTAGATCCACATGTATTATCGATGGACATGCATTCGAGAACGACTGGCTGGATGTTGAAGACCTCAAACAATACCAAGTTTTGGATAAGGCTGATAATAAGGCGAGGAATGCAACCTAATACAATGGAAAGGCATGTATTTCCTTCTTTCATTGATATTGAAGGAAGCAATTTTACATTGAGGAGGGAGCTAAAAAGCTTACGAGAATTTTGTGCGGCCGTCGTTGGAGACAGATGACATTGACATAGACATATGTAATGACAGAGCCGATCATAAGAGATATGGATGATTTTTCCGAAGCAGCTAAGTGGACCCAGAATTCAGGCGCTCTATAAAGTCGAATTGATGAAGGTTGTCCGAAAGCTAAAACATATGCGGGGAAATACGGTGAAGGCAGTCATGAAAAAGCTTTTTGTGTCTCAGATTCTTTAGCCCGGTATGAATAGAACAGGCATCGGGATTGGAAAGAAAAAGCTTAAAGGTCCGTTGGAAGAACTTGGTTAAGGAAGTTGTTCTCAGTGTCCATAAAAAATTGACAAGCGAGGGTGACATAGAGACGGGTCAATTGCGTCCGTCAATGAAAGTAGCCTCAAATAAGGAAAGACAACGCAAGAGTTGACCAGTCGGTCTTCAGCTGCCACACAAAGTCGACAGTAAGCGAAAGGAAACGATCCAAAATAGAAAAGTGATATATAGTACCAGTGAAAATGAGGATATTTCATAAAGTTGACAAGGCCAGATTTTCCTCACAGGCGTGACTCCAATTTTCCTTTCCCGCTTTTTCGTCAGATAGACATGCAACAAAAAAACTATTAAAATTTCTGCTTTGTCAATAATAATCTGTTTTGCAAAACTTGTTTCTTCATCTTATATAGCGTCATGTACCAGGTTGATTCCATGTACGCACACATAGTCACTATATATTTGCAATTTCGGGATTCAGTTTTCGGCCGAAGCGGAAGTGGTATGAAATGCAGCATCTGCAGGCCATCTAAAATATCCGCTAAGATAGCCGTCTGTGGGGAATTAATAAACCATGCCTGACACTCATATCGGAGCTTGTTGTTGTTCACTGCTAGCAGGCTACTGTTCTTCGGACCTAAATGGGAGATCAACAAATGGCTTCTTATGAATTCTATGATGGTTGGCATATTAATGCCCCCCTATTTGATGCTTGTAACTGATAAATTGTTGCCATATGTGATGAAATTTCCTTTAAGGAGTGAATGTTTACAAAACATATATATTGGAAAATTCATGTTACATGGAATCATTATTTTTCAGTCTCGAAGAACATTAAAGCGCGGGCTGAGCATGAACTAAGTGTCATGCTAGATGGTTCTGAAACGATGAGGGAATCAGCTATGCTACCTACGATTTTCAAGAATTTTTCAGAAGTGGGGAGAGTCAGCTTCAACATATTCACATGACAAGGAGTTCCAAGGTGAGACACAAGATATTGTGGTGATATACATTGTTAGTAGCTCACGGGTAAACTTTTGATTAGCTGTTTGATGCTCTAGATGTTTTAATATTTAAGAGACGTTGAAGCTTTACAGTGAAAGAAATGAAAATTCGGTGGTCAAATTCATTGAGACCTACTTCTGCCTCAGCATTATTCTGTCAGTCCTTTTCATTGATCTGTCAGTCATCGATCTCAATCTATCATAGGGGCATTTTCAATGGCTCTATTTCATCAATCCTGACTTTCACTTGCCATGGAAATTCTTTTCTTATTTCCTAGATATAAACAGTGTTTGTAAACATGGAGATAGGGAGTTCGACTCATTTTAAAAAGCCATACGTTCTGTTATTTCTTCAGGACAGCGAGTTAATTGCAAGGACAGAGCGAGGTGGAGATGTAGTATCTGCACCAGCGACTCTAGAAGATTTGGAGATGCCTGTAGATCAGAGTTTCTCAACGTTAGTGGAAATTTGGGGCCCATTTTTTAAAAAATCAATGTTGTTTTTAAGGTCTTATTGTGAATATCAAATATTGAAATGATTGTCCTCAATATGCTCTTAGATCAATACTTGATAAAAACGTATTTGTTGGAAAATTTTTTATTGTACAATAAACGTTTTCATTACTGTATATGTAAGTTTTCTTTTGCCTTCTCATTTTCAATGACAGACCCTAAAAATGATATACTTACACTCGTCGGTCATATCTATCGTGAATCTATTTGTACTTCTTGATCTTTACATACAAAGTTACCCTAAAGTCTACCACTTGGTAACCTAAACTTGAACAAAAATTAGAACTTAGAAAAGATAGTGTGTATTCCTGAAGTAGCAAATTTTTTGATGAACAAACATTTCTCTGCGCAGTCCGTTCCATCAAATATGGACATAGGCGGTAATAGAGCTGACGAAAACACTGTTGATTCATCTATCTGTCAGAGGGAAAACAAAGAGTTTCGTTAAACATGTCACAAACGCGCTTCCAACTAGGAACCCAATTTCGTCTTGGCGCCTTCGTTATAGTGTCATTGAAAGGGGAATTTGTTTGATCGATCGGCCGCCCGATTCACCCAACACATCGCGAATACAAGCCATGGCTGGTTTTATCAATCGGCTCACCAAACAGTATCGGGATAACCGGCTTTTGCAATCATCAGGTTGAGACGCAATAGCTTGGCGTTTTAATGTTCTTTGATGGACAAGGAAACAAGAAAAAGTATCGTCGTTTCTTTTTCAAATTAATGAACTTTCATTTTTCTGTCACTCACCCAGTACACTTCCAAAACCTGGGGCCCCACTTTCAAAAGTCTGGGGCCCACTTTTGGGCCACCAGGCCCCACCTTGAGAAAACCACTGCTGTTTGATCCATTTGCAAAGTTGTTAAGAAACATTAATTTGCCTAGTAGTGGATTGTTAATGCGTGTTTGAGCGAGAGGTTGGGATCACTTGCATGCAGCTTGAGCTAGCTGTGTATGTTGCCATAGTATTTCGCTTGAAATAGAAAGAGCAACAATGTACTTTGCTGAATGTTTTTGCATGTATAAATGTAGCTCTGAAAATCTTACCTGACACGGCATAGTTCATTTGCGTAGCATGTCCTGTCGTTGGAAGCGTAGAAGTAGATGAATAGTTACATCGAATTTTACCGTCGATTAATCAAACGCGAATTTTGAGCATTCGAATGCTATTCTTTTTTGATTTTTCGTCCACTTTTTCATTTGCGCTTGACAAGCCCCGTGGACATTGTTAGTCATTCGTAGGTCACTTGCTAGACCAGTCTACAAGCTCAATGCGTCTTTAGCAACAGAATCTTGTGCTGGAGCAAATGCCCATTGACTTTTCAATGCAATCTGCAGCCAAACTGGGCATAATTTTCTTTTGAACTGGAGCCATCGGCATGCGAACTTAGTTGAGCCCAACGATTTATGCGACAAAACCAAAATGATGTAGAAGGGACCAGTCTGGGAAACTATTTCTGCGGAAATCTTCTTGACATCATTCCAGTGAACAATTCACTGAAAGCCCCCGCAAGTAGCCATGAGCTAATTTCTAATGAACAAAAGATTGGACTAATATTCTCCATAAATGTTTTGGTTGGCCTATCTTAAAAGTTTTCACATTGTGTTGGAAAAAAAAAGGACGATTTTTAAATGGACTGCAGTTTGGAACATCAGGTAGAGTGAACTTTTAATAAAGTGAATCTACTCTCTTTGTAGTGAATTAGTTCTCCGGGTCCCATCAAAAAAATCATTGTACTTCTGTATAGGTTCGACGATTTATCTCTACATGTACTTTGTGAATCTCTTAGTGGAAAAACTTCGTTGACAGTTGAAAGTATATTATGAGGCCTCTTCTCGATCAACCTCTTCATAATGAATTTTTCATTGTATTTTGCTGGGGGAATAATGATCCTCAAACAAGAGACATGATCTTTTTGACATTGCTTTTCTATTTAGCAACTACCATATGATATTTCCTTACAGAGAAAATGTCTAAGGACTAATGACTGACAAGCCTTGGGTCGTGCCTTGTGACATGATCTCCATTGATGAGAGAATTGGGGGGGGGGCCCCGCCATTGACTGTTGCTCTCATTCGCTGTTTGTCGATGATTATTATTATGTAGGTTTATATAAAGGGTCATGGGATCAGGGGAATCTGAAAGAACACTTCGATTGATAATTGTGGTGAGAAAGGAGAAATCTATTCTCGAGAACCATTTTTGATGATCATTCTCCTGGAGTTGATTTTCGGTATTTAGTGCCTATATGATGTCTTATTGTGATAATTCTGATTTCGCTCCATCATTATTTGTTTTTTTTGTTTACTTTTTTGCGGCACCGCTTGGTTTGAAGAGACAGCAAGGCCCTCATTGATTGCAAATTACAGGTAGGATTGCTTTCGAAAAATAATGGAATTGCTTCTGCAAATTTTAGCGAGTCGTTGCAAGCTTGAATCTGGCAGGAGATCATATAGTGCATCGCCAATTAAGGAGGACTCTATAAAGTGAATCTCTCCTCACAGTGAGTCTTTTTCCTTGTTTGGTCCCTTGCAGTTCACAATATAGGAGGCGTAACTGGGGAAAAAATGATGTGAATCCAGGAAAAGATGCATGGGACACATGAAATCTTGCAACCAACTTTGAAATGATGCAAAGCGAGAAAATCGTTTGAAGTTGCCAACTTATAACGTTGTGCTTATGTGCTGGAACAGTGAATGTGCCGTGTGATTGACATTTTAATCTATTCTACAGTTTTAGGTTTGAAACTGCCTCAGAATTTTTTTGCTTAATATATCTGCTTTTTTCTATTGAAAAGCTATGTGGAGGAAATAATCACCTTCAAGACGCTGTGCATCGTGGTATACTTCATTGCGCAGAATTTTTATATTGAAGCTATGCAACACCAGATGACTTGGACGCCTGGGCTTAACCCTGGGAGAGTCCCATCAGTGGGTGAATTTTGATCATGGCTTATAGCACATGATTCACAACCTCCGAGTCGTTGATGTGGTTGACAGGGTTTCCACAGTGTGCTTGAACGGCCCTGTGTGAATCAGATGCCACCCTTTAACAAAGGTTAACGTTGCAACACGCAGCTAGTGGAAAGTGGTCTTGGGAAATAGAATAAAAGGGAGTTTAAAAATAGGCAGATGTGCAGTCCTCTAAATTTTTAATTGGCAAAAGCGGATGTGAAATAAAATATCAATACGCTTCCACTGTCCTGGCTTGTGTGTACTGATGTCATGCCTTTATGATGGCACGTGCATGCAGTCGTGCGGTTATTACACTGAATATGCATTGTTATTGAACCGTTCTTTTTTGTTTTCAGGGGCTGGTGATGGAAAGTGAAGGTGGTTGTCGATCAGCGGAATTCATCATCTTCTGAGTAAGATATAAGTGATATCGACTTACTTCTCGCCTGAAGCCAGTGAGATTGTGCACTGACGGACGATTTGCAAATCTTCTCTGGCGTCTGATCTATACGAGTTTTACCGTGACATTCAATATATCAGTTGCTTGCGATGAAGTTTCTCCTCGATCTCCTAAGGGAAAGCACAAGTAAATGATGTTCCTATAATCTCTTTATTTGTTGAAAAAAAGGGACAATTTCTCATTCACAATATTCATGCAGTGTCCAATCCATTAAATTCGGGATCCTTTGCTTACATCGAGGCTAGAAGGAAAATTTGAAAATTTTGCACACTGACCTTCGGCAATGTTGTGCAAATGCTGCAGACTTGAAAATAGATGGCAAAAATCAATTATTGATGGACTCCTCTTTATCGGAGCTCTCCACTGGTCACTTTGGCCTATTCTTGCAACTTTCAATTGATGACACCCAACCATATCCAGTTGGGATTCATATGGTGGACACAACAAACCAAATTCTTGACGAGTTTGTCAAGCCTCTTATTGAAGAGATAGTGAAACTTTCCGGATAACAGTGGAATTTTCGACATTCCTCTTCATCTGTGAAGCTGGGAATGTCGTTTTTGGTGTGGCGATGCTCCTGCGAAGACGCCCATTGCAGTGTGCTGTTTCTGGGACATGCTTCAAAGGGAAAAGGTTGTAGCCTATTGCAGAAGGTGAAGGCATGTTTTGTCAATAGATAGGGTTGTGTATCCAACAGTTATCGGTGAACCCAGGGAGGAGGGCTAATAGCTATCAAACGAATGGAAGAGAATAATCAACTCAGACTTTCTCCGATTACCACAATCGACTGGGGACTAAATACTTCACTTCCCTGTTGATGAACTTTCATTTGTTTATCTTGTCTCGGTGTTTTCCCGTTCGCATGTGTTTTTTTCTCTTTTTCTAAGGTGAAAAGCTTTCAAAATTTGCTGTCGCCTGCGAAATCGAGAAGTTGATTTATTATCTGACGAACTGGACATACTCCGCAAATATACCACCCTCTGAATTTCAAAGGGAAAACCTCGATCTCTTGAATCAAGGAATTTAGTTCACTTACAAGGGCAAATGAGTTCAGATCATTGCTTTTGTATTTTGGGCCTTATCTTTTCAAAAATTACTTCTCTGCTGAAACGTTGCTATAAGCACTTCATGTTATTGCATTTTGCGTATTACGTTTTCTCTGTCCGAAAGGTTTTTCTGTCTATTATGTGCTATCGCTCATGATGTATTGAACTTTTTGTCAGACAATACGGGGAATTCTTTGAATCACATTCCCATTTCCTATAATGTGCATTTGCTCCTCCATCTGCGTATGAATTTGTCATTCGCTATGGGACCGTTGTGCAAATTTCTCAGCGTTTATCGTTCGAAAAAGCTATTTAGGGAAGCTAAAGCGTCGGTGTTGAAATGCACTCGTTTTATTTTTCCACATGTGCTAGAACAAGTTTAAACACAGCTCCGACAACTGCCGCAAAATGTCCACTCATGAGCTGAGGCTTTTCAATATGTCCTCCTAATTATATTGCCAATGATTAAATCAAAGTCCTGTTGCATTGTTGATGAACTTTTTCCATATGGATTCGTCAGTGGTAGATCGCCTAATTTTCAGAAAAGATTGTTTTATGAATATCCTTATCGGTCGGAGCGTGCTTGGCATTGGGCACTATGTGCTGTTTCTAGGAAGATAATCAGAGGTAGGCCTAACAAAACAAGGCTAATCGGCTTTCCTCATCATGGTTGAAGATTTTGCGTTTTTCCCTACGCATAGGATTGCAGCATTATGGATCATGATGAAGTTCAAACACACATTCTGAGATTCTTTTTCACGATTGTAATGTCGGTAATCGTGTGTTAGCCTATATTTGAATGCTGTGTATGGCTAAAAAATTGATCATGTGGACGTATATTCTCAAATGAAAACTTGTCGGCTGGAGCATCACCTACACACGTTTTTCGAAAATTGTGGATATGTATGGTGTGTTGTGGAGTTTGAAGCACTTCATGCTTGTAATTGTAGCTGAAAAAATTCTAGATCATTTCGTTCTGTGTAGATGTGCATTTGTCGATTGGAAAACTGCCAAAACACGTTTTCGGAAAAATGTATATTATTGAATGGGCTGTGTGATGAAGTTTGAAAACACGTTCATGATTGTAAATTGCTATGTGTGATATGAATATATATGCATGTTATCAACTTATGCGTTGTTCACATGTGTGGATAATTGAAGAATTATAGAAAAATACCTAGCATTATGTGTAGCATTCGCAATAGTGCATTTTGTGCTAGCAAAATTCTCATAAAAGATGCTAGCACTATGATAGCATAGGAATGCTAGCATTGACCTGGGCAAAGTTCTAGTAATTTCCTGGCATGTAATGATTGCATTATGCTAGCATGCAGCATTATTTTTTCCACCGGGTAGTCTGATCTATAGCAAAAATGAATAGCTCAATATTTTTGAATAGAATGCATTAAAACTGTTTATGAAGACATTTTCAAATTTCCTATTGATGTCTACGAAGCATAAGTAGAATCGTTTAAGTTTGCTCATAAAGAATCTATAGAGTTATAGCTTTATTGGACTCTGGGAACCGCATTGCAGACGATTAAATGTATGGCGAAATGTTGATTTTGTCAAGTCTTCATCATAGCAGAGGATAGCATTCATCTAAATATTAAGTATTGAATCGTCTTTAAATTTTTCATCTTATTCAATGATTTTTCAGTTCATGGACCTTGTAAACTTGGCACGTCTTTTCATGTCATAAGGCTTGATATGGATTAAGTTTATTCAAATATTTAATAAGTTTAAAAAAATGAACATTGCCTTAAGCCTCTATAATTTCAATGCCTTGAACTGATGAAAAATGATTCGATCAATCTCGTTACGGATATTTACATTCTGAAAACAAAGTTGTAAAAAAATAGTACTCCAAACAATATTTCTGTTTCAGAATGCATTGAACCTCCGATAAATAGTAGTCATGAACTGGACAGTTGCCAATCATAAGTGAAATTTTTAAAGTCCTGTTTCACTCCTGATCTGTATTAAATATTAGTGTTTATGTGCACGCATTCGTGCCATTGTGTAGCATCGCCCTCTCAACGGCCGATAGTACTGGTTATTTGCTTCTATTGTAAATTAATCGACCATAAAAATAAAACGGAGCTTGCACATCATTGTCTTCTTGAAAACATAAATTTCGGCTCCCTGATCAGACTGGTCAAACTGATATATATATGTATAAGTACCGGTATGTATAATGAATTGTTCATCTATTTGTTTAGAAGGTTCATGTCATCGCGACGAATTAACAAACATTACAGTAGACCACAAAGTTTCTTTCATCACTGGTCACATACGAGTACATGCTAATTTTCCGCATGCAGCATTGTTCTTTTATTATGATTACAAAGCAGGCGCGTAAGTAAGTCTATCGAGGACGCCCCTATCCGCGGGACGGGGTTCGGTGGTAACACCAGCCAGCCCGTCCGAAGACATCACTCAGCAGGCAAGGGCTTATCTAAAATGTATTTTCTGTGTTTCCCACTGGAAACAAACATTTCGTTACTCAATTAACCTATACTCTACTAATTCCTCGCATCTTTATTTTCAGATTCCCTAAGAGAAGAGAAAAATTGGGAAATGGGAGTAAGAACGATATCCTGTAAGAGGTGATCGAGAAAATGTTGAAGGATGCAACTGATCGCGGCAGTGGGAGGGAGGAGGCGACAGTCCTGGTCGAACAAGTTCTCTTTTGCCAAAAGCCATTGGGGGTGGAAGCAAGTTGCCTGCTACACCAACGAGCGAGGATAGTCGCAGAGCCTGCACTGGGAAGAGACGAGATGTATGGAGGAGAAGTTGAATCGAACAATTTCGCCTAAAATCACCATTGGACTTGTTATCCGAACATTTTTAGTTTTAGTATAGAAATCAAGATGATTGTTGATACAGATTGTGTAGTGCGCTATTTCTAGATTTCATACATGTATTTTTTTGTAATATGATGTTATTGAATGAATGCTGTCTTCGTTTTCAAACAAATTGTTAATTGGGCCTCCTAGCACAAGGTTATAGTTCAGGCACTAGGAAATTGCGTGTGTAGGTTAGCGGTTATAATTTTTATTACGAGTGATTCAGGATTGTAAATTAATCGGCTTATCGTTCTCAAGTCCAATAGCGAACTATAGAGGGTACCAAAGCAGGTGGGATTAGCGCATATGTAGCGATCAATCGGCCCAAAATCGATATCGGAATATAGTGAGCGACAATAACAGGTGGGATACCGCATATGTTAGCGTGTTAATCGGGCCAAAATCGAGTATCGGATAATAGGAGCGACAATAATACATAGTGGGATACCGGCATATGTAGCGATTAATCGGCCAAAATCCGATATCCGAATATAGAGCGAACAAAACAGGTGCGGATACCGCATATGTAGAGCGATCAATCGGCCAAAATACGATATCGGATTCTTAGAGCGACAAATACAGGTGGGGATACCGCATATGTAGCGATTAATCGGCCAAAATCCGATTATCGGATAATAGAGCGACAAAAACATGGTGGTGTTACCGCCATCATAGCGATTATATCGGGCCAAAATCCGATATCGAAAATAGAGGACGGAATGAATATCAGGTGCAATGCCGAGGACGAATTCTCGGGCATCGGCCAAGGCATCGATTTTATGGGAAATCGACGCCGCGATGCCGAAACGAGATTTTCATGCATCGGCCGATGTTGAAATTTTTACCACCGGG
>CAJQUW010006608.1:0-25860 GCA_907163375.1 Prostheceraeus crozeri | reverse complement strand
CTTCACCACTAACATTTGAGGACGGCCCGTGTAATACTTGCTGTTTGGAAGCTGTTGGTGTAATGTTGTGAGATCGATTTTGGTGTAGAGTCTGAAGCGACGGAGAATGTTGACGATGGTGTAGCGATGGCGCTTCATGATGAAAGAATGAGTAAATTGAGCGATGTACCTTCCTTTTATACTTTTCCCAACTACCTTGATGAAATGTGAAGTTAGTATGAAGTTGGGAATGATAGAGTTGAATTCGCCGATTGTTGACGCGCAGCCAGATGCGATTTCCAATACGTGAATGTCTTTTCATATAGAAGTATTTCAAGTCCTTCATGATATGATGTAGAGATTGAAAATGACGATAAGATAAAGCAAACTCTCTTCTCACATTTCCAGTTGAATCTTTGAAATAGACGTTTCGATCATGATCCGTTTCAATACGTTGTAGGGAATCTAATTTCCAACTCATGATGTGTGGTAGTCATGTCTGATTAAGATTTGCATAGTAGGGCGATGAACTCACGACGAATAAATGTCATTATGGAGCGATGTATATATCTTCTATACTTCTCCCAATTGTATTTGCGAAATGAGAAACAGTTTGCGGAATGAGAATGGTAGATTTGAATTTCATTTCTGTAATGTTGAAGCCAAACTTGATCACCCAAGGAGATGAATCTTAATGTTTCATCAAAATATTCCAAATCCCTCATGATATCATTGAGGTTGACAAATTGTCGCCATGTTAATGTAATTCCTCTTGATGTATGACCATGAGAATTTTTGAAATGTACGTTTCCATCACGATCAACTCTGATGATATATTGTAGAGAGTCCAAAATCCAAGTCTTCATGATGTTATGCAAAGTTGCAGATTAGCAATATAAAAATGTCGTTTTATCATATTTTGCTTAGCAATGCGGCTACAAAGAGATTTACTAGTAATCGAGCTGCACTCTTTTCTACTCCCATTGATCATGTACAAATCAGCTAAATGGAATTGGGAAGTGGGTGTCACTCAACTTGTTTATAGCAACTGTGTCTATACTTTTGATCATGAGGTGATGACTATTAATATGAGGCGTACAGCTGCTTATCAATGTGAAAAAGGGGTGCCGAGTATACATTCCACAGTGGTCAAAGAAAGATCTCTTATCATGTAAAAAGTTTATATATGATTTCTTGAATAAAGCGTGTAAACATATTGTCCAATTTACTCCGCACAATGATGATTATAATTATGTACATCATGTAGTTGAGAAAGATTGGATTGTTGGTTTAAGTCCAAGTTTAAGAAATGATTTAGGCTACCTCGCTAGCGCCTTAACAAGCTATGATAATTTTAAAGTTAATTACCACATAAGTGGTCATAAACAGTTAATATATCGAGAGGAAGCTTATTATGTAGATCTTATTCCAAGAAATGAGAAGACGTTGGTGAAGAAGATTGTGATTAAGCCAAGAAAGACAAACATGACTCCTGAAACATTATTGAAGAAATTTAATTATCTCCTTCGAGTTGATGGTAAACAAGTGGCAACATTGACTTATATCAAATCATCTAATCATATTGCAATAAGCAAATTAAATGATGATGATCTAGTATTAGTTTGTTCAAAAGATTTTCATCAGTTCTTACGACATCGTTCTGCAGCTGTTCATGGAAAATCTGATATGCAACATTTACCATGTGAAAGGCCAAATCAATTTGATACAGAATGGGCCGTATCTTTATACAGAAAGTGTGTAGAGCCTTTTGGTGGTTTCTTACATGAAACAAGAGTGTTGATGCCTCGCATTATTACTTCGGTTAAATTGGTTGTAGATTATTTAAATGAAGTGATTAATGAGCAACATATTTCATTTTCTGAAAAAAGAAGGTACTTTGTCTCTCACTATAAATGGAAAAGGTATTGAACTAATTATGGATAAAACTCTAATGGACATTTTGGGTTTTGATCAAAATATCTTTAAAAGTGGTACTGTAACCAAAGCTAGCGCAGACATGTCGCTATCGCGTCGTATTAACTATTTTCAGATATATTCCAATATTGGTGAAGATGTACGTGTGGGAGATGTTGAAGCTCCATTGCTAGCAATGATACCATACCAGCCAAAAAGCTGCAGTATTTTATCTGAGATACTTTCAAGAAAGTGCATTATACAAAGCTGAAATCAAACTACATCCCACAAATTGATATTGCCATTTATGATGATGCTGGTGCGTTGATTCCTTTTCATAAAGATGCTGTGACAAGTATTACACTCCATTTCCGAATGAAGAGTTAATGCAAAAGTATGCTAATATATTTTTCCAATGTGAATAATATGGAAAGTGAAAATAAGGACTCGTTTCTAATCTACTTGCCCAGTAATGCTTCTATGAATAAATTTCCCAAAAATAAACCATCAGACTATCGAGTAGAATTAAATCGGCCACTGCATTTAGAAGGTGAATGGGAGGTTGGCGTTTCTAGTATTTGCTATGATAGCAATATTCAGAATGTGAATGATTTGGAAGAAATGATATTGACTCCTCGCACCCATGATGGAATAACGATGAATAATGCATTCCAGTTCCCCTACAATTTAACATCAGATGGAAAATGGAACTATGAATGGATTCAGATAAAATCAGATTCTTATGAGCCATTTGGGAATGAGAAAATTATTAAGGCATTCAACAGTGGTAATACTTCCATCATGAAGAATAAAAATCAGAAAGCTTATGAGTTTACTATCTATCATTGGAGTGGGAGACAGTTCCTCGCTTTCATTCTTTTACTAAAGGTCTTACGTGAGGTTGGATAGTGAATTCTATCCACATCTTGGTTTTGGTAATGGACTACATCTAACGTCAATTGCTACTGCAAATGTTAGAAAAGTTTATTCAAATCGAATCAACAAATTTCATTATAGATTTAAAATATTGATGAAGATGTTGTAGAATGCGAAGAACGCATCATTTTGAAAAAGCGTGGTGTTCAACCTTTATCACTTATTGAGTTAGTAAAACGATGGAATGAGACTGTGGGTAAGAAGTATGGAGAAAAAATTATGGCGGACAAAAATAAGTTGGTTATTCAGAAATATAATGACAAACTTACAGTTTATTTCTCTCCAACCTTGCGTCATTTTGTAAGACATTATACACCTATTATTGGAAGCGGTGTGGTGTATGCTTCTCATGAATATCACACTAAAGCTGATTCAGTTAATGATGAATGGTGGTGGACATCTATGGCGATCGCATCAAGAAAATTTACCAGTCTTATGAAGAATCTAAAGTTGCTATCAATATAATGCCGCGTCTATATCATACAGTTGAAAGCTTCATTCATGTAGTAAATCCTTATATACAACAGAAGTTGAAGCATGTGATGAAAAGTAAATATGATGTAAAGACACACCACATTTCGTTTTCAATTGAAAATCAACGCGTTGTTCTGAAACTGGGTGATGACATTCAATGTCAATTGAGTAAAAATTTGAAAAAACTCTTTGGTTTTTCAATGCTACAAACAGTGTTTGCTGCTGCGCATACGATTGGTATAGAAACACCAATGACACTTGATAAACATGAACAGCACCTTTACATTCAAAGTGATTTGATTCTACCTATTTCTGTTGGTGAGAAAAAAGAATACATTTTACGTGATTTCATTCATGATAAAGACGCTTCATATGGAATAGTCGAGAAGATGTTTGAATCTATTTTCTATCATCCCGTTGTCAAACAAACTATACCCTCTATTGCTATCAAAATTACCAATGGTTTACAAGAGTGCATCCATGTGAAAGATACTAAATCCCTCATAACGTTAGTGTTTCGGAAAACAAAGTGAAGTCATTGTGATATGTTTATTGAAATATGTACATGAATGTGAAGCAATAGACTTTATACAACATCCACTGAAAATATATACATGAGCGCACTTCAATAAACATTGTTATATACAAAAAGTCTTTTTACTTCGTGAAGGGTGGAAATATACAGGGATAGGAAAAATGTCTTTCAGTGGAAAAGTCATCACATGGGGAATGTACAGATGTGGATACATATTCACAAGGAAAAAACAATCTCATGCGATACATAAAACAACAATGTTTATCTACAGAAATCAACATCAAAATACTAAGTTAAGGATGATTATGCTAAGACGTCCTCCTGAATGTGGTAGTGTGAGTTAATTCTTTTGGGTGGTGGTATGTTTGTGTCAGGATGTCCATGTGGAAGAGATATGTTGTGTTCTAACCAGCACCTCTTATCCTCCCATGCTGAAAGCGCCCGTTTCCTAAAAGTATGAGTTTTGATCTCATGCGACTTAGATTTTAAGATTGTCATATTGACAAACGTTATATTTTTATTTCTATAGGCTTTCCTGAAATTCTTATGTTTCATATTTTGCACAATGGATTTTGATATGCCTTTAGCGCGCTTAATGCTATCATCACTATCCTTTAATTTCATAGAATACATTTTTGGACGGAGGAGAATCATTTCATCTATTTCCTTCCCTGCTGTCTCATCCTTAAAGCAGCCAAGTTTTGCCTTATTTTTGATGGAGTAGAGTGGATGATCAGTAGGATAATTTGATGTATCAAAATATCTTTCTAAAGATTTTCCTACTTCATTGAAATTTAAATCTTTTTGAGTGGTAATTCCTAAAAAGAAATTATCTGTATCACCACCCAACAAACGAACCTCTTTTACGAGAGGACATGGTTTTAGTATTTTATAAAAGAGTTGGTACATTTCAAGCTTAGAATAATCTAGTACAGCTTGACCAATATAGATGGGTTTGCACAACTCAACTTCAGATTTTATCATTTTAACACCTACAAGGTCCTCATCGATAATGTCTCTATCGATGAATAGAGGTGATGAGACTAATTTGTGATACTTTTGATCATCATTAACTAGTTTGTAGTTTACGCGCTTTCTAACATCCTCCATCGTCTTACCAAATAAACTGTTGTTCTTATATTTATAAAAATCTTTTTCAAAGTTATTTTGGGCTAGTGCACGTTTCTGGCTGTTGCTATCAATATATGGCTTGAGGAAGGCTTTCTGTCTAAATTTAATAATGCGGTGAACTCTTTTTAAAATCATGCCCATTTCTAAATAAAATTTTAAGATGCTAAAGTGGACTAGATAGTTTTCTTTATCATACTGGGTGAGTAAAAGTTTGCGACAAGGCTTATAGTCGGGTTGTCCACATGATTCTAAATCTTTATGAAATTGTTTCATAAAGTCGGAAAACATATCTTTACTCACTTCACCTGATTCGGGTGCGAGTGGAAAATCTACGGTTTTATGTTTAATATTATTTGGATAGATTAGATCTATCTCAAAATAATATCCCCAATCACCTTCATCTGGAATTGCTAGTATGTTGGAAGGGTTGGAGAAATGTTGAATATCACTATCATCTAACCAGCTAAACTCAGAGTGAGGTAGCGGTTTGGATAATGAACTACCATACAAATTATTTTGGTCATAATACTTCAGATGAGTCTGGTCATTGCCTACTATTTTTGATTTTAACCTATGTTTATTTACAAATGTGAGACCACCGCGAATTCCTCGCTCAAATAAATTATACATCTCTGGATCTTGTAAGAGATGAATGGTCTCACCAGTCATTTTAAAAGCAGACTTAAATGACATGGCTGGCAGACTGACAAAGTGGACGGGATCTAACTTATCTTCTTCTAATGCCACTCGTCGAAACTCCTGGAATACATCAGCCAGCAAAAATACATCTAACTTAAGGTAGGCAATCATATATTCACCAAATGTATGGCAGTCAAATTTTATCCATGCATCTTGTGCATGATCATAATCTTCGGTCTTACATTCTGCGCCGGTCAAATCATTTTTAAATTTATCTATGGGCGGAAGAGAAGTCTCGCCGAGTTTACTAATTGCATCAAAATATGCATATGGAAAGACTCCTTTCCGTGTGATGACTTCATCGGTTAGATTTGGATATTGTTTCTTAAGATTTTGTGTTAGTGGAAGAGACTTTAGATTTTGCACGAGAGAGGCCAGTGATGCAGTCATAAATTGGTAGGAATCTAAAAATTTTATATCAAAATAGACCGTCTTATTTTCTTTAGTTTTATCGACAGGCACTTTTGCTGTCATGGCCATAAACTTCTCTCTCGTTTGTGCTATTACATCAAGCTTCCACTCTTTCATTTGACCTAAACCTCCTTTTATTATCATATGGCTGTCGTAGCCCTTGAAATTATGGAAAATGACGGGTAATGTACGCCGCTTCATCCTCAGCGAAAAATTACATTTTGAACAGAGTGCGTTTCTAAATTTACCAGTGATGTGATCATGGTCGCGCACTTTCTTAATCTTATCATCATCAAATGTTTTCCTACATTTGGGGCAAATGTTGCAGCTATCAAATTTTGCTTGATCATCTGCTGTCATATGCAATGATCTGCGATAGAGTTCACCATCATACTTTTGTTGAAATTTTACAGCCTGTTCGAGGAATTGTAGGAATTGGTAAATACAATCCTCACCTTGCCAGACGCGCATTTTATTTTGCCTACTCCTAAAGTGATCATGCCATACTTCATAGCAGGAAATGGCTGCTGGTCGATGGATGTTATCATCGATATAACATTCGATGTCAGCATAGATGACACGAAGAGGACTTAGTTCATCGCCATTCTCTCTATATGAAAACTCCTTATCTTTGGGCATGCGTTCCATTTGCAGTTTACCTCGCTTACACCACTCATAATGAGTTTCAAATTTGTTTTTACTCCTAAAGTTCCGAATGCATCTGTCACAGTAATAAATCTCTGATGAGGTAGAATTTCTTAAGTGGTGGTATAAGCGAGAAATTTTGGGAATGCCGCAGTAGTGCCATTCCTCACTATCATCCTGTCTTACTAATAAAAGGTTGACAACATGGTCATAACAACTCGAACGCGAGTTGTAGCGCACACCCTTCAATCCCTTTTCCCAAACATGGAGAACTATTTTAATGTTGTTCAATTTTTCAAATTTTTCTATATCTTTAATTTTCATATCGTCACTATTACAGTCATCGAAGTTTAATTCATTCTCCCACTGCCTATAGCTATATGTGCGATTTCGATTCGCATTGATGTCATTATAGTGGAGAATGGAGAGGACAGCATATTTAAAACATTGCGATTCGCAATCGACATTGATGACTGCTGTTTTGTTTTTTAAATTTTTTGGAAGTTTAAAGGAGCCTCGACCACTATGATTTCCTAATAAACTGATTTTAATCATGGCGGACTCAATACCGTCAAAAATGAGACCGCTATCGCGCTCGTTAAACTTATCAATATTTAATTTTAATCCTTGGATGTGAAAATTTATCCAAGACTCATAGTCTACAACCTCGGTTGCAGGAGAGGAGGGTATGTGAAACTCTAACCTCTCTATTATTTGTCCAGTATGGTGGTCGATTTTTACATATTTTATTTTAAGATAGATGAGCGCCTTCATCCTAAAATTGTCTAAATTGTTGAAGAGCGCTTCTATCAATGATGAATTTTGATGAAACCATTCCTCAAAGTTAGCAATGGTTTCTGAGGAGTCCATCTGGTAGTTCCTCACTAAATTATTTATGGACACTTCAGTGAGTCGGATAGAGGAGGTACCGTTGGTGTAGGTATCGTTCGTGTGTGTATGTTGAAGTCTGTGCGAAGATAGTTCAAAACGTGTCTCGAAAGACTGAATGCATAAATCGCAAGAAAAGGAGACATCGTTAACAGAATCATCCCTACCTTGGGAGATTGATGCCGACTTAGGTCGACAAACACCTCGCTTGATGTGTCGGGTGAGATCCCATTTCCTCGTGAAGATGTGCCCACAGTCAGCACATTCCCACTCGTTGCCATATCGCGACAGTTCTGAGCTGGAACTCGCATCACCTGAAAGAGAAATCATTCTATCATCTCTGTTCAAGTCTCAGTGTAGTGTTACAACCTACCTTGACTCAATAACTCTAAACTTTCCTCGAGAAGAGAGGGCGTTGGTGATGAAGTTGATGCCTGAAATTGAGGAAGATGCTATTAGTCACACGTTTGAGGGAGATGAGAGAGGAAATCTTTAACTGACCATTTTAATGAAATATGATCAGATAGAATAATAGTCAAAGAGAGAGATTGTGCGTTCGTCACTTGTATGATTCACAGATTAAATGAAATGACATGAATGTCACTTTGCTTATATACTTTCATTCTCTTCATTCATTGGATGTTCATTCTGATTGGCTGCTTGTTGATACTTAAGAATTAGAAAACATTTCAAAGTCATTATTCAAAGTCAGCATTTCAAAGACAACATGACAAGTCCTCCAACAACACCAAATACCGCATTGGAGTTCTCCTCTCCATGCACATCAGCAAAGGTGCTCGTTACACCAAATGCACCAAGAAAGGCGAAGGTGGAGAAGACATACAATCTGGACAATATACGAAAGTTATCATTATCGGAGGAGTTGCCCGACCTAGTAGGCATACGGTGGAAATATTTACAATATGATGCCGAAGGGGTGATGGAGATGACCAGCAAGTCGCACTTGCATCAAATATGGGAGTGGTACACCCCTAACTCCCAACCGCGAACCGTGGCGGAGTGGGCGTACATTGAGAAAGTGAGGGACGCTGCAGAAGAACGTTTAAAGCAGCTCAACTGTTTTTGTAATCTATGTGAAGTCAGACTCTGGGACGATATTGACGATGAAGACCTTTTGAAATACATGCCATAATAAATGTTTATTTCGTATTATCTTTGCTTTCATACTGACTTACTTGAATGGGGCTTTAGTGAATAATTTAACCATGTATACTTTTTCATTTGGAAATAGTAGCACGCTTAGTCTAACTTGCAAATCTTATAACATTTCATATGGACGATGATGATAGATGAAATAGTGTTAAATAAATTAAGATAGCTTACATGATTCTGGGATAGCAATCGACTGCGATCCATGTGTAAAGAGCTTGTTAGACTATGGAAGAGAGAAGTGTGTTATGTTGCGTGTGGCGCGTGAGTGTCCTCCCATTTCATTCCATTCATCAATTCGTCTCATTGATAGAGACAGGTAGAACTCATGGTTCTCATAACGTATGCAATGGATAGTTTATAAGGTAACCTTCGACAGTTGGCTAAATGTCGCCCTGGCGCGAATGCATACTACGTTGAGACAGAGGCAATCACTTGCAAACATGACGCAGAGAGGTTTAACAAGATTGACCATTGCCGAATGTCCCTTGCGGTATACATAGCTACGGGTTTCACCGCCGTCCTATACAGGAACGCCCGTCGAAAGGAAGTATTACACCGAACTTCATTTGCAACGTTCAAGTTGACTGATAGCAGATTCAACTTAATGATAGTATTCGCCAGTCCGAAGACTGCCCAGGGCAAACCGCGAGGAGGTTCTATCATATCTTGCCCCATGGTGGCCCTTAAGAGAGCCGATGGTTCGTTCTCGGGAGTAACGTCATCTTACACCCTACCAATTCTGCTAAGAGAGTCTTTGACTCTCTCTTTGGTAGCACTGTCGACTTCCACACTAACTGGCACATGGCTAAAAAGTGGAATGTAGCGCCATTCCGTTGGATTGACAGCAGTTGCTGTCATCGGATTGCCAATCTGAGCAAGATTGTTGTGAACTCTGTCTTGCTCCTCTATTCTAGCAAATTCATTAAATAAATTTCGCGGCCTTAACTGTGGTCCGCGAGGAGAGTTGACTGCAGCGTTTGGCGTCTCCATGATTGAAATGAAATGGAATGAGAGGTAGTGGTTTATATACCCCTCTAATGTGATGTAACGTTCAAGTTGACTGATAGCAGATTCAACTTAATGATAGTATTCGCCAGTCCGAAGACTGCCCAGGGCAAACCGCGAGGAGGTTCTATCATATCTTGCCCCATGGTGGCCCTTAAGAGAGCCGTTGGTTCGTTCTCGTCGTATCTGAAAATAGAAGGAAAAATAGATGAAAATATATTCAAGTGATAGAGATGATATTAACTTACCATAAGAGAAATTTAGCCGGTTCGCGACCCCTTCGATGGTGATGGTTGAGGTAAGTATTTGGCCGGCAGTTTCCGCTTCCGGTGGCGCAGCTCCTTTATTTCGCCATCATGCTTGATGGAGACATGGAGACAGCGCATCTCCGCCATTGCTCCCTCGTAGCACTCGAATGTGGCATCCAAGTCCTCACTCTCAAGGATGACGCTGTCGACGATTCTGCTCTTGATGATGGGAATGTGGAGCGTTGTTCGTCTCTCTTCTTTCTTCTGACTCTCAGTCAGGCTAGCCTTTAGTTGCTCGATTTTTAAATTTGACACCTCTTCCTGAGCTTTTAGCGATTTTATGTACGTTGTCTGCTCAGTAACGCGTTTTTCGCTGGCAAGCGCCCTTTCGCGGAAAGATTCTAAATTGATCACTTGTGTCTTGAGGGCCCGAATCTCGGCTACCTGACCCTTCAGGTGGAAATTGTCATCCCTAAGGGCCGAACATTCATTTTTGTAACGAGTGAGCTCATCTTTTAATTTCGTGAGTGCGTATTCCTGGCTCACTTTTGCGATCTGCTCATCCTTATTCCAGCTGTTCATCTGCTGCTTAATCCCCTTCTTTACTGGGGAAGGTGCGATTACTTTCTTTTTCGGGGAAGAGTGATTTGTTGGTTTTCCTATCTCTTCCGTGTCTTTAGTGATGACGACCTCCTCAGAATCGGAGTCATCTGAGCTGTCCAAATCGCTTAGTGGGGCCTTCTCTTCTGCTGTTGATGAGGTAGTGGCCGAAGCAGCAGGCTCCAAAATTGTTGCAATAGCCTCTTGTAGTGCTGCGTCAAGATCGACTGTTTCTTCGTTGAAGAAGGGTGCGATCACTTTGCCGATGTCTGATGTTATATAATTGTTTGCCTTTTTGAGCGGACAGTCGGCGTGGGCGATGTAAAATTCCTCATGCTCTTTGCCTTTCAAAAATTTCAGGCAATGTGTACAGCCGGAAATAACGGCTCTTTCCTCGTGGAAGTGAGGCGTATTCTTGTACTTATTAATGTGACGTTTGAATTCGCCACCCCTCTTTATTTCTCCGCAAGAGCACTTTTTAAATAAAAATTTTGAGTTGCCTCCCATTTTGTAACTTATGTATCTGTAAAGGAAGGATGAAATAGAATTACTAACAGGCGACATTGGCAGTCATTCTTATAATCATACAGCTAAATTGTGAGATTGGTGGAAAGTGTCGAACCTTTGAATCCGTTACAGGCATTACTCAGAGGGGATCTTATCCCAACTCCAAGGCCTCGGCCCACAAATCCAACCTCCCGCGGACAGAGCGTGCGTCATATCACTGTGTTGGTATCCGGACCCCGATTTTGACATGAAAATCAGTGGATTGTTTACAAAGGTTGCAAATTCCAAGCCGAAGCTTGCCTCCCACAACTTTATAAATGTCTTAGTTGAATTCAGAAGGTTTGAAAATCCCGAAAATTGCCAAAAAATAGCGAATTTAAATTTTTCAATTTTTTAGCACTACTTATGAAATTTTATAAGTAGTCTATCACTTAGGGTAGGTCAATAGCGACCGAACCTTTTTTGAATCAAGTCAAACGGACTTGTAGAAGCAAAGTTACAAGCCTTTAAAGTTTTGGAGTCTTTTATGGCCTGGAGACGAAGGCCATCTCCTGGCTAAGCTCTAAGTCTGACGCCTTAGCTGATATCAGCAATGAAATTTTCTAAGTCGGTTTCTTACAGAAACTCGGGATTTGGAATGTCCGAAGCTATCATCGGAGCTCAGAGAAACGACCTACCTTTGACAATCGTTCTCGTCTTAATGACAAGTCTCTCTCGGCTCCCAGCTTATATAGTGTGTGGCGATCAGCTGATGACGTAACACCCATCATCCAAACACTAAAAACCCGTCTATCTCCGGTTCTAGTGCTCCGATTGAGCTGAAAATACACCATTTCCAAGTAGAATTTGACGCTGAATCCGAATCTGGCCTCCGTTTTCTCATCCGATGCTTCGTTTTGGCTCTACAGTAGGCAGCCATCGCAAAAATTCTAACTCTGTCGTTTTTCCGAAAAATGTTGAACATTTTTCTCGCCGATTGACTTGAAACTCTCCGATTGACATGAAACTTACCATACAGATAAAGAATTTCACGCTGATTCCAAATCTGAAATCCGTTTTCCCATCCGATGCTTCGTTTTGAAGCTAGAGCCCAAAACGTCCCAAATTCTAACTCTGTCGTTTTTCGCCAATGTCCCAAAATCTTAAATGGTGTCTCACATCTAAACGAAGACAGATAGGAACAAGCCGATTCTTTCACTGAATTTGTCTCACTCTTAGCTTTCAAACGAGCTATCGCACGACAAAATCCGTCCACTAGAAGCCAAAATCGAAGCAAGCTGTCCAGAGGGGGGGGGACGTCAGCGAAATTTCAGAATTTGATGAAAAATGTTTTGGCGACGGTCCCAGGTCGAAATTCCACACTTTGGAAAATTTTCAAAATTTTACCCATACGAAGTCACTCTGACACTTAGGATTTTTTCAGGTAAGCGAGCTCCGACCTAAAATCTTGTAACCGCTCTAACTTTTGAACGAAGACAGATAGGAACAAGCCGATTCTTTCACTGAATTTGTCTCACTCTTAGCTTTCAAACGAGCTATCGCACGACAAAATCCGTCCACTGGAAGCCAAAATCGAAGCAAGCTGTCCAGAGGGGGGGGGACGTCAGCGAAAATTTTTCTCTCCGATTGACTTGAAACTCACCCTACCGATGCAGAATTTCACGCTGAATCCGAATCTGGCCTCCGTTTTCTCATCCGATGCTTCGTTTGGGCGCTACACACCAAAACGTCCCAAATTCTAACTCTGTCGTTTTTTCGAAAAATGTTGAAAATTTTTTCTCGCCGATTGACTTGAAACTCACCATACAGATAAAGAATTTCACGCTGATTCCAAATCTGAAATCCGTTTTCCAATCCGATGCTTCGTTTTGAAGCTAGAGCCCAAAACGTCCCAAATTCTAACTCTGTCGTTTTTCGCCAATGTCCCAAAATCTTAAATGGTGTCTCACATCTAAATGAAGACAGATAGGAACAAGCCGATTCTTTCACTGAATTTGTCTCACTCTTAGCTTTCAAACGAGCTATCGCACGACAAAATCCGTCCACTAGAAGCCAAAATCGAAGCAAGCTGTCCAGAGGGGGGGGGACGTCAGCGAAATTTCAGAATTTGATGAAAAATGTTTTGGCGACGGTCCCAGGTCGAAATTCCACACTTTGGAAAATTTTCAAAATTTTACCCATACGAAGTCACTCTGACACTTAGGATTTTTTCAGGTAAGCGAGCTCCGACCTAAAATCTTGTAACCGCTCTAACTTTTGAACGAAGACAGATAGGAACAAGCCGATTCTTTCACTGAATTTGTCTCACTCTTAGCTTTCAAACGAGCTATCGCACGACAAAATCCGTCCACTGGAAGCCAAAATCGAAGCAAGCTGTCCAGAGGGGGGGGGACGTCAGCGAAAATTTTTCTCTCCGATTGACTTGAAACTCACCCTACCGATGCAGAATTTCACGCTGAATCCGAATCTGGCCTCCGTTTTCTCATCCGATGCTTCGTTTGGGCGCTACACACCAAAACGTCCCAAATTCTAACTCTGTCGTTTTTTCGAAAAATGTTGAAAATTTTTTCTCGCCGATTGACTTGAAACTCACCATACAGATAAAGAATTTCACGCTGATTCCAAATCTGAAATCCGTTTTCCAATCCGATGCTTCGTTTTGAAGCTAGAGCCAAAAACGTCCCAAATTCTAACTCTGTCGTTTTTCACCAATGTCCCAAAATCTTAAATGGCGTCTCACATCTTAACGAAGACAGATAGGAACAAGCCGATTCTTTCACTGAATTTGTCTCACTCTTAGCTTTCAAACGAGCTATCGCACGACAAAATCCGTCCACTAGAAGCCAAAATCGAAGCAAGCTGTCCAGAGGGGGGGGGACGTCAGCGAAATTTCAGAATTTGATGAAAAATGTTTTGGCGACGGTCCCAGGTCGAAATTCCACACTTTGGAAAATTTTCAAAATTTTACCCATACGAAGTCACTCTGACACTTAGGATTTTTTCAGGTAAGCGAGCTCCGACCTAAAATCTTGTAACCGCTCTAACTTTTGAACGAAGACAGATAGGAACAAGCCGATTCTTTCACTGAATTTGTCTCACTCTTAGCTTTCAAACGAGCTATCGCACGACAAAATCCGTCCACTGGAAGCCAAAATCGAAGCAAGCTGTCCAGAGGGGGGGGGACGTCAGCGAAAATTTTTCTCTCCGATTGACTTGAAACTCACCCTACCGATGCAGAATTTCACGCTGAATCCGAATCTGGCCTCCGTTTTCTCATCCGATGCTTCGTTTGGGCGCTACACACCAAAACGTCCCAAATTCTAACTCTGTCGTTTTTTCGAAAAATGTTGAAAATTTTTTCTCGCCGATTGACTTGAAACTCACCATACAGATAAAGAATTTCACGCTGATTCCAAATCTGAAATCCGTTTTCCAATCCGATGCTTCGTTTTGAAGCTAGAGCCAAAAACGTCCCAAATTCTAACTCTGTCGTTTTTCACCAATGTCCCAAAATCTTAAATGGCGTCTCACATCTTAACGAAGACAGATAGGAACAAGCCGATTCTTTCACTGAATTTGTCTCACTCTTAGCTTTCAAACGAGCTATCGCACGACAAAATCCGTCCACTAGAAGCCAAAATCGAAGCAAGCTGTCCAGAGGGGGGGGGGACGTCAGCGAAATTTCAGAATTTGATGAAAAATGTTTTGGCGACGGTCCCAGGTCGAAATTCCACACTTTGGAAAATTTTCAAAATTTTACCCATACGAAGTCACTCTGACACTTAGGATTTTTTCAGGTAAGCGAGCTCCGACCTAAAATCTTGTAACCGCTCTAACTTTTGAACGAAGACAGATAGGAACAAGCCGATTCTTTCACTGAATTTGTCTCACTCTTAGCTTTCAAACGAGCTATCGCACGACAAAATCCGTCCACTGGAAGCCAAAATCGAAGCAAGCTGTCCAGAGGGGGGGGGACGTCAGCGAAAATTTTTCTCTCCGATTGACTTGAAACTCACCCTACCGATGCAGAATTTCACGCTGAATCCGAATCTGGCCTCCGTTTTCTCATCCGATGCTTCGTTTGGGCGCTACACACCAAAACGTCCCAAATTCTAACTCTGTCGTTTTTTCGAAAAATGTTGAAAATTTTTTCTCGCCGATTGACTTGAAACTCACCATACAGATAAAGAATTTCACGCTGATTCCAAATCTGAAATCCGTTTTCCAATCCGATGCTTTGTTTTGAAGCTAGAGCCAAAAACGTCCCAAATTCTAACTCTGTCGTTTTTCACCAATGTCCCAAAATCTTAAATGGCGTCTCACATCTTAACGAAGACAGATAGGAACAAGCCGATTCTTTCACTGAATTTGTCTCACTCTTAGCTTTCAAACGAGCTATCGCACGACAAAATCCGTCCACTAGAAGCCAAAATCGAAGCAAGCTGTCCAGAGGGGGGGGGACGTCAGCGAAATTTCAGAATTTGATGAAAAATGTTTTGGCGACGGTCCCAGGTCGAAATTCCACACTTTGGAAAATTTTCAAAATTTTACCCATACGAAGTCACTCTGACACTTAGGATTTTTTCAGGTAAGCGAGCTCCGACCTAAAATCTTGTAACCGCTCTAACTTTTGAACGAAGACAGATAGGAACAAGCCGATTCTTTCACTGAATTTGTCTCACTCTTAGCTTTCAAACAAGCTATCGCACGACAAAATCCGTCCACTGGAAGCCAAAATCGAAGCAAGCTGTCCAGAGGGGGGGGGACGTCAGCGAAAATTTTTCTCTCCGATTGACTTGAAACTCACCCTACCGATGCAGAATTTCACGCTGAATCCGAATCTGGCCTCCGTTTTCTCATCCGATGCTTCGTTTGGGCGCTACACACCAAAACGTCCCAAATTCTAACTCTGTCGTTTTTTTCGAAAAATGTTGAAAATTTTTTCTCGCCGATTGACTTGAAACTCACCATACAGATAAAGAATTTCACGCTGATTCCAAATCTGAAATCCGTTTTCCAATCCGATGCTTTGTTTTGAAGCTAGAGCCAAAAACGTCCCAAATTCTAACTCTGTCGTTTTTCACCAATGTCCCAAAATCTTAAATGGCGTCTCACATCTTAACGAAGACAGATAGGAACAAGCCGATTCTTTCACTGAATTTGTCTCACTCTTAGCTTTCAAACGAGCTATCGCACGACAAAATCCGTCCACTAGAAGCCAAAATCGAAGCAAGCTGTCCAGAGGGGGGGGGACGTCAGCGAAATTTCAGAATTTGATGAAAAATGTTTTGGCGACGGTCCCAGGTCGAAATTCCACACTTTGGAAAATTTTCAAAATTTTACCCATACGAAGTCACTCTGACACTTAGGATTTTTTCAGGTAAGCGAGCTCCGACCTAAAATCTTGTAACCGCTCTAACTTTTGAACGAAGACAGATAGGAACAAGCCGATTCTTTCACTGAATTTGTCTCACTCTTAGCTTTCAAACGAGCTATCGCACGACAAAATCCGTCCACTGGAAGCCAAAATCGAAGCAAGCTGTCCAGAGGGGGGGGGGACGTCAGCGAAAATTTTTCTCTCCGATTGACTTGAAACTCACCCTACCGATGCAGAATTTCACGCTGAATCCGAATCTGGCCTCCGTTTTCTCATCCGATGCTTCGTTTGGGCGCTACACACCAAAACGTCCCAAATTCTAACTCTGTCGTTTTTTCGAAAAATGTTGAAAATTTTTTCTCGCCGATTGACTTGAAACTCACCATACAGATAAAGAATTTCACGCTGATTCCAAATCTGAAATCCGTTTTCCAATCCGATGCTTTGTTTTGAAGCTAGAGCCAAAAACGTCCCAAATTCTAACTCTGTCGTTTTTCACCAATGTCCCAAAATCTTAAATGGCGTCTCACATCTTAACGAAGACAGATAGGAACAAGCCGATTCTTTCACTGAATTTGTCTCACTCTTAGCTTTCAAACGAGCTATCGCACGACAAAATCCGTCCACTAGAAGCCAAAATCGAAGCAAGCTGTCCAGAGGGGGGGGGACGTCAGTGAAAATTTTTTCTCTCCGATTTCGCTGGAAACATCCTTCCTAACCCAAAATTTCACGCTGAATCCGAATCTGGCCTCCGTTTTCTCATCCGATGCTTCGTTTGGGCGCTACACACCAAAACATCCCAAATTCTAACTCTGTTAAAATTTTGAAGAAAAATTTTTTCTCACCGATTGACTTGAAACTCACCCTACCGATGCAGAATTTCACGCTGAACACGAATCCGACCTCCGTTTTCTCATCCGACCACTCCTTCCACTCGAAACAACCCATTTTACAACCCAACATTCAGCAGATTGCACCAAAAACATCACACACTATAGCCTCAAGACTAATCCTGGCGGTCGCCCAAGTCCACCACGACACTCTATCGTTCCAGAGGGGGGGGGGACTCAGACACGAAGCACCACGGCGGCCGACCACGACACTCTGCCGTTCCAGAGGGGGGGGGACGCAGCGATGGCGGCCATCTTGCGCTATCTGGTGTTCGCCGTTTTCTTACTACTCATAGCAATTTGACCATTGCATGATGAACAGTTCCCTCTAATCGCTGATTGCATGGGAGATATCATTGGAGATGTCATCATGTTACTTATCCACAGAGTTCTATGCAATTTGCATTGCGATTATTCTATGAGCAGAGATATGAAAATTCTAGCAAGCCAGCTGTTATATTTAAAGAATTTAAATATATTTTAAATAAATTTAAAAATCCTTTAAAGAAATACAATTATAGCTGACACACATTGCTCTTGTTATGAAATATTTGTTGCTCAAGAAAGTGGGAACTGCAATATTTGATACAATCAAGTAAAATGATTATATGAAAATAAAAAGATATTTTACGGAAATGATGCTTACTCTCTGATATTTTATTCGTTCTGAAAAAGAAGCCGAGGGAAACGGAGATTCACATTCAAAACTTCAGTTTTATTTATCTCATAAAGATTGCATTTTCCGATCGGAAATTTGAATACAGGGAGAGTAAGAACTGTAACACAGGACCTACTTTTGAAGCACTAGCCCGGCGCGGCACGCTGGCCTCAGTCCAACGGCCTGGCCAGGCTCGTGACAATTTTGAACTCCCAGGCCCAAGCCCGTTAGAACTCTATTTCAGGCCTGTTAGAATAAAATCGTTGCAGTGTATTAGTGAGGGCTAGTCAACCACCCAAACTGCAAACCAAAAAGTAAGTTATGGTTATCACACCCGTCATTAAAGAGCCAATGTGAAATATTGAATGTATTCCCTAGCCTATATACTAGGTAATTTACATAGAACAGTCACGTGTAGCCTGTATGCGCTTTATATGATGATGATGATAGATGATGCTTGCTTGTAAGTGCCCTTGCGGCCATTGCTTTGCGGTTTCTTTAGTATTTCAGAAAAAACAGTTATGACTTATAATGAAGTATCGGTTTCCAATTAAGTTTCGACGCTAATTGAAAACAGTGTGGTTCTAACTTCTTGGAATTGCCATTGCTGTACTTGTATTTCTCTGTTTCTTTCCCATGGTCACTTGAAGGTGAGGCTCATAGAAAGCTTAAGCGTGATGAGTCATGACAAAACTCAGTGCTCTACGTTACAGGAAGCTCTAGAAGCCACCGAATCTGATGTCGATCACCCTATACGAGTAAAATTAGATTGATTAATGAGAGTGCGAGGTTGAGTGTACTTCTTTTATTATACGAGCTCCAAGTGTGACTTACTTTATCATAATATAGACTACAAACAGTGCAATATCCATTCCAGTGACGTCCTTTAGTTATAAGCTACTATGTTGAATATAAGCTGATTTTTTTAGCTCAATGGATGATAGAAGTACTATACTTAGTGATTCTTTTCTAATTTTCCTAATACCAGAGGTGTGGCGTTTATTAGAAGGCGGCGTGTATTTTTACTATTTATTTGAATTATATTGTAGATCCATTTACTTGTATATTTTGAAGTTAATTATGTCTTTGTCTTTGTTTAAGACATTTTGCTGGTTGAGTACGAGCAAGTACGAGCAGTTTGTGACATTATCAAGCGCTAGAAAGTACTCCTATAAACAAGACTGAGTCTCTTAAGCGGCAGTCACTTCTATCGAACTTAAAAAAATATTTCCTTTCCACTGTAATCAGTAACTCGAAGAAGTTGTAAAATTATATTCTTTCTTCTGTATTGCTATACCCCGATCCAGTGCTCCGATTCATTCCCGAATTCGGGAATTTCCCGAAAATTTTAAGTTACTCCCGAATTCCCGAAAGTATGGACCCGAAATTCCTGAAAATTTCCATTATGCAGTATCTCTAACAAATATGATTTTTGGCATTGGGTCCTGTTGAAGTTAAGCATCTTCAATAAATATCAACGTTCCTGAGTAATCATACGAGCGTATGATAGAAATTTATCTAAAATATCAATTTCAAACCTCTCGACTCCTTTATCAATCCTCATTCCTTTATTCCATCAATTTTTCGGTAAAATATAGTTTATTCTATTAAACAACGACGTACATGTACATGTACTTCCCAATCCCATGGTATCGTGAATCGAAGAAGGCTACCGTAGCATTTTGTAAATATCGAACTAGCAGCAAGTATGCGCTTTAAAGTTTATGAAAGTTATGCTATCAGTGCTGACGCAGAATTCGCCATTTTATACTCCTTTTATCGTCCTAAATACATATAGTATGATTCCAACATCATTAATTATACTTGGCTTTCCCCGAACTTGTTAATAGTTTAATAATTTAATAGTTTTATCTCGGCATATCATACTGTATAAAATGTACTACGCACATGTATAAAGTTTTGTTTTCTGTTTCATGTCCGACTATCTATCTACGACGAGATCCTTCAAACAGCCATTTATTGCGATATCCTCGTGATATAAAGGAAGAGTTTTGCGTGACCATAACGTGACCTGTATGTGGTTGCGTGTTGCTGGATTTGGTGAATGATCTGTACTTATATATTAATTGCGTGAACAATTATTTAACGAATTGATTAGGTGTCAGTTGTCAACCTACAGACAAATTCCGTCCAAATCTCTGATTTTCTACGTCTTCCGTCTGTATCTCCGATCTCTATATTATTCACGCGGATCTTAAACCGTTAATGACTGACTGAAGAAGACACCACGACATTTTTCTTCCCGATTGAATGAGGACTTCTTAATGTCTCAAACTAATATTGGCCAGGCAGTTCAGTGTCCTGTCTGACGTTGTGACAAAGAAGCGATCTTGCCCCTCGCCGGACACTATACAGGCACTGGTCGTCAGTAAGTCGATACTTACGGCTAATGGTTGGACAAATTCCACTGTTCCAATCAATGAAAGCCTTCTGAGTGTCTGCTCTGCTGCACATCAGCACTACAGGAAGAGAAAAAGGGATGAAGCCAAAGCGAACGAGGATATCAAAAGGAAAAACGTGGAGGCACAAATTATTGGAGGTTTTTCCAATTTTCGGAAGTCAAATGACTCACTCATGAATATTGAAAGTTCTGCCCTTGAAACGGATCGGTAATTGCAAGAACTTAATGCCGAAAAAGAGAAACTTGCAGAGTTTATTGCGACGGCAACAACAAAAGTGAAAGATTCGGAAGAAAAATTGAAATTTCAATTAGAGAAGAAAAAGACTCTATTGAAACAAAAAGAAAAAAGATGGTGTCTTTGATGGACCAATTTGTTGTCAAAGAGTCATCTTCCAAATAACTTCAGACCTTCGTGAAAATGAATGAATGTGGATAAACTGAGTATTTTTTGTAATAAAATATATGTACATGTACTTGTTGAGCAATGGCAGTAGTACAGTGCTTAGATGAAAATAGATAATACATGTGCAACACAGATATGACGTTTCTTCATTGTATGCCGATTAATCAATATTTTCTATGTGTTGCTGTACGCTTTAAGTTGTTGAAGTATTCAGATTTGCTTATAGTATCTCAAAGCTTCTATTCATTTTAAAACCCAAGCACATGAAGATAAGCTTTATGAAGACTATTATGCACAATATTTGAAGAAATGTAAGGGATATAACTAGTCTGTAGGGGTCTTAACCAGGGTTGGCTTTTTGTCGGCTAAAACTGGTCTTTGCCACTAAGTGGTAAAAACCAGGTAAAAACCGGCAAAAACTGGCAAAAACCGGCTAAACCTAAAATTCCGAAGAATCAGTCTATTTCTTCACGAAATGATCGACAGCAAGTTGAGGTTTAAGTATAGCGTGCATGCGGGTTTGCAGCTTGCAACTCTTATCTTCCAAAACATGACATTCATTCTGTGATGGAACCACATGATATGTTTTATAACGAACTACAATCGATGTTGTCTTTCTTTACGATTGTTCTACCCTTTTCTTATGATTTAAGAACAAATGTAGACTTCAGCACCATTTTGGCTCTTTGCTTCATGTAACAGAAGTTGTTAAATACTCGCAAAATTATCATCAAATGAATGAAAAAATGATAAATATATGAATATAACTATTTTATACATAGAGCTAAATTGAGCAAATCACTTTCTTCATGTGGACGAGCTTCAATAATCCCACTGTCATTCTTCTGTGTTGAGTGTTCAGCAAAAATGTATAGTGTATTTTAATAGTAGCTTAGGCTCAGATCTAGATTTGAACCCAGGTCTCATGAACGCAGAGAAAACACTCTATCAAAAAGTCTCTCCTCTGGAAAATCTCATCTTCCAAATCAAGCAATGTGCAACAGTCACTTAGAATGCATTTCTACTTTTTTTAGAAATATACTAAATGTACTAATGCTTGTGACTGTAGCAGGAAATCATGATTTGTAAGAACAAATAATAATTAGATAACATAGTTCGCACCAGCAATCTTGATAAAGTGATGTATAATGTATGTCTGAACAGCTTCAGTTATAATCTCTCTTGTTAATAGAATCTGAGAGCGACAAACAATTTTGACATTATTGTGGTATACACGTTTGTTTAAAGTTCTTGAAATTTCCATATTTTGAGCTCAAATCAAAACTTTACTTTCGGTTTTAAATTCATTTAACATAATCTTATCCTCTAAATATGTGAGGGTAAATTACCATGACATGAAAAATGTTGAAGGGCAAAATTTTTAATCTAGTCCTTCTGGGAGTGCAGGATAAATTTCATAGTAATATTCGTGCAATCACAATGGGTATGGGACATTTGCCACAGATTTAGAATACAAGCTATTCTATGAGATCAGCAAGGAGGTTAATAGTAGAAATCCGAGGCCAGATTTCTACATTTTCCTACCCTTCTAGCTTAATGGAATGCCTGTTTTCGATCTTTTATATAGAGCCAAGTGATTTCCTTCCAGCATGGACGTCTGCTGCTTCTTACAATGAATGAAATTTGCAAAGCAACAAAATGCGTGCACACTTAGAAGAATAATGCACAACAGATTTATAACAATATTTTTCATAATAATTCATATTCTTACACCTATACTTGGAACATACTTGATTGAAATACGATATTGATAGGTTTGAATTGTGAAAATACAGGCCTAAATGTTTATCGAATGATAAAAAAGTAAAGTGAACTTATTGCGACTAACGTTCATCAATAAAGTAAGGAGTGACGATGATCCTTTTTATTGTATGCACCCAAAAAACTTAAATAGTAATGTTGGAAAATAGTTTTAGCCAGTTTTTGCCAGTTTTAGCCGAAAAATGGTGACAAAAGCTGGTGGTTTTTACCGGCCAACCCTGGTCTGTTCCCGGGGATCAAGATACTTACGGATGCATTTAATTAATGTACTGATATATCAATTAATGAATACTATCCCATTAACAGTCTCTATGCCGTTTTAATGTGATAGTACATAATTCCTGAAAATTCGGAGGGTATGTCGCTCGGAGCACTGCCGATCAGTCAATTCCATGTTAAATTTTTTAAAACAGTAAATAATTGTACATCTCACACGTGGTACTACGTTACAACAAGAGTTCATTTAATAAAATGCTGCTGTAACATACTTACTTTATGATACAGCTGTTAGAAGAGAGGTCTTTGCGATAAATAGTCACTTTGACAAGAATTAGCAATACGAGCAGAACAGAGCGGGCTCTGACAAGTGACTCGAGAAATGCCTTTCTTTTTTATTACTATTCCGTGCCCGCTCTGATGCACCTTTCTTGCCAAATTGACTGGTCTTCGCAAACGCATTTTTCAGCACCTTCATGTTAAATGTTGCACATTAATATTCCTTCTCACTAGATATTTCAAAATGGTCGTCTCGCAGAATGGCTATGGCCAATTGTCAAAATTGATTGCTGAGGAGCAATAAAAATATAGAAAACAATCTAGATCATGATTATTCTAACTTCTAACAGAAAAAGATGCTAACGGAAATGACCTAAAAAATTACAATATTGCAGGATCTTGAAAGTAAGGTTTGTAATTTCTTAAGATGGCTCGTTCAACCGCTCGTTCAGAAGAAAAAATCACCGCTCGCTCGCTCAATTTCCGCTCAATTATTTTTTCGTTCCCGCACACGCTGATCAAAAATTTGAAAAAATGCTGCTCGCTCGCTCATGAGCACTTGCAACATTATATTTTTCAAAGAATTTTGACATTATAATTATATAATTTAAAATAATCAACATTATCATTTTCTGAAAAGTTTCCGCATATTGTGGCCATAGATTTCCTCGGACATACCATGAGAAACTGAAATTGTATTAGCCGCTCGAACGGGCGAACACATACAAGACACTAGCTGAGGAAGCGTCATCACGCTAAAGGATATCAGGTAAATCAACAGGAAAAGGAGAAAATGCAAGCAAAATTTCGATTTCATGAACATTGAAGAGCGACTTGACATCGACAAGAAAAACACTTGCTGCCGAGCGAAAAATGTAATAAAATAAACATTTGAACATGCTGTGACAAAAAACTGCTTTCTAGATTTCTTGATATAACTTTTCTAGATTCAACATCAGATTTCCTCAGACTTGAGCAATTTAAACGCTGTGTTTCTTAGCAGCCGCTGACATTGTGTTTCGCCCTAAAAATGGCTCGTCATGAATACAATTTTATTATAATATTATAATGTTGACATACAGAAAAAATCAAAATCAAAATAGATTTTTGATGAGATAACTTATGGAAGTAGGAAGCGATGAGATGCATAAATAATAAAGCTTTGTACTGTGAACATAAGACAATTGCCTCTTTTCATGATGCCGAAGTTTTTAGTTATCCCACTCTCACTATTTTGTGCTGAGTGTTTAGAACAGTAATGCAGAGTGTGCCTTTTCTAAAGGTTTCATGTTTGACCCGACTAGGATTTGAACCCAGGTCTCCTGGACGCAGAGTGAGTACCATCACAAGGCTACTGCGTGGTTGACACAATTCATTATTCAAAACCTAGCCATAATCATTTTATCTTCATTTTCTTCTTAATTGATGGAAATGATCATGCTTAATTTAATAACGATTGAATTAATAAATTTCCTTTTATTTGCTCTTCTTTTTTTAGGTTTGAATTTAGAGTTGTATATCAATCAAGATGATTATTCATCCGCATTGGCAGAATCCGCAGGTATTCGGTTTGCCATTCATCCTCGAGATACATTTCCATTTCCGGAAGACGTAGGATACAATGCCATGCCAGGATCACTCACGTCAGCTGGAATCTCCAAGGTATTCTTTGTCCTCACTTTTACTTATTGAATTCACTTCCATGTGTGTAAATTGGTTACGTAGTCGTGATCATATGAGATTCTCTTATATCCTTTTGCATTTAGGTAATTCATTTCCGATCTACCATGAAGGAAAGAGGTCGTTGTCTAAAATAATGAATTTAATGTAAAGCATCAACCAACTAGGCGTTCTGTGTTGTTTTCTATCGTCTATTAGTCGTGTTTGGAAATTCTTCCAGATGACAATTTTCTATCTTCGGAAGCTCGGCCATTAATTTTCCAAATGCAAAGAGTGGATCATTATTCAGGAGTTTGATCAATTCTGTTGGATATTATCACACATAATTATGCTTCATACGTCATTACGTTTTGTTACGTAGGCTCATGAAAGCATTCATCCCGTTTATACAATGTGCATGAATCACGACATTCATTCTAAACCGAAGTCTAGTTATTGAAGAATTCAAGACGAGATGTCACTTTTAAACTGAGATTTTGTGAATCATTACTTAGAATTTCGTTTTATTGATTATTTCCCCTCCTGCTGGTTCTGAGAAACCAACTAATTCCTGGAATACGGAAAGTAGAGAGTTCTCAGAAATCTGCCATCAACACAGCATGCGTAGGAGGATGAACTTTAAATTTCTCATTATTTGTATAACCGCAGTCCTAATTACGTATGTGAAGTTAGCCGTACCTCATCGAAAATCGCGTGTGCCACTCTAAAAAAACAGCATTTACACATAATTTTAGTGTGCCAGCTTGTGCCACCAGGAATTTTTCAAAACAATGCAGCAGTTTGCGAGAAATTGTCCATCAAAACTTCATGGTGGTACGGATGTGAAGTTAGAATACCAATTTACAGAAAAAATCTTAAATCGCATCTTTATGAATTTTCAATCACTGGACGTCTAAAATAACACGTCTAAAGCATGTGCCACCCACTACTCTGTCAAAATTCACAATACTTACTAAGAAAATGGAAAAAATGACCTCAAAGTAGTACGGATGTGAAGTTAGCCCATCC